>JASBWR010000055.1:0-170974 GCA_030039265.1 Naganishia cerealis | reverse complement strand
TGTTATGTGCGTACCTCGTTCAGTTATGCTCAAAGTTCTTGCCGTTATTGGATTCATCCTCTTTGGTATCATTGTCTCCGCCGGTGGTGGCCCAAACCATCATTACTATGGTGCGCACTACTACCACGATCCTGGTTCGTTTGCCAATGGTTTCAAAGGTGTTTTGTTCCGTGTTCGTAACTGCCGCTTTTGCTTTCGCTGGTACCGAATTGGTTGGTTTGGCTGCTGCTGAAACCAATAATCCAAGAAAATCGTTGCCAAAAGCTACGAAGCAGGTGTTCATGGAGAATCACCTTGTTCTACGTCGGTTTCCTTGGTTCTTGTTGGCTGCTTGGTGCCCTACACTGATCCTAGATTGGGTCTGGCGTCACGCAGCTCATTACCGCCATCATAGTGAATGGCCCGACGCATCCCACTTCTTGCTGCTGCATCGATTCCTTGTTCCCAAAAGAGAACGTTCAGAAACTTGTTCGCTTCTTCTTCCGTCGCACCGTATTTATCTTGAAGAAGCCAGTTGAAGCTTTGCGTGCCTTGGTTGGTCCGTGCATGGATATGCTCTTTGGATAGCCTCTTTTCGATACTGCGAACGCACTTTTCGAAGCCTTCTTGGTCTTGCAAATGGTAGTCTTCTCCTTTTCCTTTGAGTTCGTTAATGTACTGACTGAGCTTCACAACTTCCTCTCGCAGTCCGTTGGAGACAGCCCTGGCAGAAGACACCTGCCCTGTTTACAAGAGAGGGGAATTAGGAAAAGGAGATCCGACTCTAACGGAAGTCTGTCAAAAATGCTCACTTTGTGAAGTGTAGTATCCGCCTTTGTAATATTCTTGGTGCCAGCCTAGATATTGCCTGGCTTCTAGTTCCAGCTTCGTTGCATATTGCAATGCTGAAAAGTTCACCATATTGTTTCTTTCCCCTCCCTTGGGTCCTGAGCCACCTGGTGCGTAAATCGAACTAGGTTTAGGAATATCCCGTAGAATTGCTTCATCTGCCATCTTTTGGCCTCGCTCTTTCCATATACGTTTCACTGGAACATAGTATATTTTGGTCAGCGGAGGGAGAGAGGAAGATGACGTCAAAATGCATTCACTCAGTCGGCGTTGCTGAGCCTTTCTGTCTTCAGGATGCTACGCGACATCGTACGGCGTCGATATTGCAACCGGGATTCAGCAGAGCAACTAAAAGTAGTATCCCTTCGTACGTACAATAGCAAAGGATCCGAGAAATGGGCTCGCGCACACCGCCAACACAAGTGTTCGCCACGCACAGACAGCCTTGAACCATCTGGCGCGTGGTGACGACGACATACAGTCAGCCAGACATCACTATTCGTGCTTTACACGGTTCATTAGAGACATACCCTGGTCTCACGATTCGGACCCATCCCTGTAGCATGCTTGAGATGCAAAGTATCGCATCAATTCACGCAAGGACGCAATGTGAAGTGTTGCTCAGCTCACCTTAACAATTCGTGCACAACCCAATATAAAAGCCATTGCCTTACGTTCCCTGAAAACGATTAGAGAAAGCGCCATTTTAGCAAGACGAATGTACGGCACTGGATGTTTTCATATACCTCCTTCGACATACGGATCCCCTGGCTTGCGCTTCATGTCTCCCGCCATAGCGACGATACCTCTGAGACTGCTTTGCAGCGGCAGAAGCGCCACCAAGAATTCGCTGAGATAGGGAGTCGCAGCCGGAGGGCCAAATGCAAAGATGATGGTGTAGATTGCCAGGAACATGTAGGCCAAGATATATACGCTTGATCCCATCTCGGCACTGGACTGGGCAATCATCTCTCCCATAAAACCGTAATGGTCCTTGAGCTAAGGTAGCTATGTCAGATCTATTTCGCATTAGTTGAGAAACAGGAATCTTACCCCTTCTACTAGTATCAAGTGGTACAATCGCTTTTCATCCTCCTTTTCTTCTCCCTTTGGTTTCATACGCGTATCAATCCTCGATAGAATTGTTCTATACGAGCTTAGAAACACTTACTCTGGTTACAGGCATTCCTCGCCATCTCCATTGAGCGTCGGTCGCGAGCTTTTTTAGAAGGTCATATGATGTTACTCTCGGTTCATCATATTTCGAACTAAGAATTCCTCTTTCGCGGTAAGGCTTCTGGCTGGGTTTGATAAAAGGTTGTACGATGACTTCTCCATTGGGCCGAATGCGGACGAGACGCCACTTCCAGCCCTTCTTGGCTCGACGTAGGCGAAGATCAGCAAAGTCATAATTCCATCTGTAATCCAGCGTGTCCGCCCATCTATCATAGAATTCTCGATCTTTCTCGTTCATCAAGGGTATGTCCAAGCCGAGAGCTTGCTCCGCGAGCTCGTAATTAGAATCAGCGTCCTTCAAAATTGATGGTCGACCTTTAACTCTATAAGGGCCCTTATCAGGGGGTAGTGCGTTGTGGCGCTTGATCCACGCCGTCACCTCGTCTATAACTGGTACCGTGGTATTCCCTAGCGGCAGGACTTTTGGGTTGTTTTCTCGTCCATCCAAGTTAGCGCTGAGAAAACAACAAGGGACATAGTATCAGCTTCTCTGGCACAGATGAAGGAGAACACTTGGCACACACCGCTGAGCTTCGGCTGGATAGCGACTCCATCTATTCAAGGCGGCCTCTGTGACCATCCACTTTTCAATATATTCATCATCTTGTAAACTATTGTCGTCAGGTTCGCTATCCGGGTCCGATGCATAGATATCAGTCACCGGAGGCCTGACCTGCTGTTGAGGAATAGCCATTCTACCAGGTTCGTCAGCCTCTTCGCTGAATAGCAGCTTTGCGAATCGACTGTAGGCCCGCCATGCCTGTAGCTGTCTCACTTCGCCGAATATATAGGCCGGGTCAAGAAAAGGATGTCAACTGAACCAGGAGAAAATCCCAGGAGAAGATCCCCCTAACCTCCTTTATACCATTACACCTCATTGAAACATCATCCTCTCAGGGGAAACTAGTAACGCTTAAGGCGGAAAAAAGTCGCAAGTCTGTAATCTGGTCCTGACGATAAATCATTGCATACCAAGAGGTAAACTCCGGCACTAACTACGCGGCTTAGACGCCTCTGAGACTTTGCTCTTCCTTCCTTCCTGCTTCGTGACCTTTTTCGAACCCTTCTTCGGGACGGCTGATATTTCCCGTGGATTATCGCCCGATTTGTTGGGCTTGGCTCGTTCTTGCAGCTTTTCTTCCCTCTCTAGCTGCTTTCTAGGAGGCTGGCCAGTCTCTTTGGCCTCTACACGTCTACGCTTTGCTTCCTTTCGCGCCTCTTTCCAGGCTCTTTGCCGTTTTGGCTTAACCTCCGAAACTTCCGTAGCCTGTCATGACAGATAGTTGATCAGCTGGAGAGTGTTTTAGAGAGACCGCAATGTTATCTCACCTGTGCAGAATCCGCCGACTTTGATGGGACTGGTCGCGACTTGTTCGTTGCCTGCTTTTCCTGCGGTGTTGCATTCGAATTTTTGCTGGCCCTTATTTCCTCTTCTATCTGGATAGAGATGTCTCGAGGATCAATCACCTGAGAACGGTCAAAGGCAGGATCCTCAATCTTCTTCGCAAATCGAGCGGCAGAACGCTTGTGTGGCTGTCAAGAAAAAACTTCTTGAGTCAGCTATCTGCCTGCTCAGAACGCTCCTCCAGAGCTTGACAATCCTTGAACGTACTTTGCTATTGAGATGAACCTCGGCCATCTTCTCATTCTTCAACAATTTGTTAGGACAAAGCATACAGCCCATAGGTCCCTGGTTTGAGTCTGCTTCCTCTTCCTCTTTATCCTTTGTCTCATCCGCTTCAGAAGCAATTTCCTGCTCTTCCTGCTCTTCCTGCTCCGCAAGGCTATAGATCGGATTCTCCAAAACAGACTCTAGTGGTATTGGCTCATCTACGCAACGAGAGGAAGTTGAGGCCTAAATCTATGTAGGTTGAAAAATCTTTCGCCAGAATCACTCACCTTCGTCTTCACCCTCTGATTGAGCGAGAGCTTCATCCTCTATTTCTTCATCGTCCTGCTCTTCGTCCTCATCACTTGACGAGTCTGTCGACAGGCCATAGATCAGTGGTGTATATGCTGACGACGCATTAAGTCTACTCACCTTCTTCGTCACTAAGCGGTACGCCTCCATCATCGCTATCATCGCTGTCGTCGTCACTGTCATCACTACCACTGCTCTCGCTATCAGTGTCCGCGTCATCGGCCTCCCCAGTCTCTTCCTTCATCTCCTTCATTTTCCTCTTTAGCTCCGTGATCCCGAGTTCATCCTCCTTCTCCTTCTTCGACAGGCGTTTCTCTATTCTCTTGAGCAGTGGCATTTTGAAGGGCAACGTCGGTCCAGTAGGCTACGAAGGTACGCTGAAAAATTAAACACAACGTGAAGCCCGATCAATAACTGTCAATGGTGATTATCTGCGGTGAGATAGGCTGTAGATCTTCGATTTAGCGATCATACTACTGCACACACCAACGTAACACTCGCTGTAGCAGAAATTTCGAAACGAGCAACTCCCCGCAACTGTGTTAGGCTTGTTTACTTTTAGGCCAAAAGAGCGAGGAGCCGAACAGACTTGACACGCCATAAAAAGCACCCTCGATCACCTCAACGCCGGGACCTGCATGGTGCTCAAGATTTCTGTAGTCCTTACATCCATAACACATTTACAGGCTGTCTTTGCGTGTATACTAGCCTGACAATCGCTATCAAGCCGCATCGTACCACGTTCGACGATAACATTTGCAGGCTCCCACTTCGGCAGTCGCTAAAAGCTCAGATTCAACCCCAGCCAACGAACAGCAATCGAACACAATGGACAACGATTCCAAAGATGTCGCTAGGATGTGGAAGGTTAACCGTACTTTGAAGGAGATGGTCAAGGACCGTGTAAGCATGGATCAGATCGTAGATAGCCCTGAAGAAACTAAAATCCTCGCCTGTCGTCGACTTTAGGGATACCTTGTTGCTGAAGATGAGATCAACCTGCCATTTACAGAGTTCAGGATCAATTATGGTGGAAGTGGCGCAGTAGAGTAAGTGTAGAAATAGGCCTGGCGATCGTAAAAATACTCAAGGCTTGTACGTCTATCGCAGTCGTTCGGCTATGGCGTGGTATACATCGAGAAGGGAGGATCAACAGGATACCATCTATATTTTCTTCAGCGACGAAGAAAACGTCTCGAAGAAGACTGTCAGGAAGTGGGTATACTCTCGAATACCGGTATAAAGTTTGCGATCGTATACTAAAGGTGTATGTTCTATCATCTGCAGGTTCATTGGAGATATGGAGGAGAGGCATTTCAGGCGAGGGATCTTTGTGTATCGACGAAAAATGACTCCTGCAGCGAAAAAGGTGAGTTGGTGTTTCTTCGTAGCTCTGTTTGCCAGTAATCCACGGTGAGGGTGGAGCTGATTGAACTTACCGGCTTTATTGATTGGAACAGGTCATTCAAGAGATGCAGAGTGAATACACGATGGAGGACTACGCAGAGGCCGACTTGATCGTCAACATCACAAAACATTTCCTTGTTCCGAAGCATGAAATCATGACACCAGAGGAGAAGCAACAGTTACTGGAGCGCTAGTAGGTCACAAGAATGGTCAATCAGAGGAACATAAAGAATTCTCGCTCATGGGATTCTTGCTATATCAGCCGTCTACGAGAGACACAATTGCCTAGAATACAGCTTGGTGATCCGGTAGCGAGATACTACGGTCTGCGCCGAGGTCAAGTAATGAAAATTACGCGAGAAAGTGAAACCGCCGGACGGTACGTCTTTTTCATGTACTTGATATGCGATATACACGCTGATCTGGCTCTGTTCGCAGATATGTTACTTATCGTGTGGGAATGTAAAAGTGATTGTGGCACGCACATCAACCAAATCTATTTGTTTCGAGGAGATCGGTGTCTTCTTGCCCATTGTATCAGTATAGCATTTTTGCGGGTTTGTATGATCGATACAATGCTTCATTTGGCATTAGCGCAACCCTCAATACATCACATTGTTATACGCACTTCACCTGAAATTTGTACATTCTATTACAGCGCTGACTTGAACATCGTCAAGATGGGATTCCGCGGAAATGCTATCCTAGCATCTTACAACTTGGCTATGGGTCGCCGTTCGAATAGGAGTTCGCCTTCAGCGTATAGATTGTCAATCTGCTCTCTGTAATGTTCTCCAGCTTGTTTCCTGTACCACGAAACAAGGAGATCAGCACCTATGGTCGCCAAAAAGCTGATCGCGAGACGTACCTCTTCATCTTCAACGTCGGAGTTAAGATATGCGCCGGGAATGGTTCCACCTCCAGGCAGACACCCTTGACAGTCTCGAAACTATATAGCAGGAAAGAGCGTTAGTTGCAAGCACCGGTAGGTGCCCTATACAACAGTATGGACTTACCCATTTAAGCCATTCTTCTTGGCCAACGCTTGCAGTTCGTACAACACATGTTGCCGCACCTTCGGGTCATTCAGAAGCTTCTGCATGCCGGCTGAGTCGGTCGGTTGCACGTTCTTTCCCAAGACCTTGTTGATCAGCTGGGCGCCTTGCAGAGGGTCCACAACACCGATGAGAACGATGTACGACTGCAACGACTCTCCGTGTACAAGGAAAGAAGAAAACAGAGGGTGAAGGCCGTAAATTCCTTCCACCTTCTCCAAGGCAACGTATTCTCTGCAAACCCAGGCCTTCAGTTAGTTTTCGCCAACAATTAGGAACGGATCTCGTCTGCTTACCCTTGGCTCAACTTCATGACGTTCTTGACTCGATCAATGATCTTCAGACGCCCGCAATCATCGATTACACCGATGTCACCGGTGTGGAACCAGCCTTCTTCGTCAATTGCCTTGGCTGTGTTCTCTGGATCTTTGTGGTAGCATTTTAGGCGGATGGGCCCTCCGATCAAAACTTCACCTCGGGGATAAGGTTTGTCCGCAGAAGTATACTGTAGAGTCGCAACATTAGTACACGGAACATGTTGCATGGGCCAGAAGTACCTACGTTGAGTTCCGGCACATCTTTGAGTTTGATGAGTACACCTGGACGGGGGTGGCCCGCGGTCTTGTATCCAACAGTGTCCCAGGGAATGCTGCAATACAACCAAATAAGTTCAGGTGCATGCGCGTTGTTGAGGGAAACTTACTTGAGACTGATACCTCCAACAGTCTACAAAATCACGTCAACTTTAGTACGTACATGTCAACAAATCGCGAAATATTCCTTACCTCAGTCAAACCATACTTTTGATAGCGTCGACAATCATAAAGTATATTAGTCAGTTTTCATGTAGTAGGAAGGGATATAGCGCTTACGCCTTCGATAACATCGCTAAATAACGAAGCATGGGTCAGTTTTGCTTGTGATCTAAAAAGAGGTCTGGGGCAACTTACCATGCGAAACAAGCTTTCAAAGTCTCTACAACATCAGGGGAGATCGGTGCACTTCCAGTAGTAATGATTTTGATATTTCCGCCCAACAATGCCCTGACCTGGAAGTAGAAAATATGTTAGATTTTGGTATCCAACATGCTACTTAATGGAAGGCTGACTGTACCTTTCGGAAGACTAGAGCATCGTATAATCGATGAGTCACCTCGCCAGTTCGGCGGAAATGCTCGATCTTGGTTGTCAACGCCTTCTGGAGCAGAGCTCCCTTGACACCGCCGGCTTGGATCTGCGCCATGACAGCCTGATGGATCCGGTTCAAGACTCGAGGGACGGAAGGGAAAAAGTCTGGTTTAATCACTTGGGCATCTTCCAGCAACCTCAGATTGTCTCCAGTACTGTAGGCGATGACTCCGCCGAACCCGATAGCAAGCAATTCCAAGGATCGCTGTAAGACACTACCACGTTTAGAAAATATGCTGTTAGATACGGGGATGAGCATGTACGCACCTCCAAGCTGTTCAATTTCGACAAATCGATATGCAATGAGGGATAGAAGTCAACAGGCGGCACATTAGCTTGCAAGCAGGTAAGACCTACATATGTGCCAAAGGTAGGTAGCTCATTAAAACCCAGTCTTGCAGAACATTGCCCATACCAGAAGCCTGACAGATGATACCCTTGGTCACAGTCTCGTGAGTGAGGACCACACCCTTGGGGTTACCTGATCAGATTTATTGATTAGCAAACAAGATCAATGGGATTCTCCGGTTGTGATCTGCATACCAGTAGTTCCACTTGTGTAACTGATTGTTGCAGGCATCTTGGCCGTCGGAGGTCGAGGGTGGATATCTACAGCCTCCTGGCCGTACCTTTCCAATTCCTCCAGTTGCCAGAGTTCTACTCCAACGGATGTAGCCCATGTCTGGAGAATCGTAGCTTCTTGAGCAGAAAGCTTGTCCATGCTGACGATGTGCCTCAAGCAAGGGGTGCTGTTCGCATTCTTGAGCAAGGTGGGCAAATGGTCGGCGGAGGCGACAACGACCGAAAGGGGCGCGTGGTTGGTCACGTATTCGACGACAGTTGGGCCGAGGGTATCGTACAGCGCTACTCCAACGAGTCCGAAAGCGTGACAGGCGAAATCGACAATTTGCCATTCCGGTCTGTTCAAAGACCATATACCGACAGCAAAGTTCGCTCCTTCAACGTATTCCGGCTTCGAATCCGAACCAGGAGCTCTGGATCCTAGCCTTCCTTCATTCTCCAACCGGACAAGGGCTTTACCAACGTCAAGTCGGCGTCGACCAAACTCTGCGAATGTCATCGAAGCATCCGTAGTGGGAGCGAAGACGGCCGCTTGAGTAGCGGTAGCGGGCGAAATGAGCGATCTCCATTTCATGATGGTCTTGGGGGCGTTCTTCGCACATGCTGAAAGGACCAGGGGTTGCGTCAATCAGCAGCTGAAAGCTGGGAAACGGGGCTACTGTACGCACATCGCTCAAACAACTCGAACAGCGTGGCCGGCTGGTTCTTGTCTTGGTGGTCGTCAGGAAAAATTCCTGTCAAAAGGCGGGAAGATCAGGAGATGTGTTGATGGGGTTGTCGCAACAAGGCATGCAGGGCTCACCATTCTTCCATACAGCTGAATAACCATCCTTTTTGCTTCCAGGGATTTCCTATAGCATCCCACAACGCTCAGTCGCCTATATCTCTCCGCCATTCTTGCCAGTGGCAGTCACTTACCACCGCCTGCTTTCGAAGATCAAGGTTCGGGGGATAGGGGTACAATTCCATATTGACGATGTTGCAGTGCAGAGATCGATTTCGATAGTTGTGAGATGTGCCAAAGTAGACCGTGGTTGCGTAGCGTAGAATATGACTGAGCGTGTTCTTATATTGGGAACGGCACTGACGCTCAGCCCGCTGCTCAGCTTGTTCCAGCTCCGCGTTGCCTAAGAGACGGCGGTTATGGCGGCGTCTGGGTTTGCCGGAGCTGTGTTCACGTGATCTGCCGGTAGACAAGAGTTCAGACTCGTAATCCTGCCGAAGCAGTGCAGGGTGTACATGTAACAAGAGCTATGAAGGAAGAGCGGAGTGCATATGGCATGCGCTGCAGGACATGAAGGAATATGCACAAGGAAGGTCAATATAGCCAAAGTCGAGTCAAAACAGCTCCTAAACCGCTGGTACATCCAGCAACGCAGGGTGCCTGCTGACTCAGCTGGACGTAATGGAAAGTGATCGAACTGCTTCTGCAATTCAAGCCGTTCCTCTACTCCCTACTATCTACCTTCCACCCTCATGCGTCCAGTCAAGCTGTGTCCGTGCGTACAAGATCCACCTACCTGCGGGTCATTAAACATGCTTGATAGTGTCAGGCAGTGTTTTGGTATCGCTGGACAGCACGTCGATCGTGGTAGCTTCGACCACCCTATCTCCCGCTTGCGCAGTATCGAGTCGGATAGATATGACAGTTCAACTCGTCCCGATACAAGGTGTATATTCTGCAAGGTAACTCCTGAGAATGGGTTCGATATTGTTGAGAGCGTAAGTGCTGCTTTACCGAGATCCAGTCTTCCGAGGAGGCTTGAGGGACTGCTTCAGACTCACACTGCAATATGTCTATCGATGGTGAAAGAATGAGGAAATGATAGCGTTCAAAGATAGGTGAGCTGCGCGCTGTTCAGTGTTTCTGCAACGGCGATTGAAAGAAGGAAAGAAAAGAAACCCAGGCGCCGAACAACATATACTTGTCATTCCCCGCCGACATATATGTGTGTCTCATCCTTTAGATGAGAAAGAAAATACGAAGACTTAACAACTCCTGCCCGTATGCGAATGATAGCTACTGTAAAGGATCTGCAAGAAGAAGACGTTCCTCTACGTAGGTGATCCTCCGCTGATAAGATGACATGGAGTTGCTCAAGATTCTCTTACAAACCCAGTGATTCGGATGGAAGCTATGGGCTCACGCCTTCTGAATCAATATGGATATTCTCGAGATAAGCAGAGGTTTGTGCGAATTTTAGACGGTATCCGATCAGTCGTGTACTTCGAATACCAACCATGCCCTGCTCTAGACTCGGCTATCATATACCGCCTTTCTCCTCCGTACACCACATCCATCTGCATGCACTCTCATTGCCTCTCAAATCTTATTGGAGACAACTAAAATACCGCTCAACAACACGAGCCTCGTCTAGTGCTTCCTTCTCACGAGAAAGCGGGAAGAGGTGGGGATGGTTCGTGAGCAGCGAGGATGCGATTAGGATCCTCCGCAGTGGACAAAAGATTCGCATAGCATCTAAACGATTTACAGAAACATCCGCATAAAAAGCCTTGAATGCAGACCTTGTTATGAAAGGTTACATCGACCTGTATACGACGGTGATAATACTCACATTATGGACTAAATTATGACCCGGAAGCAATAGTACAACAGCAATGGATCCAACTAAACGTATCCCTAGTAAGGTGAATTTACAATCTGTGAACGAGAACGCAGCTGCTTGACTGGAGTGGATAGGGACTCTCGAGTAGGCTGAACACAAACGAACCCGTCAGCATGATGGACCCGGCTCTTCCGAGTCACGACTTACCTTTTGCAGCTGCTTCTTGTTCACCATAAAGACGTCCTGCTCCAACGCGACCACTACATTTTTATCAGTACCGAACTTGAAGTTATCCGCTACGACGTTCGACTGATACTTCCTGATACTGTAATCGTCAAACTTTCCTCGCTTGACACTCTTGAAATTCCCTGTAACGCAGAGAACTTGTTGAGTATTTGTGCAGCCGCTAATGAGACACAAGAAAACGCACAAGTAATGACGAAGGGCCCGGTCGATGTGACGATGGTCTTCTCCTCCTTGTCAATACCGGTATTGAATCTGGACAAGAATCAAGGATATCAGGGGGGCATGACATAATACGGAATCCTCGATGCTTACCTAGCTGGTGTGAAATTGACGTCTGTCTGCATGTACGCCAGATGTTCCGGCTTAAGTTGCAATCGTCGGGGAACAGGTTTAGCGTCTGCAGGGAAGCTGCGATCGAAGCCAAGGGAACCCTGATAACGCCCTTGACCAATGAGGGTATCGATCAATAGCAAGTATGTCTTGCATGTTGCGATCAACCATCGACCATCAGCCGTGACATCGACTCCCAAGATCGGGTCACCCAAAGCTGGAAGCGCGGTCTAGATTTCAAAGATGAGATATGAGTAGAAGTCCCTTCTGAGCTCTCGCAACATCGCCTCACCTTGGCGTTCTTGCCAACCGAGTCGAACAATCTGATATCACCCTTGTTTGACGCGACTGCGATCCTGCCACTTTCCGTTGTGGCAGCCGCAGAAAAGTCGTTCTTGCTGGCATACTGCTTGTACTGCGACTCAACAAGCTTGTTGCCGTCAACTCGAGGGTCGATTCGGAAGAGACCGTTGTGAGCTATGATAGAAGAGGGACTTGTTTTAGTGTGACCGCTTATGTCCCACATAATTTCCGCCACAACTTACAATGACCTAAGAGGGTTTGTGTTGGGTTCATCTGTGCGTATTTAGCCCTATAGAAAGTCATAGTCGTTAAGTCTTGTTCAGTGACTCTCATATTCACTCCCCGCTGAAAACAGCACGTACTCGGGAAGGATATTCTCAACTTGAATATTATCGTGTACTTTCCACTCATCGACAACCTTTCCATATTCAAGATCCATTCGGTAAATAGCGTTCTTGTTGGTGGGGTCCGTTAGTAACATGTCGGAGTCCTGGTTATGGAGCATAATCTGTTCGCGCAGGTTTGAATTGAGCAACCAGTCATGACGGGAACGAGATGGCACTTACCTTTCCCGGTTTGAAAGTCTTGCCCTTTAAGTCGGAGACACGGTTGATAGAGGTAGTGAATTTGACCTGATTGTCATCCGTATGCTTGAACACGCCGATCATGTCTCCACGGGTGACAAATGACCGGTCATGCTTGTAGCCGATGGTAAGCTTTTCGTTCTTGCCGCCTCGGGCAGCGTTAAACTTCTGGCTGTCATCCTCTTCATCCGTTTCGTCTTCTTCACTTCGCAATGACTGCTCCTCCTCTTCCTCTTCTTCTTCCTCTTCTTCTTGAACGTCTTCCAATTGTGAAACATCCTCCATTTCGACGTCATCGTAAGCCGAATTGACGTACTTCTGCTCATCTGCTTTGGCCTTCGCCCAAGACATCTTGTTTCTGCCTTCCCACATGTATTGAGTAAAGGCGGCTTTCCATGCAACGAACTCCTCTTCCTTCTCGAACTTGACGCACCACGTGGTGCCTTCACCGTCGACAGGCTTGAAGCTGAACATAAAGGCGAAGTTGCTCGGATCGAGTCGGGGGACCATTTCAGAATCCAGGGGGACGGAAATAAAAGGAATGTTACCTTGTCGGACAACAAGCCAGTAGTCAAAATCGCCACCTTGTGCAATATCAACAGTGACCTCCTTCTCCTGTAGGACGAATGTCTCAACGTCGACGTCGAATAGATAAAGTTCTCCGTTCTCCCGATGCAAGATCGGAACACCTTTGAACGGGTCTTCATCCTCCTCTTCCGGTTGGTTCGCGTCAGTTTCACCCTTCTCCGGAGTCGCGGGCTGTTCAACAACAACCGGCACTTGCGATTGTTTATCGGTAATCTGAAGAGATTGCATGTCCAACGTCTCTGGAGTTGCGGGAGATTGCGAGCGCCTGGAGGCCATCCTTGCCGACTTTGCCGGAGTCTTAGGAGCAGGTCTGCGAAGGGGTAACCCCATTATTTCTAGGTCAACAACTGGTCAGACGAAACATATGCAAATAATGACTCACTTCCATTTCAAAGCCTCAAGATCGGCCTCCGTAGCAGCATTGTGACTCTTCTGGTATTTCTGTCATACAGGACACACCGACGTTAATTGTATTCTTCAAAAGTACAGCCGAATTGGCATGTCTGCTTCAGCTTACCCTCTCATACATGCACTGCAGCACTGTCATCTCAAAGACACCGCTCGTCGCTCTGGGAACCGCTTTCGAATTCACGACAAATTCCCACATGTCTCCCGGATCACCCGATAGGTCTCGCCATGCAAAGGTAATGTCGCCGTCAAGAGTACCAGAGCGAAATGATAACGCCTGGTCGAGAAGGAAAACTCGCTCATCCTCGGCTAAGGGAAGGCGGAACAGGCTCTTACTGTCAGCATTAATTCTAACACACTTGAAAGGAATGTCACCCACACTCGGCGTCTTCTTCTAACAATTGTTCTTCACCTTCCTCGTATGCTCGCGTGATGACTAATTGGTACTGAAACTCAACAGAAGTGCGACGAATGGTGGCGACGGCATCTTTATAGCTGAGAAAGTGGATGGGTAGTCGAAATTTAGGCTTGACGCAAGCATACAGGTGAACATGTACCGGGATCATGCTTACATGCACTCCCGTGAGCCCTTGATGCTATCCGGTCGGACTAGATACAGCTGCCCAGCAGGGATCTGCATGAGCTCAGGGTTGCTCGGATTTCCTATCAGGCCGCGAAGGTTAGTTTACTGCCTGTCTACACGAAAGTCCTGCTCCTTATCATACCCCACATCTGCCCGAATACTGTTACATACGTTTGCATAACGGCATGATTTAGTATTTATGAAACCTTTCGTTGAAGCTGTGTACTTACAGGATTTCAAGACAAACATGTTAAAGTGTTATGAGTCTATACTGGCGATAATGATATTTCGGTCGGCCAATTGCAGCAGGAACGAGGAAAGCTGTCGAGTATATGGCAAGAGAAGCAATCAAGAAACCTGTTACCTTCCCTGGACTGCAGTTGAAGATGTAACGGTGTGTACTCGAGCACTAGTGTAGTTGTTATCATCAATGGAAGCTTCTTGATGATGCACCGTCTGAACATCTGATTCATTCCTACAAGGCGAGATTTCGGCGGCCGTGATACCTGGTTAGCGCGCTAGCTTAACTCCAGCTTCAGTCCGATCGCCTTTCTTTCAGGAGGTCTTCAAATTGTCCATAAAGAGTAGAGATCATGTACTCTATGTGAGGTCCAACTTACCAGACCGCTTCAAAGATACCGAGTAGCCATCCCGTACAGAGTCCTGTCGCACACATAGAGTTCGACCACTCGAAACCCTGGAAACACAATCGAAAACATCTTTAGATTGCTCAACCCGACCTCAAAATGACTATTCTCAAGGGCATTGTCAGTAAATGCGGAGTCATGGACAAGACGGTGACAGTCCTTGTGAGTACAAGCATCCAACAAAAGGTTGATCTCGAGCCACATTAAAGGTCTCTTCGTGGTTCTCCAGGTCTCGCGCAAAGTAACACATCCCATTCTGCTCAAGGTATGCCATCGCATCTTGTGGCTGTTGTGCAACCCTTATGCTTCGGCTAGGGTAGCCAAGGAATGATAACTGAAAGACCTGACACGTAAATCAATAACAGGAATTGACAAAACACAAGAAATACCTGGTTCACGATGAAGAAGCAAGTGAGTAATACTAGACAATCAAACGATTGCGTTTAGCATTGTCCTATGGTCCCTTCTAATAAACTGCGTTGCATTATTAGAGGCCAAGCTATCGGACCACGTTACGATCAAGCTCGGAAAGCCAATGTCCAAGCGCAAATCGTTCCACCTCTTGTCGGTCGACTCGCGCGACAACAGCATTCCTGCTGATCTATCAAAGTCTCCTGAGCATGTCGCCCATACCTCAGCAGCATCAATACCCTCTGGCCAGGCAGTGCAAAAGGCTTTGATGGAACACAGGCAGCAGAGGGAGCAAGAAGCATTGAAGAAACTAGGTGTTCAGGTGTAGAGAACTTTTTCTGTGTCACTGATGTGGACCGAGGTTTTGTATACATGTAACCATACAACATATTTCGAACGGCTGCGACAATTTGCCCTACTGAAAGACTTTCAGGGTATATCCAGCCTATACTTGCATTCAAGAGAATGCTATCCATGGAAGTGTGAATGCGAGCTCTAGAGTACCGTGACAGATGGCATTATTCTACCGCATCAATGACGAGGGTGATATGAAGCCGATTACTATGCGGTGTTCAAGAACTGTCGTGGGGATCTAGCAACCTATGACTTTTGCGCCTGCTGCTGCACATTCTGCATTTCGGTTTGAAGCTTGATGACCTAGACGAGAAAAGCGCGAAAAAGGGATGGGTACTGTTGGTCCATAATGATACAGACGAGTTTGACTTACTTCCATCTTTTTCTTTTCGGCCTTCTCTCCTATTGTCTTCAGCTGGTCTTCTATTCTATCGCTGGATAGGGAGTTACAGGTGAATGGAGATTATCAAGAAAATTGACATCAAGGTGCACCAACATTTCCTTCTTAATGAAATCTAATCTCTTCTCGACAGTTTGCTGAGCTTCCCCTGAATCCTGAGGCATCAACCCGGGGCCTATCAACTTGTACACCGTATTTTCTGGAGTGAGTTTCTTCAACTCCTGCAAATCGTGTGCAGCGGAGATTTAGCGGTCGCTTTCAAGGTGGGCTTCTCTTCTTGAGTTAAGCCATACGGATACATACCTTCAAGACCAGGTCAGATTCCGATTGCTGGTAGTCGAGTTTTTGACGGGCCTCTACTGTAGCTGTCAGATCTATGAGAAGGGGAGAAGCCAGTCCATATGAGAAGTCAGGGGTATCTATGAAAAATAATGAGCTGGAACATACCAGCTTGAAGCCTCTGGAACTCCTTGCTCGCTTTCTGAAAATCCTGTTCCAATTTCGACATGATTCCACAAAGCTCAGCAAGCGAGATTTGAGGCTTTTCGTCCAGTTGGTCAGACTCTTCCGGATTCAACAGACCAAGTTAAGGCAACAGTGAGGAGGACAGACAAGAGAAACATGACGAGCAACGGTCGATCGCCCTCTGGCTTACGTAACTCTCGTTAGCAAAAAGCGCACATAGCAAGTCGCGCTCTACACACCTTTGCTCGTGAGCGAATATATAGGATGCAAGCAACAACCACCTCGCTCTCCCCCGCGCTCTCCAAACTGTCAAACGCAACATCCCAGGACGATTGCGCCGACTACTGGAACCTTAAGGGGACAGCAGTCGACGCAGCACGCCTGGGTGGTCTTCCGTCTTTAAGTTTCGGAAACAGCTGCACTGCCTCTATCGGCTCCTTGTTTAGGAATATCTCCTACCCCAAGCTAGCTTGTAGAGGCGGTTGATTTGTTTCGGAACTGCGGATCTGCTTCATCTCTATTCCCATCATCAGCGAATCCCTCTGTGGATTTTGCGACTGCTTGCATCTCTTCTGGTGATCATTGCGGTACCCGATGTTCCGGTCATCTTCTGATGGCCGTATGGGCAGAATGTCGGACTCTTGCTGTTTTCCGCTCGTTCCTTGCATTTGTGGGAACGAGTATTGACAGTGGGATTGGTCCTCATTAAGCCGGAGGGTATGAATCGGTTGGGGTTTCCTCTGCGAGGGCTCTGAACATGATTACCACTCGACTAGAGAACCATACATGATTTTTGTAAATTAATGATATGCTGGATGCAAGTCAATTTATTGATGGTTGATTTGAATGAGAACACGGAAAATGCGAACAAGCTGATCGATCCGCTAGCTATCCAGCCCAAAATCACTACCTCACGGAAGTGTTTGCGAGTCGTCACGTAACTCATACCGGCTCAAGTCATACTGTACGCTCATTGCTTCGAAAAATGAGACTGTGTCTCAGTGCACGAATATATATAACATGATCCTAGGCTCGGCGCTATGGAAGACATAGTTGCCATACAACCTTTTTATCTGGAGTGAGTGTTCAGACTCGAGCTTGGGGCGAAACACTTCGTCTCCTCGAACCCCCGGTGCCGCCGTTTCGGCCCGCTGGCCTTGCTCCTCGTGCGGCCGCGGCACCTGCTGGAGGCTTGACGAATGCAAAGTCGCTAATATGTATGAACAGTGATGAGTGTCAGGAAGCGGATTGGGCACAGGTGCAGTTGTGGACAGTTCCAAAGCTTACACATGAATAGTCTGTTCCAAGAACTCGGTACCATTTGCGCCCTTCACGGCTTCCTCTGCTTCCTTCTTCGTAGCGTATTCGATCAAAGCGTAGCCCTGGAGTTTGCAGCACGGGTGTCAGTGATCATATCCACTGTTATGGCCGGGACAGCTACACACCTTGACGTATCCTGTTCGTCTGTCAAGGTTCAAATGCAGGTTCTGCACCTTTCCGAAGTCCGAAAACAGATCCTGAAGGTCTTCTTCTGAGGCTTCTTCATGCACATTCGTCACAACAATAATCCACCCTTCTACGGCTAGGTATCATGATTTTCGTAATGTTGAAAAGCACAACAGTCGAGTCAGCCTCGAAAACTCTTCCAAGCAGGTACCTCACGGCCAGAGAACTGCGTGATCGCAAGGGCATTCTCACAGGAATGCCGCTTGCGATCCTGCGATGTCTTCCTAGATGCACGCTAAGTACCAAACAGGTAGAGGGTAAAACTTACATCGAGCAGCATTACCGCTGATAGTGTTGTCCGTTTCCACTTGATCGTATTCCATCGCATCTCCACCATCTACGGACGGATAAGATCCATCATCGCACCAACATCAAGTGGGCAAATCAAGCGAAAGGTAACGGTTAAGCTCGTGACCACTGCCTCTGTTGTGCTTGCCACAGGGGGCGTACCTTCGTTGAACCCTCTTCCTCTCTTGAGTACGCCTACATAATACGGGAACAGGTGTTAGCAGTCCATGATTACAGTGGCATCAAAACAAGATAACTTGCTCTCTTCTGGTTTCATTTCAGCATCGGCCATGGTGTATCGTCTGTTTTTTCAAGTTTCCAAAAGGGATGGTGCAGATTCCAGTGGTTGCGTGAAGCGGTGAGACGATTACGGAAGGACAAGAGTGACTGGCGAAGAACGAAATGTGAGTCCGTGTTCCAGACATGCAAACAGCATGATGCCCTGCCCGAACTGGAGAAGAACGATCGAGTTGACACGTCATATCCGATCATATCCGCATGCCTCCTGCCAGGGTTCGAGTCGGGTTCATGGTATGTTCCTCGGTTCATGTTCGATCCTGCTTGAGTCCTACTCTGTTGGTTGTGGTTTGCCCTGCACTGCTCCGCCTCCTCTTAAAGTAACCGTGTGCCTAAAATGGTAGCAGACAAGGAGTCCAAGGAAGCCGCTTTGGCAGCCAAGAACAGGGTACTTCCAGCCAAAGAAGCTGCTCTGTTCAAGACATTGCTTGTAAGTTGCAGAACCTCTGGCATGAACAAGTAGACGTTTACATGCCCTCTTGTCGGAACTAGCAACAATACGAGCTGAAGCAGTACAAGAAGGGTATCAAGGCAGCGGACCAAATTCTGAAAAAGGCGCCCAACCATGGTGGTATGTCCTGGTTTCTCGTGTGACGTCCAGTCCTGTCAAGCTAATATGCTATATACGTGGTACAGAAACTCTTGCATTAAAGGCCTTGATTCTTCATTCTTCCTTGCCGCACAATCATCCAACGGCTTCGTCTCAGCCCAAGGGAGAGGAAGTGGATCACCTGATCGCTGCAGCATTGCGCAAGGATCCCTATACGCATATTACTCACCACGTCAACTCCATTATCGCTCGAGCCAAGAAGGATTATGTTACGGCAGGTCGGTCACTTACTCGAGCTAGGGAAATCGATCCAGACAATATCCCCTTGATCAGGGACGCGATTTCGTTACACACTCAATTGGGACAGCATGAAGAATCCCTACGAGTCAGGCATCAGTTCTTTACCATGAGACCGAACTTGAGAAGTAACTGGATCTCTCTCGCTGTTGGACACGAGCTATGCGGGAACGACGAAGAGGCTTTGGATGTCTATCTGGGTCTCGAGGACTCTACAAAGGTGTGTTTCATTACTCTCCCTGCTAAGCTTTATATCCCACTCATTCATGAAATTATATTCAGGACGAGGGTCTTTCACCGATCGAGAAGACTCAGCTGTCTTGGCACATCATCAAGCTGATGATCAAGCTTGGCAAACTGAAAGAGGCACACGAAAGACTGGGAGACGATATCAGTGCCAGGATTGTGCCAGACTCTGGAGAGACTGTAGAAATACAAGGTAACACCCCTTCGTTGAGCATTCTGGATGAATATCAGCTCACATGTGACCTCTCGTCGATAGCGGAATTATTGCAGAAAATGGGACAAGCTGAGGAAGCGGAAGTTGCATATAGGCGGTTGATTGAAGGTAACCCCGACAAAATTGGCAACTACAAAGCCATGCTTAAAGCTAGAGGCTTGGATCTCGGTAAGCGACAATTGCTGCGATAGACTACCCTGCAAATTCTGAAGCTTCGTTTCGCGATTTATCGCTGAATAGATGATGACCTGTCAGAAGAGCAAGCGCAGAAAGTTCTTTTGCAACTACAGTTGTTCTCCGAGAGCTTCCCCGCGCTGCAGCACCCAAAAGGCTTGCACTGGATGTCGCCCAGGGTAAGTCTTCAAAACCTCTCTTGTGTTCAGGCTTGTCTTTATATCTTATTGCGGTTCATAGGTGACGAATTCAAACAGCGCGTCCAAGCATATCTTCAAGCTGGACTCGAAAAGGGCATTCCTTCGCTTTTCGTCGATCTTAAGGGCCTTTACAAGGATCAGACCAAGCTTGCGGTTGTTGAGGGTATCTTGGAGGACTTGAAGCAAAAGTTGGAGGCTGAATCAATATCCGCTCCGAATGCGGAACCCATTTCACCGCCCACTATGCTTCTTTGGCTGTACTATTATCTCGCCTTACACCTTGCTCATCCGGCTCATCCAACGCCGGACTACTCACGATCTCTCAAATTGCTCGGCAAAGCTTTGGAACACACCCCTACGTTGCCGGAAATTCACATGGCCAAAGCCATGGTGTTGAAGCGAGCTGGGGATCCGGATGGAGCTGCCCGCTCAATGGAGCAAGCCCGACTTTTGGATGGCCAAGATAGATTCCTGAACGGAAAGGCTGGAAAGTACTGGTTAAGAGCAGGAGAAGTAGAAAAGGCCTCGACAGTATTTGGCCTTTTCACAAAGGTGCGTTTATCTTCATTCGAAATGGTGTAAATACTGATTCATCCTGGCTTTCTTTGTTGCAGAAGGATGCCTCCTCGCCAGGACAAGATTTGACAGATATGCAGTGCACGTGGTTCTTACAAGAAGAGGGGGATGCAGCGCTGCGAGCTGGAAACCTTCCTTTGGCCGTGAAACGATACGAGCGGATAATCTCCATCTTCAAAGACGAGGACGATGACCAGTATGACTTCCATACTTACGCCCTGCGGAAGATGAACCTGAATGCATACTCCAACATGGTGGAGTTTGGTAAACAACTCCGTCATCACCCCCGCTACCTTCAAGCCGCCACACAAGCCGCAGACATTTACCTTCGGATTTATGACAACCCGGACTTGAGAGAAGTCAAATTATCGCCTGAAGAGGCGGCCGAAAGGAAAAAGGCTGCCAAGAAAGCGCAAAAGGCAAATAGCAAAGCCAAGAAGGCTGCTTCTACTCCTTCAGAAAACAAGGAGGAATCCACGCTTCCGGATGCTGATCCTGAGGGTAAAGAGCACTTGAAGGAAGTGGACGCTCTGGCGGCTATCGCAAGACTTCTCCAACCGTTGTTCGGCACTGCGTATGATGAGATTTTACTATGGCTTACAGCGTTTGAGTTGGCGCTCCGTCAAGGTAAGTGGTCTTCCAGCTAATGGCAAGTGCGAGTACTTGAACAGAGCTTTCCCGGGATCTAGACCATCTGTTGCAAGCTGTCAGAGCTTTGAACAAATCCTCAAAGCTCGAACCCAAAAACCCTCGCGTGCATAACCAGGCTGTACGACTTTCTTTGAAGGGTAAGTCACTCAATCTCAGATGCCACCCTGCATTAGAGTTTAATGGTATTCGCCTTGATCAGTGGCAAGCCTTCCGGCCGAAACGGCCCACTTGTCCCTCGTAAAATCTTCCCTCAAGAACCTCATACCAGAAGACGTGGACTTGCTACGCATCAACGGGGACTTTATTCAGAAGAACGGTAGTAGCGCATCTCATCTTTTCTACGGCGCTCTCACCCTTCGTGACATCTTACTCTCGCGATCCGATAACAAGGCTTTGTCCGACACTGACAAACAGCAAGTCGAAGAAGCGTTCATGCAGGTTCTTAACACCGAAGTCAATCCCGATATCAAGACATACCAGGAGACACTTTCTCAGTTGATTTCCACGTTACAAAGCTCTCAGGAGACGATTACCAAATTCCGGGAAACCGTGTTGCGAAGGCTACCGCTGGCCCTTGGCTTCTCTGCGCCTGAGGACAAGCAAAACCGAAAGGCAGACTGGGCTGCCGAGGACGCAAAAGAGAATGAAGTTACGGTGGTCAATGGTACTTCATAAAGCCGATGTAGACGATTTCAATCCATTTGTATGAATTATGAAATCGAAGTTCAATTATCACCTAGCGGGTTGTGTTCATTTCCGATTACTACTGTAGAGTTCATTGTTACCTTTGGCTTTTCAGACGTCCTTCCGTCAAGCGAAAGGCAGAAGCGTCTCATGTATCCACCCTCTGGCTTTGCCAGTACACTTTGACATATGGAAATAACTCTTATTCCTTAGGAGGCCTCGAACAGACTCTCACGCAGTAGCAAACGCGAATCTGCGATAGCAAAAGCTAATGTGTTTTGCTGAGAAAACATCTGGATCATTCTTCTAAGCATACCAGCCGGAGTCGTTTCAGTTGAAAAAGTATCATTCCAGGACAACGAACCATCGTAGTCAATGGATTGGAGGCCTGTTGTCCTTCTCAAGATTTCGGTGCGATAAGCGAGTACAGTGTTCAGCCGCTAATCACTGACGTTTTGCAAGTGCGCGGGACCTGGCCAAGAGTACCTGCCTGCCTTCATGAAAGCTCATGTCGAAAGAGATACATAAATTTGCCGCATGCCCATTTATACATGGACTTAGTCAAGCCTGACGTCAAAGAACATGTAACGGTCTGAAAGACGCAAGGCTGTAGAACCCATCCTCTACCAGATCTTTTCCGTTCCCCAAACTGAGTTTGTCGCAAATTCTTCTGGAGCTATCGGTTCTGACTATAATGACCGAAGGGCCATAAAGAATGACGAGATCGATGAGGCATGCAACGATAAGCGTTCAATTGAACCAGAATTTGCGGATTCATGTGCGACGACATACCGATTGCCCTCTCCACGACCCTGTTAGCCTTTCATCTCGTGCCATCATCATATGATCCCAGGAATCGAGGTTGTATCGTGGCGGCTGATATCAAATAGTGTTATCAGAACCTGCATTTCTCTACCTATTTGCTACCACATCTGCAAGTAATTTCACATACCTTGCCATCGTTAGTAGTACGCTTAGCGATGTTGAACAAGGTACCAGTAGCACCGAAACAAGCAGTCAAAAGACCTGTCAAAATTGTGGAAAGACAGTTAGAATCGTCTTCCAACAGCATCTGCTTGGCGCAACGGAGAGTGGGGAGAGGAACTTACCGAACGGAATAAGAGCTTCCCAGGGAACAGGCATCTTTGAGCTTCCTCCTTTACGATCTGAAAAGTTATGTTCTAGTCCGTCGAAGGGGTTGCAGTCGCTGTTTACAGTAAGGTCTTGTCACTTGAATGGATGGGATGCAGCTGTCAACACTCAGGACGACTAGCGGGACCACTCCGGCTGAGCCTCCCGATTGATTATTGGCCAACAACACGATTTGCGCGACGGGACCGCGAAATTGCTTAGTCAGCTGCGGTGTCTCCAAAATATCGCATCATGCGGGCGGCGTGATAACTGCTTTCTTCTTTGATCATACTCGGAGGTGGACGATTATGATCACCGATTGGGATTCGGCATACTGCATATGGAATCTTACGCTGGAGAGAGAGAGAGATAGTTGCATTTCGTGTGATACATTCGATAATACAAAGCTACTAATAGATAGGGAAAAGCAACGAGAGAGCCTAAATTGCGACTGAGCAAAAAAGACAGACCAGCGAGGGATTTCGCTGGATGACATTAAGTGCGATGGGGTGCAAGCACCACATCAGGAGTGAAGGCAGTACATGAGGGAAACGAGTGGACGCATGGGACAATGCCCAAGCAATGCGAGTTGTTAACGATAAATATTGATGTATGCAAGTAGTTGGCGAGCGGATTTCCCTTGTGAACGATGCTAACGGCCTCGATGGAGAATAAGGGCGACTTAGAAAGTAGTTTGACCTAGTAGAATATGAACGGTAAGTAAAAAAACCTTTTCAAAAATACGGAAAACAGAAACTGACCATCTTCAGCGACGTGAGTTCGTGCCCAATCTCGAGCATAAGTGGATGCACGCAGGAACTTCTTGTTGGTGTACTTTTTATACACGTATTGCTTGTCGAATTCTGGGGCTGCCAGCTGTTCGATCAGCAATCGTGCTCCGGGCAATAGCTGTGTCTCGGTGTAGTTAGAGTAGAAGACGAAAGCGTCATTCTACGGAAGCGTCCAAGACAGTAAGTGAAAGCTCTAAGCAGCATAAACATGGTAAAAAAACGTACCCAGTTCCCATCGAGCATTTTACGAGCGGTAAACATTCCGATAGCGGCGATCAAACTTGGCTTGCAACGGAGGAATCGGTGGTCCAGAAGAGTGACTTCCATCAAGAACTTTGATAGGGTTCTTGTTTGGATGTCATAGTCATCAGCCTTTGAGATCCGTCGTACCCAACTGTAAGGTGTGCAGTAGGACGAGATGTCAAAGTTGAGAGTCTAGTGAAAGGGCGCATATCTGGATTAGCCTCCATTGCATTACAGCCGCTATTCATCTACGTACCTGGAGGATGATTCGTTCACCCTTGAGGATTTCCTCCTTGGTGTAACCGTTTTCAGTCATGTATACAAATTCATCCACACTGCAGAGTTAAAAAGGTTAGATCGAAGGCAGGTATCCAAAGCCGGCATGACATGTCGCACCTGGGAGCAAGAATCTCTTCGTACTTGGCAGCCACAAACATGGCTGTTACTCCGACAAGCTGCAACTTGATGAGGGATACCACCCGAAGTGATAGGAATCGGTCGACAATGTTGACAGCAATCCATAATGTTTCAGGTAACATGTGATAACGTAAATGTACTTGAAGCAGCCAGTCAATCAAGGTAGTTCTCATTTCCCTGTGATCGAGAATATGATTAACATGTGTGAGTATATCTCGGAAACGGTGATGTCCATGAATGAACATACCATTGAATTTCATTTTGATATTCCATATAGTGGGGGTTGGGCATAGCTCTCTCCTACGAGGTGAGAAAGAAAGTGTCAGGAAAAGCATAGGGGACACGAAGAAACGGCACAAAGCGACGCACCTCCAAGTCTGACATGTAGAAGAAGATATCATCGGCGTACTCGGCAACCATAGTGGTGTCAAACATATCGACTTCATCGTCAAAAGTTTCCCGGACGTGTGCCAAAGTGTTTTCGACTTCAATTTGTTGCTCCTCTGATAACGCTAGCCAGTCGTCTTCATCATCAATCATGATACCTTCTTCATCTGCGTCCTCCTCACGCAGCTGAACGTCATCACTATCGTATTCAAGTTCTTGATGTTCAGCAACGTCGATGGCGGAAGACACTTCGACACCCATCTCGCCTAGAGAAGGAGTGAGGCCACTACCGGTAGCTTCCATGGCCCGCGATAGTCGCACTTCGTGCAATGTGCTCATTGAAGCAGTCCCATCATCAACAATCATGCTCTCTTCAGCGATGGAGCTAATCATGTTGGCGTCCTTGTTCGACATAACGGCTTCTCGGCTTGAGCTGACTTGGACATTGGACTTTGAGGAGGAAACAGAAACACTTGCAGTGCTGGACTTGGCAGCTCGAGGCAGCCGAGCGGTGCTTCGCTGAGGTCCCACATTGCTAGTAGCATTATCGGTCGTCTTCGATGTTCGAGTGGTTCCCGACTTGTTACTAGCGACTGAAGCAGATCTGGAACGGGTCGGTCCGGAAACCTTCGTGTGCTTCATGGGAATGTCGGTATCGACGTGAGGATCCTGCAGGGAGAAGGCGATGTTAAATCATCTTCTTGGAAAGTTGTGTTTGAAAGCGGGAACTCACCTTGACCCCGCTGTTGCTGATGTTTCCCAAAGCCGGCCGCTTCGCTCCTGCTTTCACTGCAGGCTGGTCTTTGGAGCTAGCAACCACATTGACCCGGCGTTGTCCAAGCACACCAGAGACTGCAAGGTTGGTGTTTGAAACTTTGGTCTTGAGATCCTTTCCACCTTGGACAGCTGCTTTTCCCGGTATCACGCCGTCCATCGATACATGAGAGATGGTAGGAACTGCGTTTTCGTCATTCTTGACTCTGCTTGTTGTTCGTGTCCGAATACCAGCGGAAGGCTATCAGGACGAAATGGGAGAAAGGAAACGGAAAAAAGGATGGAATATCGATCAACATACGTTATGGTTTAAGCGCAGAAATGATGTCACCGCGCCCAAAAAGGATGCGGTTGACTGCAGGGAGGTGATGGACAGCCAACTTACTCTGACAGCCATTTTGAAGTGAGATGCGAGTTTTGGAAATGAAGTTGAAGGTGAAGTTGGGTATTCAAAAGTGAAGGTGGATTGTTGCCGGTCAAAACTTGAAGTGTCGAGAATGCGGAAAATACTAATTATAAAATATCGTTATAATGATGAATCAAAGCAGGTTGGCAAAAGAAGGTGTAAAGCTGATGTCGTCTGTCCGAATAGCAGGATTATGCGGAGTTAACGGGACAAGCGAGCTGAAGGAGGCGAGACTGAGAACGGAAGAAATAAAAGAAGGACAAAAAGATGGTTTCAAAATCCAGCAACGGTCTTGACAGGTCGGATGTCGAGATCGCTATAGTGCTGTAAAGTGATCAGTACGAGAAGAAAGCCAGCTTGAAAACTGATTGGCGGTCTAGATCGTGCGTTGAGAAGCTGAATCGACGGTGGTGGGCGTCGTCGATGCTTCGAAACGATTGATGCTGGAGGTGATGAGGGAGGCGGGGATGAAGAGATTGAAGAGAGCGGCGGAGCAGAATCAAGGAAGGGAGGTTGATTCCTTTCTGGCTCTTCTTCGGACGTACAACTGGGCGTACGAGTGCTGGTGGTGTACAATAGTCAAGAAGCACCGGGTCGAGGATAGGGTTATGTAGTCTGGACAGTAGACATGCGGTGTTGAGTGAGCGAGAGCAGGCCGCGCTTGCAGCAAGCGTCCTGTTTGTTTGGATGCTCGCTTAGCGGACAGCCGGATCCAAAGGTTCAACTTCTACGGATTTTGTTGATAAACAGTCTACTCGGTCTGGGCGCACCCTCGGCCACAACGGGTCGAATGGGAGCGGGGGCACCCACACGGACATTTCGGAGCTGAGCCGTCATCGTGCATCCAAGTAGATATGTACAGAGTAGCCAAGTACAGTTCTGTAGCGAGGCCACGGTCCCTGAACCCAGCCCTCCCTTCGATAGAGCTCTCACTTATGACATCGCCGTTTGCTCTTCGTTTATGGCTATTCTTCCGCTTCGACAAGAACAGGTATAAGAACTTTCGAGGCAATGGGCTGCTTGGTGGCGAATATTTGGCAAATGCATCAGTGCATTGTCTCTGCTGGTGTTCAACATCGCAGAGTGGGATATCCATAAGGAACTGTCTATTTCGTTACAGTGAATATACTTAGCAAACCGAAGCAGCCATACAAAAGGCCGACCGGATATGCTACCAATAACTTCTGGTGATCCATCCTGAGCACCGCCACGAAGATCGACGATGCCGAATATGTGCACCAAAGGATGGAAAGGAGCGCCAGGACATAGCCTATCGGATGACTAAAGAGACAGGAAGGTTATTCGAATGCAATGTCACAGGAATCGCAAAAGTCAGACTCACTCAATTCCTACTCCCATACCGATCCCTCCAAGTCCCACCATTGGTAATAGGCAGTAGCCCAATACACTTGCAGTACGATATGCGTCGATTCCCGTTTCCGACATGACGTTTAACAATAGATAGATCGCTGTTGTTCCAAGAGCCGCGACTCCATAGATGTACGAGAACTGTGGTTTACCGGACTGCGATACAGCGTGACGAGAGACCAGTCAGTAAGGTGTCCTGCACATGAAGCTTGAGCAAACATACAAATAAGAGAACCAATGCGAATCCGAAGCAGAATACGAGGGGTCCAGCAAGATCGGCGTCATCCATGATGTGTTCATCGACTCTTCGCAGAGGATTCAGTACCGTAAGAGATTTCGCCAAGATATGCGAAGGGTTTACGCCGATCTCTGAATGGGTTATTGGTTAACAACGCGTAAGCGCATATCCTATTAAACCGACTCTACGTAAACCCAAAGACTTACCCTCCATCAATCCAGGCTCGTTCTCGAATCCTCCTGTGCCGAATGCTTCCCACCACTTGCCCTCCGACAGTGGTATCCTCGATTGCATGTTCATGTTCCCCGATGCTGAAGCTGAGCCATACGCTCCAGCAGACCCCATACCTCCGGAAGCGTCATAGGCCGAATATCCAGGTCCAGAAGACGTTTGTCCGCCGAAGAATTGGAGAGGCTGCGCGGCGCCGTTCGGACCCGCAGCGTACGGCGATTGCGCGTTGTCAAAGAACGCCATGATAGGTATCTTCGCTGATTTCTTTAAGTGAGCCCTGGGAATAATGCTCAAACGAGTGCTTCAAGACGCAAATTGCACAGTTGACAGCGTGTAACATCCTTCACCGGTATGACGACTTGAGTCGGTCGATTGGCTTCGGGTTTTGAGATTCGGACGCACCTTGAGCTCACGTCGCGTAGACTTCGCGTTTTATCAGCATCGCTTCACATGAAGGCTTTCGATAGGCGACAAGGTTGCTAAAACAGTCTGATGATAGTTGGACATATTATCCTCGACCTCCTTGCTGGTATAATCACATGCAGCCAAAGGCTCTGCACAAAGGAAGAGGCAAGTCCACTTACAATTTTCTAGCGAGGCGCTTCTTGGCTAAAGATTCGCTCGCTTTGACAGGTCAGCGCGTAGCTTCCGTTACATCGAGTTTTCGGAAGACAGCTACCTACTAGCAAAGATGGCGAAGTCGGCAACACAGGCAAGGCAAGCATACAGAAAGTCTTTCGATTCTTACTCTGTCGTTAATGAACTCGTCCCTACAGGCGCGAGATGGACGCCGTAGAGGAGCAGCCTCAAGAGGAGATATCCGGGAGCGAACTAAAGAACATCAAGAAACAGCTTCGTAGTATGCAGAAGCAAGCGGAGGGTGAGTTGCATTCAATTATGACTGCAATTATGCTGAATATATCATGATATCGCTAGAGGACAATTTGGACACTTCGAGAATCACCGCGGGAGACTTGGTAGAGCAACTCGCAGCATCAGATAGGCTTTTTTCTAGACGCAAGTACTCCAGAGATCCTTTGCCGTTGATCCCAAGGCTGACCTTCTGGGTACCCTTCAACAGTAAGCTATGGGTTAAAGAATAAAAACTCGAGTCTTGCGGTTATCGATTCCAAGATCATGGCGATGCATAGCGAAACGGCAATGAAGATTGGGAAACAAGCTAGAGCAGAGGCAAATGCTTTCGAGCCGGCAGACTTTTTCGAACCGTAAGCTGCCATGTTCCTGCCAGAGACGAGGGTGCAAGATGAGTTTTGTTGATTGTCCTCGACCGTGGCAGATTGCGAGATATATTAGGCCTTGGAACACAAATGTTGGAAGATCTGGATATGGACGAAGGTGGAGAGATACCGGCAGTGAGACAAGGCGGCAAACTCGGCAACTGGGCAAAGGTTGGATGGTTGGCTGCTCGACGAAGTAGACGAGCACCAGGAGTGGAATTCATGTAAGTTGATTTTGATCAATCGCATCTGTCTTTGACATCTGAACGTATTTCTCTGTTAGGAACGGGATGATGGCAATTGAGCACAAGAAGCGTATTGTCAACCGCAAAGCTCGACAGCAACAGCATGTTGGGCCGGAAGTCCGGCCACAGGAAATCCGTCAAGAAGATATGACGAAAGCCGCCAATCCGACAATCACCAATACAAAGGCGCTTGCAACGCTGCTCGAGGGACAGGACCCCGACGGTGTCAATTTTTTCGAATGGGTGGTCAATCCAAGGTCTTTCGGCCAGACAGTTGAGAACATGTTTTACACGTCGTTCTTGGTTCGAGAGGGGATTGCAGCAATTGATGTGCGGGATGATGGTAGCGGGATCCCGATCATCTGTAAGCTTGAATCTCGGTCGCAGCATGTGGTACACCACGAGTGCGCAGAGATAAACTGACTTGACGCTGCCCCGTGATCATAGTTGCTTGCGATCCTCCGTCCGAAGAAGATAAGAGAGCGCAGTATGACGAGGAGGGAAACGTTGTTAGAGAAGCGTTGGCGCGACGACAGGTTGTGATGGAAATGACGATGGATGTGTGGCAGGTGGGTCGACACTGCCGCCATGATTGGTTTCGCAATGCCCATGTTGAGCTTTGACATGAACCCTGCAGGAAGCGATTGAGCTCTTCAACATCAAGAAGGGGATTATCCCAGATCGAGAAGAGGAAGCAGAGCAGAAGCCCGGAGCGTCCGGTTGGTATGCATAGATAGAGATTGACAGCTTAGGAGTTGGCTTCCAGCGCGTTTGCCAACAGGCTTTAGTGTACTATTAACTGTCCTGTACATCGGAATGCCAGAGTTGTATGTAGGGAACCCATAGAGAACGCATGTACTCATGTTATAGCTCACTGCGGCAGTTCACCGCAAGAGCGGCGTGTCCTCTCCCCTCTGATCACTCACCTTGTCATCCTGTTTTGCCGCATCGCTCACACAGCTGCATACGGGAGAATCGAATCGAATCGCGTGCACCCGTGCGGATCCAAGCAAACACGCGGGATTGGTGCAGGGTGAGTCCACAGGCTCCGGACCAGTCACCAACGCTTCGTCGCCCCATACAACAACACCAGGTGCATATCTTGAACAACAACGCAAACCCGTCCAGTCCGTACATACTAACCAGTCCCCTTCTCAAAATCACTCTGTCGGTTCACCCCCTCTCTTCGGTTCCCCGGTTTTTCGCTCCGCTCTTCACGGTTCCACGTTTCATCGATCATGGCTGCCCTATCTGCTGCTGAGCTCCAGAAGGTGAGTTTCATCTGTGCTGCTGTGATCTGACACGATGAGTTATTCATCCTACTCTTCTCTGGGTACAGCGTCACGGTTTGGAAGGAGCTCCTGACCCTTTCCCTTCCTTGGGCAACAACGCTTCTGCCGCGCCTTCGTCTTCTGCTACTGCTAAACCCCGTCAACCTGCCGCAACCGAACCCGTAGACACGTCAAATGAGGATGCTTTCCCTGCTCTCGGAAGCAGCTCTGGACCTGCTCCCTCCTCGACTGCTCCGGCTTCCAGCAAGTGGGGTGCTGCTTCTGCTTCAAAGGTCAAGGCTCGAGCTCCCGTCTCCTCAGCTCCTGGTGGTCTCGGTCGATCCGGTGCACCCCTTGCTTCATCCCTTCCGGCCAACACCTCGTTCTCTGTTCCTTCCGCCAGTATCACTGTTTCTCCCAAGGTCTTTACCGAGTTGACCAAAAAGGTCAAGGAACAATACGGCTGCAGCGTCGAAGCTTCCACTCAAATGCGAACGGGCTTGCGAACTTTCTTCATCCGTGGTCCTGATGACAAGCGAGTTGCCATGGCCAAGAAGACTATCGAACGAGGTATTAGCAAGGTTGAAACTCAAACCATGGATGTTCCTCTCAGTACTTTGGGCACGATCATCGGACCCAAGGGTGCCAACTTGAAGGTAATTACCGACGCTACCGGCTGCCGAATCGATATTCCTCGACGAGACCAATTACCTACCGCTCCTGTTAACGGTCACAAGGAAACAGATGACAATGCTTCCGACTCTGACGACGAGGAGGAAGCCGAAGACCCTGCTGTTCCTATCTCCCTGACTGGTCCTACTCCTGCAATTGTCGACGCAAAGAACCGAATCAATGCTCTCATCAAGGACAAGGTCTCGTACACTTCGGTCAAGATCAAGGATATTCCTTCCGAATACTACTTGTTCCTCGCCGGTCCCAAAGGTAAACGGTCCAAGGAGGTTTTCGAGCAAGGAGTCGGTCAAAGTCAAGTTCAAGTTCATATTCCTCCTCCTAGTGTCTGGAAGGCTTTGGCTTCTCGAGCTGATGCGTCCGCTCAGGAGGCGAACGCTGATTCCGCAATCACTGGTCAAGGCGAAAGGAAGCGAGACATCGCTATCAGGATCAAGGGCGACAAGGAAAAGGTTACTGCCGTTGTCGAGGAAATTCGAAGGCAATACGAAGATTACCGATCCAACAGCACCAAGATGGCCATCTCAATTCCCAAGAGACAGCACCGATTCTTGGTGGGATCTGCAGCCGACGAGATTCTCGAGCAACACGGATGTATCGTTGAACTTCCTGCCATCGAGTCCCACTCTGAAGAATGTGTTATCCGTGGTCCCAAGTCGAACTTGATCGCCGCTTTGACCACTGTCATGGAGAAGGCCAATGCCATCGGCATTGAAACAGTCGATCTCGTTGGTGCTCACAAGACCTCCGATGCCATTCAACACGCCAAAAACGTTCTTCGTTACCTTATCCGAACGTCCAAGCTTCGACAAATCGCCGATGCGCACTCCGGAGTTAAAGTATACCCTCCTTTCCAGGTTGTGGTCGAATCCGTTGGCAATGTCGTTATTGAAATTGTTGGCGAGGATGAAGCTCAAGTCTTAAAGGCCAAGGAGGAATTGTCTAGCATCGTCAAGGGCTTGACTCCTGCCCACATAGCTTCGGTTGATATCGACTTCGCGCTACACAAGTTCTTGATTGGTAAAAAGGGCGCCAAGATCAATCAATTTGAATCTGCTCATTCGGTCACTGTTGTTTTCCCGCCTACCACTGACGAATCCTCGACCGTCTTACTTGTCTATAACGGTACCAATTTGCCGACTGACAAGAAGCAGCGTGATTCTAAGCTCAAAGAAGCTTTGGCAGCGGCCACAAAAGACATCGAAGCCCTCGCGAAGGAAGCCGCTGATATCAAGACGGAAACCTTGAATGTTGAACAGGTTAGTGCAGTATTCCGTCTCCTATGTTGCGAGTTCCAGTGCTCATACTGTAATTGTTATCCTCAGAAATGGCACAAGCACGTGATCGGTCCCGGTGGAAGCGTCTTGCGATCCATTTTGGGTGAAGACCCCTTGGTTACTGTCAGTATCGGCAAGAAGGATGGCAAAGCGGATCAGGACGTTATCGTTGTCAGAGGACCCGGCACTGAAGTCGATCGAATCGTCCCTGCTCTTCTTCAAGTTGTCGAGGATGCCAAGAACGATGACATTGTCAACGGACACACCGTCGAGTTCTCGGTCGAAAAGCGACACGTTCCCCATCTTGTCGGTCAAGCAGGCGCCACTATCAACAAACTGAGAGAATCTTTGGGCGTTCGAGTTAACTTCGATGATGACGAGGAATCCAATGTCAAAAAGGCCAGCAAAAAGCCAATGGTTACATGCAAGATCATCGGTCGAAAAGAAGCCGTTGAGGAAGCCAAGCAAAGGCTTCAAGCGCAAATCGATCGACTAGCTGACGAGACCACCGAAGTCATCACCATCAAGCGTGCTTTGCACCCTGCTTTGATTGGCTCGAGCGGCAAATATGCCATCCGACTGGAAGACAAATACGGTGTTAAGATCACGTTCCCTCGAGATGCAAAGGACGGTGCTGAACAAAAGGCAACTCAAAAGCCCGATGAAGTTGTGATTCGTGGTGGCAAGAAGGGTGTTGCCGGAGCCAAGGCGGAATTGCTGGAGGCCGCTGAATTCGAGAAGGAAAACAACCAGACTATCACTTTCACTGTACCTACTGCTGCTGTCGCCCGAATCTTGGGCAAGGCAGGTGCCAACATTAACGCCATCAAGGACGATACTGGTGCGCAAATTGACGTTGACAAGACCAGTGAAAAAGACACCGCTATCACCCTCAAGGGTGATAAGCAGGCTATCGCTGCCGCAAAATCCAGCATTCAAGCTGTTGTCGCTGAGGTCGGTGACAGAAAAGAGGATGTTATTACTATCCCCAACAAATTCGTAAATCAGTTTCCTTCTCCGATTCCAAATGATTGCCATCTAATTTCCGAGATATTCTTCAATTAGCATGGTCAATTGATTGGTCCTGGAGGCCAGCGTCTCCGTGACTTGATTGTTCGAGTTGGTGGTCCTGATGATCGAAGCCAGCAAGCTGGTCTCATAAATTTGTAAGTCTCGTGATTTCCATTCTCTTATCGGCCCTCGATACTAAAATCGCCCCGTGTAAAGCCCTCGAGCAGGAGATTCATCGCCTGACACCGTCAAACTTCGTGGTGACAAGACGCTGGTCAACAAGATCAAGGCGGAACTCGAACGACTTGTAAACGATCTCGGTGACCAGGTTGTTCTTGGTGTACGGGTCCCCCTACAAGACCATGCTGCTCGTATTGGTCGAGGGGGTGCTGCTTTGCAGGATTTACAACGTAAATCTGGCGCTACGTGAGTTCGTTCTAGAGGTTGGGTTGCCAGCCTCTGTATTGACCAATATCTGTCGCGGCATAGGATCCAATTCCCGGGATCTCGTCAATACAATTCCACTCCTGCCATTGAGAACGCCGACGAGCTTGGCGATGTTCCTGCGAACGAGTTGATCAAAGTGGCGGGAACTCGAGAGCAATGTCAAAGGGCGATCGACGTGCTTTCGCAGGCCTTGTCAACTCCTCCCTCCCGGTCACAAACGCCGACTGGTAGGGGCAACGGCAACTTGCAAACGCGGACTGTTGCTGTCCCAGCTAAATACTTCCACGCCCTTGTTGATGGGCAAATCCAAAGGCACCTCCGACAGAATGGTGTTCAGGTCGAGCTTCCTGCCGCACCTGCCAAGCCTGAAGTTAAGCGACCAGAAGCCACCGCCTCCCAGGCTGGCGCTCAGTCTGCCAGGATCGATATTGACGAAGAGGACGATAGCGCAGAACAAATCGACTACTCCTTCCAAGTCTATGACAAGTACGAAGGTCTCGGTGAAGCTGGAGACGCTCCGTTAGACTTTGTTCTGCGTGGAAAGGAAGAGGTTCTTGACAAAGGCGAACAAAGTCAGTCGAATCGACGGAAGCACTGACAGGTCTTATATTGATCTGACCCTCTTATTTTCACAGTCTTGCAAGAAGCTGTCGAAAAGGCTAAATCTGCCAACCAGGGTAAGTTGTGCATGCAGATATGTGTACTGCCTGACACGGTTGACTGATATAAATTGCGTTGATTTTCCCTGACTCAGTCGGCGTTCTCGTCGGTATCCCTCGTTCCGCGTTCCCCCGAATCATCGGTTCAAAGTAAGCTGGCATCGCCCATTATTGGGGCTAATTACTGAGGTGTCACATCTTATGGTTGCAGGGGCGCCACTATCTCCCGGTTGCGCGCTGAGACCGGTGCCGATATTACCGTTGGAAAAGATGATGATTTGATCACTCTTGTCGGTGGTAAGTCCTCTTCTATACGATAAATCATGTGCATTTGACTCACTTTATCCACTCTCTCCTTTAGATGAGCAATCAGTGGAGTATGCCAAGGACGCAATCGTCAGCATTGCCTGCAGGCGGGGTGCCAGGTTTTAAAAATAATCTAGAGTTGTATTATACTCCGAGCACGATGCGTTCGCCATAAGCATTAGGTAGAACTACTACTTGCCCTAGAGTGTGTTGTTTGCCTCTCCGTTGTCGACTTCGTGCTATCCTGTATTGCTACTCCCTTCCATGCCTTCTTTGTTTCGCCTTGCGCAGTTTTACGTTCTGCGCTGTATCCGTCAGCCTGGTATTGAATGTATTTCGCTGTCATTCATTTAATCATACCCCCCATTTTTATAGCCGTATCTCCTTGGTACCTCTCGTGTTTTTCACTGGCCATGTCCTACCCCACCATGACTTTGGTTGCATAGTAAATGCTAGTCTATCCTCAATGTGGCATACGATAATGGAATTTGTTTCTTTGGCTTGTTCGCCTCTCACGCTCATTATGGCAAAGATGCTAGATGCAAAAGATGCAGCGTCAATCTCGGAGGTAAGATAAGGAACTTGAAGTTGATCTCAGCTAGAGCTGCTGCACACCTTCCCTCCACAAGAAAGTATGATTCAACAACAATAGCGCAGGCATGGATGCGGAGACAGCGCTTACTGACCAAGGTAAGAGAATTGACGGTTTATGGGTCCTCCGTAAACTTAACCTTCGCTGTGCCCCAAAACCCTCTTTCGTTGACTTGCCTCTATCAGGGTCAACCTTCGGTGGAAGAGGACGAGGCGTCAAATTATAGTATGAAGAGCAATTTAATCCTGAGGCGAGGTGAGATGCGAGACAGCTCGAAGCAAGGCAAAGTGAATTGTTATGAACAGGGACTGGGCATCCTTGCTGTTAGGTCATACGAACTATGAGATGTAGAACGTAAAATAGTCGTCCGAAGAACCACTCTACAACTCATGATACTCTATTGTGCATCCATCTCTCAAGCACTTCCTCCCCCCAGTGATGCTTCCGCACTCTCACTCATCACTACAACAAGCCAAGGTTAAAACGTCCTTTGACAGGAGGGTTGTGCGATCCAGTTGTCATTTTTTAATGACATGAATTAATATTCACATTCTGAGCCTTACCAGGACCACAGCTGACAACAACCTGACCATTTGTCAAAACGACGAGTAATCTCATCGCAGAGTGTGTTGACCTCGTCTGAGTCACTGAAGTAGATATTTCTGTCTCGGCTTCCTCCCTCGCTCCATTTTACCTCGCCATATTCGATCTTTGCGCCTGGCTTCCCCAACCCCTTTTTAACACCTTCCGAGGCCCCTTTACTTGCGCTACTAGGCTCATAATAGGTTCACTCCTTGATAAGAGAGTACATGGATCGCCAACATATCAGGGGACTGATCGTTCTAAACTCAGGTTAAGATCACGACAGTTTTGTCAAATCAGATTCCAGGCAGTTGGAGCATCATGTCGAGACAGGCGCAATGCTTGGTCTCAGAGAGCTTATTGCTTCGATATTGCTACTATTTCGTTGGATCAAGCAAATCTCCTCGCCAACAAGTGCATACCGAACACCGGGTTTTCCAGAATGCAGTCCATACCGAGAACCACGACCCCTGTATTGTACAACCCGGTCCGGTCCTACGCTCGTCCTTCCCTCCAGCCCCCGCCGTAGATCTCCCCCCTCGCCACACTGGGTTTATATGAACTTGCAAGATACAAAGAGAAACGAAGGCGACTTGATCAGGTCACTAGGACTGTTCTGGAAAAAGAGAGGCAGGATAGGAGGAGAGACGAACGGCGCGACTCACCGCCCCCAAAAAGGGGAAGCACAAGGCATCCCCTCATCAAAAATGTGACCCTACTGTGAATCGAACACAGGCTTAGGCAGAACAGTAGGTGAATGAATCACCGAACCACAATGCCTCGTCGTAACCACTTGACTATAGGATCTTGTTGATGATTACCTTTTCCTGTTTGACACAGAATCTTGCAGAATATGTTAATCTTCTCGGGCCTTGTTTCTCCGGGTCGATCACTCTGTTCTGCGTCTATTCTCATCATTTCGTCGCCTCACATGTCACTAGCCAGTACAGGCTCAGAACAAGTAGACCCGCATTCTCTTCAGCCATTTCAACAGCGAAGTTTTATCGTAGTACAGCGTCCTCCAGCATGAGCGAGGAGGTGGCACCATGTACACTCACCCTGCCTGATGGCACCCACTACGACTTGTCGTCCTTGTCCAATGCCAAGTATGTAGTTGCATTACTGTAACCCCTGGGCGCCCGCTAAAACCGTTTGCTCGATAGGCAGGATTATTCCCTTACTGTTGATGGTCTCGAATACAACCTCAACGTGTGTAGAGATGTGATTCACGAGCTATGGAATGTCGGTGACCATGATCACGTTGGCGCTGTCGTTACGCACGGCAAAGGGGATTTCAGCATGGGCACAACGAACACGACACTCTTCCCAAGTCCCGGAACATCCGAGCCGATGCTTGTGTACTCGAATGGTAGCCCTTGCCCAGGTATGGCCGAAAGCACAGCTTCAACGGTGATCAGAGTATGTCTCTCAGCCTCCTCCTACAGTCGCAGACGTTGACAACACCTGATCTTGTAGTTTATTTGCTCCGAGTCGGAATTTGGGGGTGGATCCCCGCAGATGGTTGCAGCTTTACCAGTCACCAGTGACCCGGAGGACCAATGTACTTGGATGTTCGAGTGGCGTACGCACGTTGCCTGTCCGGCGAATCCCAAACAATTAGAAGGACACTGGACGGCTATCGGACTACTACTCGCCTTGTAAGCCTCCTTTCAATATCTCTCCCCAGGTGCAAGTGATCTCATTTGTAACATGCTTTCTAGCTTGATGATTGGTTTATTCTCGACTTGCGCTGGTCTCATCATGTACAACCGGTTTGTCCTTGGCCTGAAAGGCTGGGATCAACTCCCGCGTCCTTCGTTCCCGCACTTTGACTTGTCCGGCCTGCGTCGACTATCTGGCCGGGATGCTCATGCTGGACCGGGATGGGGTTCGTGGAATCGATCGGGAGGGTACGGGCATGTTCGAGCTGAAGATAATGACGAGGAGGAAGGCTTTGCGGGCAGATTTAGCCTTGCAGATGACGAGGATGATGAGGATGCAAGAGCCTTGGCTGGAGATCCTGCGGTATGGAGGAATGCCGACTCTGCAGAACAGGATGACGTAGGGAACCACGGAAACAGTGGTAGATATGGAGGACGGGTCAATTTATAGAGAGTTGTTCTAATAGTTGCGCACAAGCCGCGAGTATAATTGTCATAAATGACAACTGGAGCGCGCTTGTGGATGCAGCGTACGGCCCCTCCTGTTTCGTGATCTGGCGTGACGCAGCCATAGATCTTTCCCTTGGGAGATGCGTTTGATGGCACCGTCTCCACTGGTATTAGGTATTGTGGGACCACTATAATGTTATGAACAAGGCCGTGTGTTATGAACAAGGCCGTGGGTAGGCTTGATGCTAGATCATACGAATTATGATGTGTAGAACGTAGAATAGTGGTCCGAAGAACCACTATACAACTGATGACATGCTATCGTGCATCCATCTCTTAAGTACCGCCTTTCCCCCAGTGATGCTTCCGCCCTCTCACTCATCACAGGAACGGCCACCACTTAGCACATCCTTTGACAGGAGGGGCTGTACGCTGCATCCACAAGCGCGCTCCAGTTGTCATTTATGACAATAATGGCAAATATGGCGATTGACCCAAAGTGTTCAGAGTCGAGGGCTCTTGTAGGCTAGATACAATTCGCACACTAGCGTTTACAAAGAATCAGAAGCACGAACAATACAACATCGATACAAGTACATCATGTCCAGGTTGGCAGGAAGACATTACCACACAGACATGGCTTCGCCATCCGAAATCTCGGAGTCGGACAAAAGATCCAGATCTACTTCTGAATCACTCCAAGGCGGACTACTACATTCACTCCCACCCTCCCAAACGGATTGCTCTCCTAGCCAGAGGGAAGATATTTCAGGTCGTGTCGAATCGAAAACTTCGGAGGCCGGTTCGTGCGACCATATCCCATGGTCGGGGTAATCGACACCGGACATGGTATTCGCGGATCTCACGGTGCCGGAACGATCGAGCGTTGGCATCTGCAGCGGAATTTCGACGGGTGACGGTTTAGTAGACGGTGTCAAGGCACTTGCTGTGCTGACGCAAGGCACCGAATATAGATGCACCCAGTCCTCTTGGCCGAGCCTTTGTGTACCGATAATCCTTCGAACCTGGTCCACTGATTTACCGAGGAAAGTGATCCGCAATGCGTCAGGTCGGCTTTCACCCTGCTCCGAGGGCGCGAAGATGACTTCGAGTCGACCATCATGAGATCGGTACTCCTCGGTGAGCCAAATTTCGGGGGACAAGTCCAGAACGCCATGGCCCTGCAGCCGCAAGAGCAGGGGAGTTACACGGAGACGCAAGTGCTGGTCATACGCGTTGTGCATGGGTAAAAGCTGATGTAGTAGATTCGGTGTATCCGGGACATCGCTTTCGGCTAACTCTGACGGAACCGAACCAGACACGAGGTGCGCCAGAGATGGGCACAAGGGGATGAGGAGATATGTCGTCTCGTTGACAGGGACGGTGGAGGCCAACGCCTGTTTGTTGACGGAGGTCTGAGTCGGTTCAACTTCGACGGCGCCAGTCGACGGGAAATATCGTTCGAATTCCGCGGCCTTGCGCTGTTGCTTTGTCTGGGCGACGGCTTTAGAGGCGGACAGGGACCATCGACTGCCCTTGATCCCCATCAGCTTTTCATGCTTCTTCAACGCATTCTCAACACGACCTCCCTTGCCCTTCTGAGCGCGGAACTGCGTAGTCCTGTTCTTCTTCCTCCTTGCGTCGTCTTCCAATTCTCGCAGCTTGTCTGCCAATGCACGCATTCCAACGGGAACATTCCTGTGGATCTCTGAGACGAATTTACCGGCACCATGGCTGGAAAAATTGCGGGACGATCCGATCCCGAGATTGGAAACAAGCGTCGGGCCGCGGAGCGATGAATTGAGCGACGGGCGGAGACGGGAAGCGACTAGCGGCAGGTTCCTGATCGGTGTTTTGATGTTGGATGATGAGCCGGTAGTGAAATGTCGACGAGAGGAGGGATGATTCTTCAAGTATTCTGCAGGGTGGAACGGCCTGTATGATCTTGGTAATCGAGCGTATTCATAGGCAAACGCTGGATCGGAGCCGCGATGAACGCCCCCCGACTGTTGACCAAACGTGGACTTCCACACATCTTTCAAGGCCTTCTTGGCGACCTCGTAGGGCGATGCGGCACGTGTCCCGGAAGAAGCGGATTTCTGCTTGATGGCATGGATGGCGGTGTCTTGTAACCGCTTGAGCGATTGCTGGGCTAGTTTCCGCACGAGCGGTTTCGCCATGGCGGAGATACCAGGTGAGACTGGCATCTTGAGGCGGGTTTAAGCCAGCAGAACAAGATGTTGTATGCGGCGTCTTTTTGGGATAATCGATAGATTGGTTTGCCACTCATCTCACCATGATCCTTCACGGCTGACAGGATTGAGTGGCGGCGAGCGCCGAACAGTGGAGCCGCCGATGCCGAGCAAACGCGTCTCTCACGGACATCACGCTCAGATCTCCGTCCTTGGTCGTGCCGACGATATGCATGAATGACATACAACGCAGCACAATCTACGACGCACTCGGCTCCTCGAGCTTCCCCAACGCCTCGCCGACTTTTACTTTCGCCCCGGCCCTGGTAACAAACTTGAAGTCTTGCGGCGCCTCAAACACCATGACGATTGTGCTGCCCAACATGAATCCGCCCATCTCCTCTCCCGCCGTCAGAGGCTGTCCATGCAGGAACGCCGAGGCCTTGGCGTATACGGCTTCAGTGAATGTTTGAGGCGGGTGTTGTGGGTGTCTTTCATTTGTTCGAAGGTTCTAGCACGCGTACCAAAGGGGAGGGGCAGTCAGGTCTAGTTGTCCAGGAGTCAAGGCCTTGAAACTTACTTGATCAAAGTTGATCTTGATACTTCCGACGTTGGTAGCGCCGACCGGCACCATACTGAAGAATCCGTACCTCCATCGTCCCAGCACTATGAAGCGCGGGAAGGGGGGGGGGTCAGCACGCTTGACAAAGGCTGGTGTTTCATTCCACTTACGGGCTACACGTTCATTGAGGACGAACAAATCCTTAAGTCTGTTGGCAATGTATGGCGAGACGGAGAACAGGTCGCCTAGAGGAAGAGTTTTATATCACAAGATCAGCGCCGACTCCTTACCCCCAGGTCCTTACGAAAAGGCAAAGCTCACCAGTGAAATGCCGTCGTCTCTCCACAACCCACGATGTCGGCGAATGGAACCTGTGATAATCACCGGGAGCGAGGTACACGACCATGAAAAACAGTTTATGACCTTGCTTCAACTTTGGGAGCCCCTTGCCCTTGTGGCCCCGTTCTGAAGAGGACTGCTGTTGCTGCTGCTCCGCGCTAATATCGCCCGTCTCTTCGGAAAACGCCGCCTCGGTGCCTAAACTGACCATCACCTGCGCATCATGCGTCATCCGCTCCGGCGGGTCCTGGTCGACGGATACATCCTCCACGGGACCCGTGTGTGGAGTAATACCGGCGTGCGCGTCGCCGCGCTCGGATTGTTCCTTGACTTGGATCTGTTTCTCAGACGAGCCGAGGAGGGAGGGGAGGGAGTAGGAAATGTCGTTGATTTCGGCGAATTTTTCGTCTAGGCGATAGAAGGGAATGAGTGTGCGAATATACGCCGCAGGGACCATAAAGGACTCACCATCCACTGTCCTGCCCTCCTCCTGGTCAAATTCCAGATGATCAGGCTGGTTGACTGACTTGCCCGAGGTACCCAAAAGGGCGTGGAGCGAGTAGGTCATGCCTTTAACTTGCTCTACGCGTTCGCCGCTGATCTCGCCAAAGTGGAGCACGGTCCCGTCGGCGGGACTAACTAGCTGTGCCGACGTGTCGATGGGCCGCAACCCCGGTTTCAGTGTCCGGTAGAAAAACTCGCCGAGACTCTGATATTTGGTCAGATCCTGCTCCTCACACTCTTCCAAGTTGCAGCCGAATATCTTGGCGTAGAGCTTGAACCCGAACGGCCTGAACCAAACGGGGAGGACGAGACCGTTAAGGTACCCCCAGAGCTGGGAGAGCGATCTGAGCGGCAAGGCACCCAGGACGCGGACTTGCCATGGTCCGGACGATTTGACTTGCACGTTGGCGCCGCGCTCGCCGTCGCCTGTCACCTCGATCCGGTCATTCACCGTCGATATGCGCGGGGAGGACTTCCTGTACTGGACGGCGACGAGGACGGCGGCACCGAGGGCGATCGGGATAGGGTACCACTTGGTCGGCGTGTCTCTCCATGCTGCTGCGAGTCGGCCTGGACGGGAACGGGACGGGTAAGCGGGAGCGCGCTCACTGCACCGGGCGGGACTCACCGGCGAAAGACTGCTTGCGCTCGCGACGGTGCTGTTCGTTGGCGACTCTGCGGCTGGCGGTGAAATGTCGGGCCCGAAGCACAGCCCCCACCCTGATCGGGGCGGAAGTAGGAAGGCGTCGGGTGAGCGCAATGCTCGTGGGGACGGGACGGAACATCACTCGCGTATGGGGCAGGAAGCGCAGGGACAGCATAGCACAACTTTGGCGTTTCATGTTTCACGCTGGGAGGCGCGGACAGGGCAGGCAGCCGAGGAAGGAAATACACGTCATTCCCCAGGCACATTCGTCATTCGGCCTCCACCCCGGTGCCGGCCCGAGGTGGAGGCCTGTGCGTCTCAGAGCCATATATACCATCCCGTCCGTGTTCAGCCCAGGTCGCACTCACCACCCTGCCAACACACCCCACCATGTCTGCCCAACACAAGAACAGAATTATCCTCGGCTTGATGACCTTTGGTCCCGATGAGGACAAGGTGAGTGCACGTCTGGTTCCCTCGGTGCCCTCCTTTCCCGCTGACACGACCCTCACTTCCGCATCGCAACAGGGCGCACGAATCACCTCGATGGCCGAGTACAAGCGCTGCCTTGACCTCTTAGCATCACGGGGATACCATGAAATCGATACTGCCAGGGTCTACGTCGGTGGCAAGCAAGAAGCCTGGACACGAGAAGCTGGATGGAAGGAACGTGGGTTCACCATCGCCAGTAAATGGTACCCACACGCGGCCGGGGCGCATAAGCCAGAGGTGTTGAAGGAAAAGGTCGAGGAGAGTCTGAAAGAGTTGGGAACGGACACGGTGGATATTTATTATTTGCATGCTGGTGAGTCCCCACGCTGCCAAGCGGCTGAGATCGAGCGACCCTAGGGATGGAGTCCCCCTTCCCTTTCCCCTGCACTGCTTCAACTCGGGCACTACCACTAACCTCTTCAACCCACAGCGGACCGGGCGACTCCCTTCCAGGAAACGTTGAAGGCTGTCGACGACCTGTACAAAGCCGGCAAGTTCAAGACGTTTGCTATTTCCAACTTTACCGCTGCCGAGGTGTGTTCCTGTTCCGATGTACCGATACTCCTGCGCCACCTTCTTATCTCCTCTCTCTAGGTCGCCGAAGTGTGCTTGATTGCGAAATACAACGGCTGGGTCCGACCGACCCTCTACCAAGGTATGTCTTTCATATCGTCCCTTCCTAAATCACCTACGTATACTAACCAAACCCCCCTCCCTCCAGGAATGTACAACACCCTCACTCGTTCCGCCGAGAAAGAACTGTTCCCCGTCCTCCGCCGATTCGGCCTCGATTACGTTGCGTACAACCCTATCGCCGGGGGTATCCTCAGTGGGAAATACAAGACGTCCGACGTCCCCACGGAGGGCCGTTACAGTGATTCCGTAGGCGCCATGGGCGGGCTATACCGTAAACGCTATTTCAAGGACTCGACGTTTGATGCGTTGCGCATCATTGAGCCGGCGGTAGAGAAGGCTGGGTTGACGATGGTGGAGACCGCGTTGAGGTGGATGGTGCATCATTCCAAGCTCAAGTTGGCCAACAAGGGCGGAAACGATGGTGAGTACGCTCAGCTTGGCGTGGCGCTTCTTCCTTCAAACTGACCTCCGGTTTCTCGTCGGCGCCTAGGCATCATCATCGGTGTCTCGAGCTACGACCAGCTCGACAAGAACCTCACCGATCTGGAAAAGGGACCGCTGCCTGAGGAGGTAGTCAAGGCGCTCGACGAAGCCTGGTCCGTCATTGGCGGTTCCGCGCCCGATTACTGGCATTTGCCGTACGAGTACCAGTACGACACCATCAAGGCCGTGTATGGGGAGGATGCACGAGCGAAGAAATAACACCAGTGAAAGGAATCAATTATTGACGTTGTAGAGATAGTAAAAGAATGGTAAAGATGATTCCCATGGGTGGCTATCGATCGAATGATCAGTCAAGAGCGGAAATGCAGGTGAGCTTGAGCGAGAGGCGGTATGGGCACCTTCAGTCACTTTTCCATTGCCAATCATTCTTTGAGTACCATCATCGCCCGATGATAAGGTTTGGCCTGGCATAACAAATACGACACTGTACTTGCGCCATGCGAATCATATCTGCGACGACAGGACTTGCCACATTTCCCGAGAGGACCCGCCAAATCTCGGAAGCAACGGCCGTGGAGGAGGCCGGCGAAGGGGCTCCGACGACTGGGCTTCGGATTCTTCAGGTCCTCGGCCCGAAAATGTGGACACGGACCGATCGACGGGACTCTGGATGTTATATGACGAAAACAAACCCCTCTTCGGACCTCTCGACTTCCCTCGTATCAAGCATTGCAGCCTTGAAGAGCTCCAAGTCCTGTCACGATGACCCGTCACCCGCCGTTCGAACAAGTGCAGAACAGTCGACCCGACTTTGACCGCGATGCCAGATTCACCTATACCAAGACCCCGCAAGTCGACTGGAAGCCTGGACAGGGACTGAACAATCTTGTACGCAGTGTCATCAAACATAAAAGTTTTACAAAAACGCTGACCCGGTACTGTTCCAAAGTAGCCTGGAGCGGAGGATTTTCATGCTGCGACTCCATTTAGGGAGATTGACGTCGATTCCCTGACGGATAAAGGTCCTCTGTACAAGATGATGACTTGGGCCATTACCCCGAGACCGGTTGCTATGGTCTCGACAATGAACCAGGACGGCGTCACCAACGTTCGTTGAATTCCATAACACACACTTGCTCACGCTAACGCATGTGGGTCTATCTGCTCCAGCTCGCACCGATATCCTATTTCAACGAAGTCAACCATGATCCGCCGATGATCATGATCAGCCTTGTCGCGGGCTCGACTTCGAACGGGCTGAAAGATACTGCGAATAATATCCACAACTTGAAAGAGTTCTGCGTTAGCATAATCAGCGAACCCTTAATAGAAGCCGCAAACTACAGCAGTATCAATACTCCAGAGGAAGTAGACGAGTACAGTCTATGTGGCTTTACGAAACGGCAATCAAAGTCGGTACTATATGACTGAATCTTGCCTGCAGAACTACGCTGACATGTGCTGTGCTAAAGATCTGTATGCCCACCGCACATCGCGGAATCTGCCTTCTCCATGGAATGTGTTCTTGCACATTCGTATCCCATGTACAACGATTCTGGCAAACATACTGCCACTGCCATCTTCGGACAGATCAAGCGATTTCACGTCAAGGAGTTTGTGCTGGACCCAGAGGATTCAGGCTGGAAGCTTCTACCGGAAAAGTATCGACCGATCTCAAGGTTAGGCGGATTGACTTACGCTCGGAGTACCATGTGAGTTTTCGTCAGGTTCAGTTTGTGGCATTCATGAACTCATTTGCCCCGCGCAACAGCGGATATGAATTGCAACGACCGGTCTGGGACCAAGTTAAGGACACAGAGGAAGTGAAAGCGGCTCTCACAAAGTCCGCTAGCAAGATGTAGCTTGCTTGATCGATCATCAATGAAGGAATAACATGAACATGGACATACATTAGTACTGTACACATATCTGCACGATCTGCATGACAACTTCATATGGGCTACAACGCTTCGTTATCGTTCGAAACAACTTTTAGAAACCCCGAGTAAAGCTGGAACAGAGGTATAGTTGGTTATTATGGCTCAGGATTGCGGGAGGCGGACACTTTGGGACTTACTCTCTGAGCAATACCAATCGGTCTAACTCGTCCTCGTTCTCGTCATGAGCAAGCACTGGCAAACTATTTGAAATTGCGTATCAGTCAACGTGCCCGCTAAAATACCAAACGATATCGCACTTACCTATCTTTGATTCTCAAAATCTGTCGATACCTTTGTCTCCACGGCGTAAGGTAGGGCATATTGCCTTGCGTCTCTACATGGTTGAACACCTGAGCCATAACGTTTGCCGACAAGGCAATCTGCCTGATTAATACCGGTAATGCTTTGGCAGAGACGAGCTTGAATTCCCCTATTGGACTAAAGTCGGGAATACCAGGTTTTTTCTGGATGGTGACTTTGAAGAAATCGTGGTCCGATGGATTCTCCGCACTGCCCGAAACGCCAGCAGTGTGAGCAGAGATGATCACGTTTACAAATCGGAATTGCGTAGAGATTGTGTCGAAGCGATAGTCTTCTCCCGAATCGTTGAAGATTACGTGAACATAATCGTTGCCCACATGTCGCTTCTTATAGGAGTATAAATCCTTCTGCCCATCGATAACCGGTCTGTTGGGCATGAGATGCGGCGCATGGAAGATTGTCTGTGACAAATCGTCCCACCACGCATATGCGTACTCCCCGTCTTCGTCTGAATTCGTATCGAGACCCCCAGTATAGACATCTTTTTGGCCTTTGAGGCGGACCAAGCGACCCAAGCCAGCCATAAATGTTAAGAAAGCTGGAGAGCCGTCTGTATTGCTGAAGATATCGACTTCATCCTTTTGTCCAGGACCGACATAGAGTACCGCAATGCAATGCGAATCGATGATCGGGATGTAGTCCAAGTTTCTGATCATAACCTGAAGCTTGCGGTCGTCCGGCGGTATCAGTCGTCCTCGAGGCGCATCGGCGCTAACATAGGGATATGCCGAGAGCTGTAAACCGACGAATCCTGGAAGAATGGCTACATCTTTGCGTCTTTGCGAAGGCGAGGTACCGGTCCAGATGTAATCCCCACTATTACGTCGTTGAACAGGTTCGCTAGACTCTGCCTTTATCATCACGTTCTGAAATCGAGCACCGGACAACGATGAGTAATCAGGCAGAACAAAAGATGCACATACGATACTTACCTGGTTGTTTGAGTCTTGATTTGGGTTAGTAGATTCCGTATCCTCCTTGTTGTCTGTAATGGACCCTTGTATCCGTCTATCAGCCATAAGGACAGCTGGGAGGCTATCCAGATCCGCATTGTCTTCCCCCAATCCTAGAAGAGGTACATTCTCTACCTTCGTCAAAAGACTAACGGTCCCGGAGGGTCGTACAGCGTTGATAGTGACCCACCCAGATCGCGGTTGAGTCTTGATGGTAAGGACAGTATTGCCGAGCAACCACGATTTTGTAACGGCGGTTTCGCTAATCGATTTGTCGGTTCCTGAGAAATCACCATGCATGACTACCTCACTGAGGAACGAAACAGTCGGTTTAGGATCGGCATTCCCGTAGGTATATCGTGCCAGCCAATCGTAACAAACTTCCGCCATCTCATCGATGCGTCCATCGGTAAAGGCATGCATGAGATTTCGGCTAAGAAAAGGCACGACCGTCGGTCGCTTGTCCAGCGAGAGAGCCAAGAACCAGACATAGATTGCGTGATAAGACATTGTGATAACGTGTTGAGATTCGGTAAAATCAACCCGGTCTTGATCTGAGATGGTTTCGTCGGCGTCTTTGGTTCTTTGATGATGCAACTGGATATAGGCGATTGCGACCTTGAACACTGTAAGGTACTGTTCATCCGTGAAGTTGGCGTACAATGATGGTACCGATCCCACAGCATTCAAGAATTCGAGAGCGTGGATACTGACTTTGCCTTTGGTGATAAGATTCGCTAGCAATTCCAGTATCGAATTCAAATGCTGTGAGACAGACTCCGTAACTTCGTGCACAGCGATCGTCAGACTTTGAATGGAGGATCGCATGATTTCGGTTGTCTGGCCTTGAAGTCCTTTAACAAGAACATCAAGAATCGCGCTGATTTCCCCCTTGTTGAACAGACTTTTGTAACTGATGAGCATGCTCAGCAACTGATAAGCGGCTGGTAAGACTTCCGAAGGTCGAACCGGAAGGCGAATATGTGACAGGAGATTTCCTGATAGGAGACCATCACACATCAACCGGCGTAATTGCCTGATAGCTTGACTAGATTTAGGACCACAGAAAAGGTGTTTATTGGCCATTTGCAGAGGTAAGAAGACCAGCAGGTAGGATATCAATTCCCAGTCCTTCTCCTCCGCCAGCATGGCTACAGCCACAGACATGTAATCTGAGACTGGTAGCCATATGCCTTCCACGCCATGAGCATCTTTCTCCGATACCATGGGATCATATGTGGTCATCCCCTCACTTGGTCTAGCGTCTGGCGGAACCTCAAAGTCGAGAACATGAGGAAGCTGCCAGATTGGTCGATACGATGGAGCGCTTGGTATAGAAGCTAGAGTTGGGGGTTGTCTTGAGCGACTCCTGCTGCGTCCTGAGCCATTGTCGAACCCTGGTGCACGACCTACTCTACCTCGCTCGGTCATCTGAGGAGGGGCCTGACTGATGTCCGGCTGCGGTTTCCTCCTGCGATTGGGGCCTTCTTCAGGTAATGCCAAGGTAGACTCCTCGCTCGATGCCTTGAGCTTTTTAGCCGATCTTCCAAGTAGATCTGCCATCGGCTCCGCTCCATCATCTAGATACGGTTTGATCCAGATTCTGTGCTGTTTATTCGCTCGAAGCCGAACGAGCCACTGCAGCAACATCAATCGAGCATGTTGGCATGACAAATGCCATTCTGCACTTTGACCGTTGCGCTCGGGATCACGCTGTGCAAGCTGTTCATGATGTGAAGCAACATATTTCACCCATAGTAGCTGCAGCATGTCCATGAATATCACGATGCAGCGAGCAGAAGCCGGAACTCTTGAAAGTCGTAGGGTGTCGGCACGAAGCGATCTAGGCAATGAGAATGCTAGCCTGGTAAAGATGGCGATAAGAGCCTTGACGGCTCGTACAGCTTTGCAAGTCTGTCCTGCATTTTTGACATCCGGCGTTGGATCTCGGCGCATTGGAGACCTAGGTTCCGGAACATCACCTGTAGGTTTGCCAGTAGATGACGAACCTGTCACAGCCGCCGGAAGACTGCTGATGGACTGAGAGATCGGAGGAACATCTTTATTTGACGAAAAGAAAGTAGGCGAAAACGATCCCATAATATCTCGGAAAGTGGACGACGATACACTGGCAGAGAGGTCGGGGCTTTGCGTATGCAGCTGCTCTTGAGTCGACCGAGTTCTTGGATTCGGACGCATGCGCTCATCTGTTTGCAGTTCCGTAGGCATGGGCATCGTGAGTCGTGAAACGGTCGTAGAGTGTGCGCTCAGGTGGGCATCGTGATTACACGACCCGTTGCATCCCGTACTAAGAATCAATCGCCGCATCCGAGCTGAACAGCTGCTGAATGTGTCGGGCAAGCCGAGTGGAAGTGTGTCAATCGATTCCGCCAAGGATGCTGTGTCGCTGGATGCATTCCGCTGCGATGCTCTTTTACGCTCGTCTTCTTCCATGGTTTCCAGTACGGCCCCCGAGATCAATGTTTCCCATGCTTTGTCCGAGATGACTTCATCCTCTTCTGACGCCAGAGTGCGTTCCAAAAGAGGTAACATGCATTTGCTGATCAATTGAGTTCGTGATTCGGTAAAATCCTGCACATAGTCATAAATATGTTCGAATAAAAGATTTGCAGCGCTCCGTCGGATCTCTCTTTTGCTGCTCCTTTCTTCTTTGTAATGCCCAACAAAGAAAGCTTCCATGACCTTGTTGATGTTATCGATCCAGTCAGAATGAGGAGGCAGACACAAGCCTTCCCTCTTGTAAAAGTCGATCACGCGAAGGGCAAGGTCTTTGTTGAGATCAGCGGGTATCTGCATTAATAGATGGACGAAGTCGGTGTGCAGGTATAGTCCAGAGCTTGGTCCTGACTGTAGCCCTCCTAGTACAGCGGGAAGTCTACACATGATAACCGACATCTTCAGCGCGACTGGATCGGAAATCGTTCGCAACGTATTCTGAGAGTGTAGATCCAGGATGATGCTTTGCCAAGTATATCGAACATCAGATGGCGACACAAGCTTTTGCTTCAGATAAAGACTCACTCTGAACCCTTTGCCAGCATTAAGCCTCTTTGCAAGAACTGGCAAACAAGGTGTCCTTCGAACCACGGATCTCGAGTATTGGTCTGCCGAGCATCTAACGATAAAGTAGACGCTTCGATTTCGGAGATGGCAAGAGTCGTACAAGAAAGATCGGTGAGATAATCGTCAACGATGCATAAAATTTGCACATCCACCTCTGGCCATTTCCCTTTCCCAGCAGACGACGTTTCGCCACCATCAGACATACTGGCAAGCAACGTTGGTGCAAGAGACTGCAAATTGAAGTTGGGCGATAATTCGTGTGCATGTACATTTTTCTCTTGAGCGGCAATATATGTCGTTTGAAGCAAGACACGGGTTAAACTGATTGGAAATTTTGGTCAGCGTCTCGTCAGTAATGATGTGCGATGGAACGTACCCAAGTGCCCCAAGGACAATATCCCGCTTGAAGTCTGGTTGTCGCTCGTAGTCGTTTGCAGCATCAAACTCGACTTGTCCGCCTAATAGACTTCTGAGACATCTTTCCGCATTCCGACTGACGAGTTTACTCATAAACAGGTTCTTGAAGAATTCCTCGATCTGGCACTGATCTCTTTGATTGAGGTTGTTCATGACGCCGTTCGTCGCTTCAGTCGGACGACTCGGTTGGATGGCGGATCTGAGGTTGGATCTCCAACCATAACACAAGCAAAGGAGCTGTATAATAGAAACGAGCGACATAGGAGGGAGGTACCTTGCTTGCAGAAGGAATCTAAGGAGATCGAGTACTGGATCAAGGACTGTCGCCCAAGGAGGGGTTGTAGGAGACGTGCTACTTGTAGGTGTGGATTTGTATTCCGCTGTAGTCGCGTTGTTCGGCGAAGTGCCTTGAGAGGTAGGGTGTCGATCTTTCGTCTTCAGCGAGGGAGAACGCGATACCATCGCAGCCGCTTGACTGAGACTCGCATCGGTCGTTGTCGGGGGAGCAGCAGGTACCTTGAGAGTTCGGTTTCTACCTAGAAGTGATCCTGATCTCGCCCGCCCACCGTTCACAGGTTGAGTTCCCGATGGGGTTTCCAACCTTGCCGCTAGCGGCTCGGATTCGGTCGTAGTTGAGGTAGAATGTTGAGGAGATGCCAACGAGGTCGACTCAATGCCTTGCGTGACCATTGTGACAGCCATATCGAGAATCGTTTCGATATCTCGTCCTGAGAATAGGGGAAGGTTGTGCGTAATGATGGCTACCAGGAGTTCCCAGATACTGCGGATCGAGCATACGATAATGGGCACATTAAGATCTTCAGTGGCCCACTCGAATGAGTCTTTTGCAAAATGAATAGTGATTGTCGAGTTTGACTGATCTCTTTCACTGGATGCTCCGCCAACTTTCTGTCTTCCCCTTAAATCTCCATCGGCATGCCCTTCGCCATTCTCGCTAGCATCCCACGCTCCAGGTTCTGCGCACCACTGCTTCCATCCAACCAGCAAGATGTGATGCCATTTGACAAGAGTTCGTACAATGTTCTGGTTGAGGGTGATGTCTCTGCCGTGTCTCGTCAAGACTTGCAAACAAGCGATACGGTTCGGCATATCGCCAAGGGCGAACTCGAAGTTGCTCGGCGTCGTAGACATGGTCTGGCCGGGCGTCGACAAGTCGACAGATGAGTTCAAGCACAGATCGATCATAGCTGATCGAAAACGCGTTTCATGCTGTGACTCTGCTCCCTGCTGTGCAAATCCCTCCTCGGTCGCATCGCTCGTATGCATGAGCAGTAGTATAACGAGTAGCTGGAAGCCGGCGGTTTTGAGATTTTGTCCAGAAGACTGCTTTGTGAGATCGCCATCCCTGATCAGTCTGGAGGGCAAGTTTAAAAGTCTTTCCACAGTATCCGCTACATCGGTTTCGGGCCCCATTGCTGTGGCGATCACCTTGAATAACGGGTCGCGCGTGGGTTCAGTGCCGAGGCGTTGTTTCATGACGGATACTGATGGATCGTCTGCCAAAGTCGCCTTCAATCGACGTTCGATATATGCATCCTCCATTTTGATCCTCAATTGTGCAGCGAGTTCGAAAGCAAGATTCGCCCTTTCATGACTGGACAAGTGTGATGGCTTGATATGTGGAAGGCTATTTGGGGAGCTATCTTCATGATGCACGAGGTTCTTGACGAGATCACGGAGGGGAGGCTGATCCGCACTACGAATCGGTCTCCTCGCAAGCATTGCATCTCGGGTCATTCCGGTTCCAGACCTTTGGCTAAAGTGTCTGAGAATCCCGACACTGGTGGACCCTGTCCCCTCGTCTTCTCCCTCTTCATATAGACTCAGATTTGCGATCCCGGCAGTAGTGATGTCCTGTAATCTCTGCCTTGCACGCGTCGGACTTTTTGACTTGGTTCTCCTGCTGGCGGAAGAAGGCATTAGTTGTGGAGAAAGAATTGGAGAGATACCTGGTGATGGGCCAGACCCGATGCTTGTCGTGGCTGTCGGCGAAGCGGAAGGGTGATGCTTGGCGATATCGGCATGATGTCCACTCGAAGTTGATATCGTCGGGACGGACTGTTCGGATACACTATTCCTGGAAGTGCTGCCACGAAAGACCCGTGACAGGAATGATGAAGGTGTCGATGCTGTGGGCGAACTGGCTACGGTATCGTGTCGGTGACCAGCAGGCCGTTCTCGATGGTTACGTTCCGCCATTCCGGCTGTCTCTTGCGAGTGTGCGGTCAACTATCTCATACCCAGGTCAGACCGTGGCCAATGTGAAGAGTGAGAGAGTCACCGTCGAGAGCGCTCAAGATTCGAGTAGACCCAGTGCGAGTGATGAAAACTCGTCATTCCTGTTTCATCTTTCAGCCGAGTCATGAGTCTTCTTCCGCCAAAGCATCAAAGAAGCGCATGCGCCAATCCACTATACTTGAGGGGTCACACAGGTGGAGGTCCCCAACTCCGAAATGTAAGCGAAACATAGCTGAAACCGGTGGCCCGCATACGGTTATTAGGTTGAATCCCGTCCGGCGGCGTAAACCGATCCCCTCCATAAGATCTCATTGCACTCAGGACGCTAATAAAAGCACTACCCCAAGCACGGCACCCGCCACCGGACTCTCTACTATATAGTATCCATATCCGAGTATCTTCCTCTGCATACCTGAGAATTTCCGTATACCCAAACGCACCTGAACCTCCTGAAACATGACCATCTACGACAGCCCATACCCCGCAATGGAGGTTGCTCCTCCAAACACCATCTTCAGACACCACCTTCCGGCTCAACCTCGGTTCCCCGACTATCCGGCCTTCATCGATGCCATCTCTGGCAGGACCATCACCCTCTCTGCCCTTCGAAAGACTGCCCTCCAGCTCGGTATCGGTTTGCGGGAAAAGTATAACTTGAAGCCAAAGTCCCGGGTGATCGTCTATTCGCCCAACAGTGTAGACTTCCCCATCATCTTCTTTGGTTGTCAATCCATCGGCGTCATCACTTCCTTGGCCAACGCTTCCTACACCGCCAAGGAATTAGCTCACCAGATCAGGGACGGACAGGCCGATCTGGCCTTCGTGCATCCGGTAAGTGATTTTGCATCGACGTTGGAACTTTACACTAATCAAGAATTCCGGTTTCAGGCAATTTTTGACGCATATATTGGTGCGATTGAGATACTGAAGAAAGAGGGAAGCAAGATCCCGAAAGTATTTTGGGCAATCGCCGGTAATACTCTTCCTGCCGAGCTGCAGGAGAAGACTAAGGGAATCGAAGCGTACGACTCCCTCCTGGCGACTCAAGAGCAAGTGGGTGACTTTGCGGGAGTAGAGCTGAAAGAGGGAGATCATGAGGATTGTGCTGTGTTGTGCTACAGCAGTGGAACTGTAAGCTTTTTGCTTCTATGGATTTAGAGCATCTGGTGGCTGATACGTTCTTCTGCGCATTCGGTAGACGGGTCTGGCGAAAGGTAACGCGGGCATGATAATCTCGCGATCTGGAAGAGATGGCTAATATATCCTTAAAACTTTCTTTCCGAAGGCGTAATGACAACCCATCAGAACCTTAACGTCGTCGGGCAGATCAGCAGAGCCGCGTCGCCTCCTGAGATGAAATACGGCCAGGGCCAACTTATCTTGGGTGTTTTGCCCATGTTCCGTAAGCATTTACACATCCTCGTGCCAAGCTATCTATACTGAATGTATGTCATGAACGCTTTAGACATCTACGGCATGGTCAAGTGAGCACATTTTGAGCACAAGCATGTTGCTGTACCTTACTAACGAAATTCTTTTTTAGGCTCATCAATTACCCTCTGACGATTGGGGTTCCGGTAGTCGTCCTGCCCAAGTTCATCGATACGCTGTTCTTCGAGAGTATCCAACGCTTTAAGACTACCTTCGCTTTCCTAGTTCCTCCGCATCTAATACACCTCGCAAACAACCCTGTTGCCGACAAGTACGACCTGTCGAATCTGAGAAATGTGATGAGCGGTGCTGCGCCTCTGGGTGAAGGTTTGACGAAGAAAGTCAAGCAGAAGTTCCCTTGGATAAATGTCATGCAAGGCTATGGTGAGGCTTCCTGCCCTCATCTCTGTCTGATTTCCAGCTCATTCTCTACTTGCTATCCCCCAGGCTTGACGGAAACTACAGCTCCCTGTCATTCGCAGAATGTTGAAGATGGCAAATGCTTCTTCGGATCTTGCGGAAAGTTGTTACCCAACCTCCAAGTCCGTCTTGTCGATATCGACCTCAAGGATGTTAAGGCTGGCACTCCCGGTGAGATTTGCATACGTGGCCCGACGGTGATGAAGTGGGTAGCGTCCCGGAATCCAAACAAGCATGCATTCCTTCATCACTTTGCTGACTGAAACACGCGTTTTCAGGGGATACTGGAATAATGAAAAGGCGACGAAAGACAGTTTCTTCGATGGAGACTGGTACCGTACCGGTGATATCGCTCAAATTGATGAGCACGGGAACTACTTGTATGTCAGCACTCTCCTAGACGCTGCAAAGTTAGTAGCCTTCAGGCTGACGGAAATTTCATCCCGGATCGATTAGCATCGTGGATCGCCTCAAGGAGCTGATCAAGTACAAGGGCTTCCAGGTACCTCCTGCGGATCTCGAAGCTCTTCTTCTGACCCATCCAAAGGTAGACGATGTTGGTGTTATTGGAATCACTTCGGTAGAGAAAGCGACCGAGTTGCCTCGAGCGTACGTTGTACCTTCAGGTGGCTTTGCGAATCTGAGCGATGAAGCCAAGAAGGCTCTGTCACAGGAATTGGTTGACTGGGTTGCGTCGAATGTGAGTCACCGGATCTATAGTATTAGAAGATCTGCCAGTGCTCAACCAATTTCAACGGCAGGTTGCCAATCACAAACAGCTGCGGGGAGGCTGTATCTTGATAGAAGCTATCCCGAAGAGGTGATTGCGAGTTCTCAATGGCGCCATGGACCATTTACTGATTGACTTACTTTGGACGCCAGTGCTGCTGGGAAGATCTTGCGAAAAGAGTTGAGGGAAAAGGCCAAAGTTGACCACCAACAGCAATCGGACGCGGTGAATTCCAGCGTCAAGAGGATCGCGAAGTTGTAGACGCGTCGGGAATCATTGACATGGGATCATTCGGAATGAGCATAAGACCCTTGAGGGCAATATATAGTCTAAATAGCCTAAGAATTGTACGCTAACATGGAAAGAGATCATCAAGAAGACGTTGTAAATAGCGCAAATCGAACATGCGATATCGAGGCGGTTCTTGTTCCATGGCAGTATTGCCGGAGAAACACAGTGCAGAACGATAGACTAGCGAAATGGAAGGATACAACGGAGAATGGAAATGTCGGTCTGAGAAAGGCCATTGTCTGCCTGGCATTCAGTACACATCTAGCGGGAGGCTTGTAGCGCCTTCTTCTTGAATCGGTTGATACGCTCCAGTTCACGTTGTCGAGCCTCTTCCATCGCTTGTTCTTCCGGTCCCTTGGCTGATCGCCTTGCAGCAGGAGCCACGGCATAGGCATGTCCCTATTCATGCCAAGACAAGCATCCAGGGATGTCATTAGTGTGAGGAGAAATCGGGAACACACCGGCAACTGATACTTACGATATGACTTGGCAGCCTGGACGATTTTTGCGCATCCGCACCCTTCTCCTTGTCCGCTTGCACTTTTTGGTACAAGAGAGCACCCGAACGGAGCGCCTTCCTGTCCTTTGGTCGGCCCGACTCTCCAGTGGAAGCACCCTCTCCACGTTCACCTCCCTCTGCATGTCGTTCATTATGGTCCTCTCTCTCGGCCTCAGCTCTGGCACGGGCTGAAGCACGCGCGTTGTTCCCAGTGTCCAAAATAGGTTTGGACCACCGATCGATCAAGAGGTTGGCTTGACGGATAATCTCGGGTTGACAGCTCTTGCAGCGGGTGTAGAAGTTGACGACTTTGCCAAGACCCGAATTTCGTAGATGTATCACTTCTAGCCCTTCGAGCTGAAAAGAGTAGGCGGTTAATGCAAGATCCGTTTGTCGGGAATATATTCAAACTTACTCTACCAAGCTGGAAAAGAATGCCTTTTTGTATTGTTAGCGACGGAAGAGATCCATCCTCCATGGGTTCGATGAATCTCCTCAAAGTCGAAAGGAAATCGTTGCTTTCCAAGATTGATTGTTGTAAAGAAGCACTAAGAATACCACAGGATGGATTAGCAAGTCTTCCAAATTGGGACAAAGGTTGAACTCACTTTTGCAGCACTGCAATAACCTTGTTTAAGATTTGGGTTTTGCTCAATGCTGGTTTCCTGATCTTGTTCATTTCAATGTCATTCCTAATCGCATTGTCCATCATGGTAGTCATCTCTTCGATCTGACGATCGAGGCCCAAATCTTCGCTCTGTAAAACGCGCTCAAGATCAGTTGGGCTGATCCCAAACCAATGCTCAGTTGTCCTACATGCTTATACTCACGTCATCCTTCTTTCGGGATCTCTTTCGTTTATTGCCTTTGCCAATAGCTTCGATACGTGCGTCCAGTGCTCGCTTTCGAGCTGCTCATGGCAGAAGGCGCGGGGATAAGTGATTTGTAAAGAGGTATTGGGAGCGTGATAAAAGCCAACACCGGACTCACCAAGAGCTTCGTCAGTCTCCTCTGGCTCGGCTGTTCTCTCATCCTCGTCGTCTTCACGATGATCCTCCTTGACATCTGTTTCCTCTCGAAATTCCCTCGCATTCGCTTCGTCCTCATCGCCCGACGCGGGTGACTCCCCTCGGTGCTTTTTACGTTTTGGCATGTCTTCGTGGTCGTCGTTATCGTCCTCACTATCTTGAGCAACCGTATCCTGAGCCATATCATCCGCAGAAGGTGATTGAGGAGCAGAACTGATTGCTTCTACGACCGAGTCGGTATCTGCGCCAGACTTTTCAGTTTCTGTTGTTCGACCGTAGTACGTGTTCAAGATCAGGCTGCCAGATGAACGATTGAGAACAACGTACTAGTTTCCTTGATATCGCTAGCTTCACTACCGAACAAATCATCGCCCCCTGCGTCTGACTGTGCCGATTTCGCTGGGGTTGCGTTGTCCTCCTCTGGTTGAAGGACTTCTATATCACTCGGACGGGCTTGGTCGTCCGTAGTCGCGGCTAATCCTGTTTCTTCCTGCGCTTCTACGTCTTGAGTGGATGTTTCTTCAGCTGGAGGAAGGGTATCATCTGGAATGTCCGTAACAGTGGGTTCTTGCAATACTGTGCCGCCGAGTTGTTCATCCGGAACGGCCTCCACGTCCATGTTTCCAGTGTCTGGGAATGAAGTGGCTGCCTGCGCAATATCTCCCTCCGCGGCTTCTACGGCCCTGTCATGTCCTTTGGAATCAGCTTGTTGCTCTTCAGGTTGATCAGGTTCGCCGACCTCGGCCATTGCAACCGGATTGTCGGCGGGAGGAGCGGTGCTGAGCGTTGTTTCGTGATCAGCCATGTCGTGAGGTATGAATTTTACGTCAATGTTCGCAGCCAGGCACTACCTATCATTGCTCAGAGCTTGTGTAAAGGCACCAAGGTTGCCGGAACTCTGTCTCGGCGGAAACGAATTGTTGTATGGGGTGGTTGGGTTGGTCGGGCGCACGCGGCTCCGCGCTGGCTGGCTGAGGTAATCCGGTGGAGGCGCGTGTTTCAGGCTGAGGAACAGCAGTGACCATTAGCATCCCTGGAAAGGAATAGCATTCCGGGATAGTTGGATAGCGCAGTTGATGCGCTTCCCTCCCGACGCCATGTTCTCCACCCTCAAGTTGCTCGCCCAGGTCCTCTGTCCCGACCCGGAATGCACCAGATCACCATGTCTCTTCTCGCACGACTTTCCGCAGAGACCCGTATCGGCACCCAAGCAGGAATCTGCAACACGCAGTAATGCAATATCTCGTGATCCGCCATCGCGGCCAAATCGACCTAGACCCTGTGATCGTCCACCGCTTCAACAAATAGCCCCCGTCAAGCGCGCTCGTACACCCATATCGATAGGGACATCTCTCACGCCAGACTCGGCATCCATTCCCATATCTGCATCGGATATGGTACGAGGATTGACAGCACAGAGCTCGAGAGTCAGCTCCTGCGTCAGTAGACCAACAGGTCCCAATGATCACCGCAAAACATCAGCGCAACACACGAAGACCCTCCCTAGTGGAATGATTTCAAGGCCGAACAAAGTAAGCAAGCAGCTCATCAAGCCCAATCCAGTAGGTTAAGAATGTCCTTCTGGTCGCTGGTCTAATCAATTCTCATTCCTCGCGTTTCCTAGCCTTCTTCAGCATCAGGTTCTGTGACAACTTCTCATAACCTTAGAGCACCGACTCTGAATGCTAATAGCAGATTGTCAAAGCAACCCATCCTTGACCGTATGAAAGCCTGTAAGTTTCATGCCAGGAGAGCTCACACATCGATGGATGATTGACCAAAGTCTTAGTGAGACGCCTATTCGATGAGTACTGCAGACTGGTTCGTACACCTCCCCTAGCGGTAGCCTTCCAGCATACAGCTAACCTCACGCCCTATACAGTACTCGAAACTCATAGACAAGGACCCGGACCTTCCAGCGACAACTGCACTACGGCAAGAAATGGATACCTCGAGCGCGACCAACAAGAACTCGTACACGCAAGCCATACATAGCGTCCTGATCGAACTTCGAGAACGACCTATTCCGGAAACCCTCGACTCTCCGTATGTCGGCACGATCAAGGAATCCCGGGAAAAAGTTCGACAGGAGGAAGAGCTCAAGAATTCGGCGTTGACGGTAGCAAGAGTACAAGGCTACATGATACCTGTTTCCGAGCTTGGCAAGTATGGGTTCATGACCAGTGATCCAGGAGAGGAAGGAGACACCAATCCCGATGCATTAGGCGAGGAGAAGACGTGCGATAGATGCCGTGAGAAATTCACGGTTTCAGATGCCGTTGACTATGCCGCATTTCAAAAACAGGCGGGCAGAGGCGAATGCGTTTACCATTGGGGAAAAGTTCAACCGGCAAGGCAGGAAGGCGCACGCGTTTGGCTCTGGACGTGTTGTGGCGAAGCAAGGGATAGCGAGGGATGTGTTGATGGGCTTCACGTGTTTAGGGATGGGTACCCTTTTGGGCATGTTTTGGAGGAGGGGGAGGTGCCCGAAGAGGTCTTGCTGCATCGTAGAAAAGCATTCAAGACGACCTATCAAATCATCAGTGAACTCAACGTCAAGCAGGAAAAGAAGCGCAAATTTCAGCAAACGCATGATATTGTGGCGTTGGATTGCGAAATGATCAGTAAGCACGCGTTTGTAAACTGCAGAAGAGATTGCAGGAGCTGATGGCGGTATCATATCTGTAAATAGGTACGACCGCTGGCCTCGCTCTTGCTCGTGTCAGTGTCATCGACGCAGATGGTGCATGTATTCTCGACCGGTGCGTTAAACCGACGGCGGCAATACTGTGGGTATTCATCTGTCGGCTTCCAGCACGTGAGATAACAAAGACTGAGATCTCGCCCTTGCAAACCCTCGTACAGTGACCTGAATACTCGATTCTCTGGACTGACGGAAGAGGACATGTCTAATGCCAAGCAAGATCTGGAGGCGACCCGGAGCGAGCTGTGCAGCCTGATTGATGAAAACACAATCATCATCGGTCATGGGTAAGCCAACGCCATGCCTTTCCCCCGCACAGTGTTCTCATCGCAGGGAAGCTTACGTGATGCGTCTGCAACAGATTGGATAACGATTTGAAAGCGCTAAGGCTGGTGCATCTTCGCCTCATCGACACTGCGGTCTTGTTCCCCCACGAGAAAGGGCCACCTTTTAGGAGAGCGCTAAGGGACGTGTACGTATCTCTCCCTGCTCCTCCCCGTGGTCCATTGAACTGCTACATTTACTGACTTGCCTGCGCATGCGGACAGGTTGAGCGAGAAGATAGGCGTGTTTATCCAGAACAATGTCCTGGAGGAAGGCCATGATTCCACTGCGGATGCCCGCGCGGCGTTGGATCTGGTAAAGTGGAAAGTCAAGACCGATGTTTCTGCTGGCTTGATACAGTAGGCCGTTGAGACACGTAGAAGCTGGACCGAAGAGCCAGAACGATTGGATGAGAGACCGTGGAGAGTTATTATAACACAAGCAGTTGTACATTGATCGCATCCGCGATAATCAAAGTCAGCAGATGGGACGGTTGGGGCGCACTCTGCTGAAACATTGTGCGATCGGACTCGGGTATGGGATGACGCTTTAGGGTTGGATAGGAGTATCGCTCCCACGCCACAGCTGCTCTCGCGGCAAAGGAGCATCAATGACTCGATCGTTGGAGGAAACACATCCGGGGCAGGAACATCTTCCGGCAGTCGCCCATCGGCACGTACACTACACCGAATCCCCCGACGAGAATGGTGATGCGCGGATCCCAAAGGATACCCCGCCGCCCAAGCAGGAGTGGGCGAATAAAAGGGGAAACACGTATCACGAGGGAGATTTTGCGCCGGACGACAGATCGAGACCGTCATCAACTCACGCTCGGAGGAACCGGCAGCAGCGGTCGATGACGCTACCTGTCGAGTTTCTGGGCGGGGGAACCCCGCCGAAGCCGCTTGAACAAGGACTTGGGTTTGGCTTTCGACGGCCATCGTTACGAATGGCAACAGCAGTGGCAAACTCACCCACATCTTCTCCTTCCTCTGATGATGAGGACTTGTTCATTACCGGCCCAAGTCTTTCTTTCCGCAAGGAAAGACTCCAGGCTTCACCGTTGGCGGGACCCAGTCGGTATCCCGGAATGCTGCAGATACCTGATTCTGCGATTTCTCCACGCACCGTTCACAAGCGTCGTATAGTATCGAATGGTAGTAGCCCCGATGTTGACCAGCGGAACGGCCATGCCTTTACACCTGGAACCGCTCCGACTCCTCGAGCGACTGTACCTTCACCCTTGAATACAACGCCACCCGTCGCAGCGACACCTCGTCTACAGGCCATAGCCGATGATGCCTTGGCCCATAGCTTTCAAGACAGACCACGTAGTAGGAGTATACATAGCCTCTCCGGGAAGCAAGATCGAGGTTCTAGAGGGAGACGTGTTTCGACTGATGGCTATGTAGGCGACGTGGTGGCACGGCGAAAAGCAAGCTTGAATCTGCATGACGCAATGCCGAGCGGCGGATCAGGGGATAGCGTAGCCACACCTACTTCAACTCGTCCCCCGTCAAGACTCCGGAAAGATTCGTTACCAGTGCAACCTGTAAACTCCTCGAAAAGCAAAGATCGTCAGGTTTCCGAAGATGGCTATTCATCAACTCATGGGCCAAGTGAGGACGATTCAATAAACGAGGAGAAAGCAGAGGTCACAAAGACTGTCAACAGGAAGAGGAAACAGAGCGAAGATTACGCCGACAGGCTACGGCACCGTTCCATGTCGACACCGCAGATGAACGCCGTTCCAGAATTTGGGGGACATATGGACAGCGAGCTATTCAAGGCAGAAAGAATTCAGCGACCAAGCCGAAGGAACCGTATGGAGGATTTGGGATTCGAAGGCGCGATGGAATCGTCACAGAAAACGCAGAGTAGGGCTGAATCATCCGGTAAGCCTCTACTTTTTCAGCTCGGACAAAAAGTTTGGGACGCACGTGCTTGTTGCTCATAACTGTAACCCCTTAACTACAGCCGTACTGGACAATCTTTTACAGTCTGTTGATTTAGCCAATGCTATGCGATTCATTCAAAAACAAACAGTCATTCCATCAGGCGCTGTGGACGACACCGGCATCCAACCTGTTTCTCCCACAGTTCGTATTTCTCCTACTACAAGAAAGTCTCGCAACGGAAAAGTAGCAGAGATATTCGTCCCACAAGCTCCTCCGCCGATCTTGCACAACCCAGATCAACCAGGTCATGATGTATCAGTGCAAAAAGCAGAACATCGTTCTGCGGGCGGGCACGTAGCGTTTACCCATCCCGAGGTTGAAATACCTAGCTCGGACGACACACTGTCGATGAGATCTGGTATTAATCCACCGCTTACTCAAGGAAGAACATCACGGCTCCCTACCTCGTCCTCCATACCCTCTGGTCTTTTTGGGTCAAAACGGCACGTCTCTAATCCCACTTCGGGTGGCAAGAATGTAGAGTCTGGAAATACGAGGACCCAACTATTTGTTGGGGATACGCCAGAACAGGAACCGAAGCAGAAGCGCAGTATTTCGGAGAGGTTTAATTTGAACCGTCATCTGATGTCGCATAGCAAGAAGCCAAAAGTCGTTGAAAGATCACCGCAGCCTGAAGCCGACGATGAATTTGCTATGGAAGCTAGGGATATGGCTAGATTCCAAGGTAAGCTCAAGACAAATGTGGACTTGTCTATGGAGTTCTGACGCAGAAGCGCATCTTCATCATAGAACGTATCCAATCGGCATTGCTAGAACTTTCACATCATCCGCGGGCGGAGAAATTGGCCTACCAGGCGCGATCCTATTTGCAAGGATACTACAGCAACGTTTATGCATCGGTCAGAGATCGCGAATTAGATCCGGATCCCATATACCAGTTTGACCCGCTTGCTGTGATACGATGGAGGAAAGCGGTACGTAGGGAGGAGGCCAAACGCAAGTCCTACGAGACAAGTCGGTCATCTACGAAAGGGTTCTCTCCGGGAAGCGGTACAACGTTCTTTGAGCCTCGTGTGCGAACACCCTCGAAGTCTCTAAACAGCCCCGACATGCCTTCCACCGGAAATAATCAGCCACTTTCAAAACCTTTACACTCTGCAGAACTGCTGAATCGCGTAGATCAAAGTGATACGGCAAAGCATTTGAAGGTCAGCCCAGCATTGCGAGAGTGGGTAGTTACTCCTAGTGAGATTGTCGCATACCTCAACTGCAAGGGTGTGGTGGATCATTTCGTACCATCCAATGAGTTCGAACATCCTATATGGGGAGAGATGCCTCAAATAGACAGGTCGCCAAGCACCATGACTGCTTCCAGCACGCGCAGTCGGTCAGTGACGTCACCCTCTTCCCGAATGTGGCAAATAAAGGCTGCTTCGAATCTGAATGTGAGTTTCGTTATCTTCGTCGTCTGCCTTGTGTACCTAAAGGAGCGCTTCTTTTTTGCAGCATCATGGACCGCCATCCGCACATGGCTCAGAAGGAGCAGGAGAAGTTGACAGGGCCACGTCGCATGGTCGAAACAATAGTCTGGACGCCAGCGATCGCTTCGCAGCCGTCATCAAGTCTCCACTACGCAGTATACGCCGACATATACATCCACATCTACATCCACATCTCGACCGGGACAACTCCGCGCACAGCGCAGTCGCTTCCGACACGGAGAATGAAGGGATCAGAGGGAGCCGACGACATCCGTTGTTAAACACGACGCAAAAAATGAAGCTTGGGCAGTCGTCTAAAGAACAAGTTCACCACGTTGAGACGGCACCAACTACCAGTCACGAATCGATCCCGATACCGGAGAACAGTGCGAATGATGTTTCATTGCAAAAGATTGAAGTTCATGTTGATCCACCGACGGATTTGATCCCGCAGTCTGAACCCGCCCTGTCTACGGAAGTCAGTGTGGTCCAGAAGGACGAGTTTGACATGGTGCCAGTCGAGCTTGATGAGGAGGATTACGGCAAGAAACTCCGGTAAGACACTTATCAATGCTATCGCATATTTCTCTTGACTTGAACCTACTGACGCATGCGACCTTCCATTCCAGTGCATTGTACTCCGTCGAAAATGCTATGAACCGGTCACCAGCTGTCGAGCGCGAAAGCCAGGCCTTGTTGGGAGATTTCATCTCTACCGTTGAAGCTTTCCGTAAGCGACGCGGATGTCTTGTAGTGGACGACGATTTGCGGAAAGTCAGACGGCTCCAGCTTGGATACATCGGTCAAATGCGGACACCGGCGGTCAATGGAGAAGCTTCTGGCAAGCCGGCGGAATTGGAGCAGGATTCCCATGGCAAAGACCGCGTGGATTCCACACAGCAAATTTCTGCTTTCGATCCTCTGTATTCCGTCAAGCACATCATAGAGGATTTACATGACCGATACAACTTAGCCATCCGGCAAGCTATAGAAGTGTGTCAGCAACAAGACGCCGTGCAACATAAAGTCTCAGAGCTTTTACCAGAAGCAGAAACTCTGCTTGCAAAGATCGGGGATCAGGTTCGTAAGGTAAGCAGAACGATCCCAACGGCCAGTCACTTGAAGAAAACTGAGTTCCTTTGTGACAATCAACCGTAGCTGCGGGCGATCCGAGAGAGCTTTTATACACTAGATGCAATCCGCTCGAATAGCAATCCAGCTTATTATTGTGTGGTTAATGCCGGATTCTGGGTGGCAAGCTGGATAGTCTGGGCAGCTCTGCTATGCGTGCGTTACCTCACGGCGGCATTCCGTCTACTGAAGAGAATTTCCCGGTGCTTGGTACGCCCCGTCACCGCTTTCGGGATGTTGTTTATCCACCTCGGCATCAGCATTGGGGAATGTGTTCGATCAGTACTCATCGGCCTCGGATCCGCCTTGACAAACTTGGCTTTCTGGGTGGCATTGTTCACTGGAATCGTCATCGGCGCCATCTTCTTCAATAATTAGGATCTAGGAGGGTTAAATGTTGTCATGTTACAGATACAAAAGTGATTGATTGTCCTTGCCTCGAATCATCTAGTGAGATACACTCCCGAGTCGCGTATTACATCTGTAGTGACCTATGCGCTGTTGGATGGCAGCTCGAAGGGGCACTGTATACCTGTTACGGCCCTCGAAGAGATAGGAACGGTCACTAATCCCCTGATATGCATCTTTAGAATGACCTCAATTTGAATATCTGTGTGGGTAAGAGATAAGATTGCCAATCGCCGTTCAATGAGCTCCGGGACGTAGCAAGTCTTCATCACGAGGATTGACGTACCTTGACGAGTTGTACCTGTCCAGATATGTCCGCATGCATCATACATATTCGCCCCTGCAGTGGACGAGTCAGCCACTTGCACTCACTTGGTCTTCCAACGACGAGTAGGCAGGTTTGCAACTTACACGTAGTGTCACTGCTATTCACCGCTTCATACGCAAACTCGACGGGAAGACTGACAAATTCCGCATCTCCTCTGGCCAGCTTGTGATTTCTCCAGTTGCCCGTGGCGATCTCTTTATTCGTTGTGTGATCGAGAACGGAAATTTCGAGATTGGTAAAGTACACAGGGAGATATGACGCGGTTGAGTCGGCTGCCACGGAAAGACAAGAAGCTCATAAATATGGCAGGCAGGTAGAGATGCTAAGAAAGGGATACTTGCCAACCATATTGATGGAGCCTGCAAACGAGAAGTTCGCTGGGGTACGTGAGAAAGCAATGGTCGAGTTGTCGACACTGATGATATCATTCGAGGGAAACTTGAAAGCGGGTGCGCGTGGTATTGTCAGAAACAAGACGACGCAAAGACTGCAGCAGATTCAATCGGTCAACAACGGCTTGCAAATCCAAACGTGGCAGCGGCAGTAAGATATCCTGAAATGATACTCACGCTACCACGAACCCGAAAAACATAAACGTCAACACTTTTTTCGTCATCCACGGTATCCCGCAGAGCCCTCGCTGGTCCCGCAAAAATTCCTTCCAGACCACTTTACGCTTTTCGTTCTGAAGTTGACGACGGACCCTCCGCGTGCCCATGGCGGATTCATCTTTCCCCCATCTGAAGAAGCGGCACAATAAGGAACGTCGCACGTCTTAGAGCAGGAAGCATTCGGCTTTTGGGCTTGTCTCCACTTACTCAGGTCCAAGAGCAGGAACAGTCACGAGCTCCACTCCATTGGCATCCTTTGCCTTTGTGTTGAATCTCGCCTTTCCGCCGGCCCCACTGCCCCATCTCGCATCCTCATCATCCTCTCTGATAACATCGTGCCGACTGTTGTCCCAATTCGCGTCTGCCAGCAAAGGCTTTATGCGATTTTTTCCCCGCTTATGTTCTTGTGTTGAGTGACGCATCGAGTAGGAACGCTCGATGGGCGAATCACGGTACTCCTCGCCTTGGGGTTCGTCGGAACGGCTGCTGCCCGCTTTTGATCTCGGACGGTATGGCTTTGCTAGTTCCGAATGCGCCGTTTGCGGACGGTATGAGCTAGATAGCACGTATCATCCGCTCGTATGAGCTTGTAAAGTCCGTGCTGTTGTACTTGAATACTCACGTTATAGGTCGTCCCCCATTCTTGACCAATTCACGCATACTCTCGTCTGGCGCGGTGCCATAGATGTTTGAATATCTGGGCCCAGCGTTATTGAAGTCGGCCATGATGTCAAACTCGGGCTCATGGCCCGATACCTGCTCGAATGGATTATCGTAGTGTTCTTGCGATTGAGGGGTGTCGTGATAACTGGCACCGTATGCTGAATGTCGCGTCTGGGCAGCAAGAGCAGGCGACTGATAGCCAGCATTGTTGTCGCCTGCGTCTCTTCCAGGCCCATATCCATCGTTGTACGACGAGTAAGTGCTGTTCACCGGTCGAGCGGCCATGTCGAGCCGTGATTGCCTGCGAGAGTGTATGGGCACGTCATCCTGGTCGTCCGTCCTGACATAGCCTCCCGGGCGCGTCTGCTGCTGCAGGGAGGGAAGCTCATATGCGTTGCCATCGTGGCTGTGGCCGTAGGAATGGCGACCTGCATTCGAGTAGGACATGGTGAACGAGCTGGGGATGTCGGTCGAGGGGTCAGCAAGATTCTGATCTGAGACAAACAGAGCCTTTGTATGGCGCGACACAGCAACAGCTAGCAGCGTTGTTTCGCTCGCGCCGTTTCTGGAACCCACTCTGGAGACAATTTAAGGGGAATTTGAACCCCAAGCTATTCCGGCGTAATTCATAGAATTCAGGACTGCGGAGAGCCGGCGGCTCCCGGTCCGTCCTTCTGCGGCAATGCGGGGGAATGACGCTAGCTCCGGCGCGTACCAGTACTCGGAACTGGATAGCTAAAGGACTGGTTACTGGTCGGATGTTTCGTCAAGCAAGCTGTCAAGCAGGTCAAGACTCGCCGCCCACCTCGTTGCAAGGAGAGTCATCAGCGCCTCGTCTATCCCAGTCACCATGTTGCACTCGACACGTCAAGTCTTGCCCGCTTCCCGGCAGATCCTTCGAAGCACTTCCAGCACTCCGGTTCGATGCTACCCTGCGTTGGCTCGTTCTCTCACCAGCACTCCCGCTGCGCGAGGTGATGGCTACGAGAAACATAGGGTTCAGGTATGTGGTGGCTTCATCAAGTTTCGAGCCCTGCCAGAGTATTGACAATATCACTCCCTCATAATCAAGGTCAATGAACCTTCTGGAGGAACCACCGACAAATCGATGCACAGGCCTTATGTCCAAGTAAGCCGCTTCTTCATTGATCTATATAGCCACTTCTCTACGAACCAAAGATTTAGCTTCAAGTGTCTGATTAGGACTTTGCTTTTATCGTAGCCGGAAGTTGGAAAAGAGCCTCAAACGAAACCCCACAAGACCCTTTCGGCCTTTTCCATGGCAAGTGCACTTTCTTTGCCCAACAGAAGGATTCCCAGCTTATTGCTCTCTCACACCATCGTACTGTACTACAGCAAGGAAAAGTTTGCGTAGTTACTGGTGGAGCGCGAGGCATCGGCCATATGATCTCTCAGGCATTCATGGAATCGTGCGTGTCACGGCGGACTTTTGAGAAAAGAAAGAGCTCATCCCTTACTGTCTTGTCTCTGCTATTCAACACGGTAGAGGAGCTACCAAGGTCGCTATCTTGGATTTACGAAAGGAAGACGCTGCCAAGGCAGCTGAGGAGATGGTGGCCAAGTTCGGTAAGGCCTCATAGATTACGGGCTTGCTCTGCTGCTGTTAAGCATTGAAGCTTGACTCACCTTTCCCTTATAGAGGAAGCTGGAGAGTACCAGAAGGGCGAGCTCGAGGTCCTTCCCATCGGCTGCAACGTGGCGTCCGAGGAAAGCGTACAAAGCGCATTTGCAGAAATCGTGCAGAAATTCGGCAAGGTTGATGTGAGTCACCGGTTTTCTGACCAGATCCACTGCAACAGTAGTGTTCATGGAAACATTCTATTTAGTGTGTTGTCAATTCGGCAGGTCTTGTGGAGAACTTCCCGGCCACAGAATGTGAGTCATTTTGGTATTACAAGTAAAAAGATAATGCAAAAGACATTGACGCGCATTTTCTGTGAACTCAGACCCCACGGAAAAAGTTAAGAAGGTAAATCAATTCCCCTTCATGTAGCGACTTCCATCCAGCCACCGACTTAGACACGCTTTCTACCCCCCTTTGACAGCTTCTGGACGTGAACATCCTCGGATCTTATTTTGTCGCTCGTGAAGCCGCCAAAGTAATGACCTCAGGGGCCAGTATCATTCTGATAGGAAGTATGAGCGGTGTAGTCATAAACGTTCCTCAGCCTCAAACACCTTACAATTTCTCCAGTACGTGATCTATCGTCATTAGCAGATGTTGAAGAAATCTACACCCGTACAGCCTCCCGACTGATTTTATGCATGATCCCACAGAGGCTGCCGTGATTCACATGGCCAAATCTCTCGCTGTCGAATGGGCGCCTAAGGGCATCCGCGTCAACTGCATCTCGTGCGTGTCTTTACCAATCATGACCCCGTCGCACTTTCCTGGGCTTATCGAGACGCTATTCATTTCCCTAGACCAGGATACGTCCTGACCAACCTGACAAAGGTCATCTTGGATGCTAACACTGAATTAAGGGATACATGGACCAACATGACACCTATGGTACGTCGGGAATAGATGGGAGAAACCTGGACCTTGCTCACCGAAAATCTATCACGTCACGTCTGCTTCTCCCGCGACACAGGGTCGTTTGGTAAGTGTCGTCACTCTCGCCATCTAAGAGCTTTATATTAAAGGCTTCTGCTCGCTCTCTGATAAAAGGCCGATCCCAATGATTTGAAAGGCGCGGTCATCTACCTAGGATCCGATGCATCTGCCTTTACTACCGGTTCGAACATGCTGTAAGTCGCTCATCCTCGGTTGAGAATTCAAGCAAATGCTAACGCGTGCTGGTTCATTCCGAATCTAAGCGTTGACGGAGGATACACATGCGTTTAGAGCAACCACAATTCGATCACGGCGTGGCATGGCAGTGTTTCAAACGATGTCAATAGGCATTGTAACGTGCTTCGGACCGCAAAAACGGAAAAGAATCCATCTTAGCGTCACAGTGACAAATATCGTAACAAGATATATATGCAGATAACAACTTCCGCGTCTTAAATGTGGTTAGGCCGAAATGGACCGACCTATAGTCTACCCTATATACCACTATATCTCTTCGTCCTCAGACTCTGATCCATAATCCAGCGATAGCAAGCCAGATAATGTTTTCGTGTCAGCATGTATTGCTCCTTCAGCCTCCGGCGCCAAGGAGGTCGTTTGTGGGGTTTGTTGTGGGGTTGCCGATGGACTTCTCGCTTCTTTGTGGTCGGGAGGTGGCGACTTTGGCGCAACGTCTTGTTCCGCACCGGCAGCGTCCTGTTCCGTACGAAGTTTCTTGGCACTGGCATCGTACAATGCGATATCTGCCGTCTCCTCCTCTCCCGTTGCGGCATCTGGAGTCTTTCGCTTCGTGCCATGTTCTATGGATTCACCAGGCGGCTGTCTCGTTTGCATCCGGGATGTCTTATCGTTTTGAACATGTTCTGCGACTTGAATCGGGGGCTGCACAGTTATTCTGCGTGTCTCGATAAGTTGCTCCCAGTGCAGTCGTAGATAAACCTCTATCGTAGGGAATTCGACAAAGGCTGTCCCCTTGATAGCAGATTCAAGCGAGGCCGTGGCTGAAAGCGGGGAATAATAGCTTTCTGAAGACGGCTGTGAATGTAATGGAGTATGTCCAATGTTCGACGGTGCCGACAATGGTACTCCGGACGGATGGTAAACTTTCATAGCGAAAATCAGATCCTCAGTGATGTTCCTTGATTCGTGATTTTCTTTTGTGGGATAATGTGGTGGCATTTTACGCGCTTGGACACTGTATATTCGTTGCAGGGAAGTGCTGTCGTTGAGTGGTATGTTTTGCATTTGATATGACGGAACAGACGGGACCGATGAAGGGGTGGAGGTAGAATGAACATGCGATGCGCCAGCCGCTGCAGAGAACGACGTCTCAGTGACTACAGGTGAAGGGTATCGGAACTCCATAGAGATCTGGAGATGTTTGTTCCTGCATGACATGGTGCCAACCAGCAAGTTTTGATAGAGTAAGAACAAAGTCTACCGGATGAAAGATTCTAGGAACATACTTTGGATTGTAATGAGACTGATTCCTCCTTCGCCGCTCCATGCCCTCTGGCAGGAAATCCACATACACGCCTCTCTCTCGTAGAGCTTGTTGCAAAGCCAACGTCTTCCCTGAAATTGCAGCTTTCCGTGTAATGTCGTTTTGCCCTTCCCCCACACAATCACTACTACCCATCTTCAAATCGATGATCTCCTTGCCCCATTGCTCCGCCTTTCGTTTTCCGTCTTCCAGGAACACATAGTCGTCCATCAGTTTGCCATACCCGTAATCTTTCATGGGAACATATGCGGCTTTATCCCTTTGTCCGGAACACCCTGTCGATTGCTTGTGTGAACGAGAGCAAGTGAGGGAGCAGGATCTGGCATGACATCTCGGGCAAGTGTATTTTGCAGGGTTGATCGAGCAGATCTCGCATAGCAAGACCGGCGGCGTTGAGATAGTTGCATTATCCATACCGTAGTGTAGGAAATTGGACGTGTATGGTAAAGCGATGTCGATCGAATGCAGCTCACGGGCGCATGAAGTCCTTCACCATCCTGTCCCTGAAGGTTTCAGAAATTCTGGTGAGAACAGCTAAACCACTCCAAATTTGCATCCGCAACCCCGGCAATGATCGGTGAAGAGGGCATCCATTCCACATCATCCTGTCTTCCCATTCTTGGTGGAGTCTTGAGTGTGCAGAGTAAATTCTGCCACAGAGCTCCCCTGATCAGATGATGCCGTCACAACTGTTCGAAACTGCCGTGCTTTGATCTGCATACCGTAGGCGACGCGAATAAAAGTCTGAATTCAGCAAGGGACCACCAGCATGGCAGACGTCATCACTGATGCGAATGAGGGGTCGCCGCAGCCTCCTCAATCAGGTGATCAGCGTACTATCTCTTCTCAGGAGCAGGATAGCCAGCACGCGCTCGAAGAAGAGGAAGCGGAACGCTCGGACTGTAGGTGTTTAGCTTTTGAAACATGGTGCGCCGGTACTGATACTTCAGTGCTCTTAGTTCAGCGCAGAATACCGGACTATCTTCAACTCCATGAGTCCGTTAACGTATGTCTATGAGGGAGGACTGCAACTACATTAGCGCTCACAGGAATATACCTCTTACTTAGTCCAGTAATTTGTTGCTGGACTCGCTAGCCAGTTTTCTGGCGACATTTCAGCGTGACCTTTCCGACGTCTCGGGCCAGATATTCGAGCTACAGAATCTTAGCCAAGACATCGAGGAGCGTTCAAAGGGCCGCAAGGTATGCTCGAGTTGACATCGCATATTGCTCGTCAGAACGCTAAAGCAAATCCTCATCTAGTCGATTGCGAAACCGTTGAATGCGTTAATATCAGATATTATCCTCTCTCCTACCCTAATCACAACTATCAGAGATACGCGCCCTGGGGATGCGTGGTTACCCTTGATAGTCGATCTGGAACAGAAAATCAATGCAGTCAAAACGAATGGAAAAGTAAAAGCCGCACACGAAACCGGAATGGTGGTTGAGGGTTTGAAAGCCAAGGTCAGCCTCAGATGTCCCACAAAGAACCCTTCCTCTTCTCCCTCATTACTGACATCCCGGATCGCGGATAGGCGATAACTTCTCTGCGTCTATTTCTCCTCAATTTACTCAAACCGATTCGTGCATCGGTGAAAACCAATGTGCAAATCATCCAATCATCTATTCTACTTAAATACCTACCATTCTATCATTTCCTGCGCAGGCAAGCGCCCAAAATTGCACAGGAAATCCAGAGGGCATACATAGTCAGTGCAAGGGCGTATTATGAGACCTGTTTTAGGAGATATGCAAGAAGTATGTCAGTCATAGCGGTGAGTTGGATATCCTGCCTGTTATGTTCCTTTAGCATTTGCTCAACAGGTACTCTTATCCGGAGACAGGCCCGCTCACCGGAGTACGCAGAGCCTATCGGTACACCATCATCTGCAGAACTCGCTGCTCAGACTCTGTTACTTAGCAGAGGTCTCGGTGGCGCAACAAGATCCAGCACAAACAACGATTCAGGAGTTGACCAAAACATTTCGAACCCCTCCGTTACAACACGGAGCAGACTGCGATACGCCAAAGTCGATGATCAGGACCTGGACGTAGTCGCTGGCTACGAAGCTGATAACAAGGAATACGTGAGCGCTACTTCGCGATCTCCGCTGCGGTCGAGGATTAACTCACGGCATGCTTCTCAAACCTTACAGAAACAACCAGTGGTAGCTCTCTTCCGGTCACTACTGCTCGTTCTGCTGGACAATGCTTCAGCCGAGTTTACTTTCCTGGTCCGGTTTTTCTCGCCAGCACCAGAAACCATTGCAGGCACGGCCTCTTCCCGGAACCTTTCTGAGATGACCTCACCTTCATCGTCTGATCCAGCGGTGAATACCCTTGGTTCCCCCATGCGGCGGTCTGATCGGAAAGATAGTAACATTAGCTTGTTTCCTACGGTACATTCGGCGGAAGGAAGTCCAATATCTGCACCTTCGCCTCTCCGGCCAGCGGATAGTATATCGGACGCTGGTGATTCGGTAATCGACCGTGCCCTTGTTGCGTCACCTATCAGCAGACCAGGCACAACAAGAGCTAGACCGTCCATCATCTCGCAGAGAAACGGGTCTGTTGTTGGGGGCATCAGAACACATCGCCTGGTCGACATACCTAGAGACACACGGAAGGAGCTAGAGGCTCTGTGGCATCAGGTCTTTGATCCCGCGCTCGAATATTGCGAGGTGAGTATTGATCGCGGTTTTTCTGCTCTTTCCGAGATCAGGCAACGGATTAGATTAAAGGTGCTAATTTCGCTGCGTAAAACAGGCCTTTTTCAAATCCGTAGCAGAACCGGTTGCACCACCTTCCACGATTTCTTTATTGACCATGTTGCGGTTGAATGACGGGGTGTTGTCCGAGCTGGAAGCACGGGGATGTACGCCACTGGAGTCTGTGGTTCTCGGTCTCAAATTGGGAATGTGGCCTTTGTTCCAGAAACAAATGGACTCCCATATAGACAGCGTCAAAAGGATGGCCGACGCAGCTAGCGGCGGTGGATTCGGCGCCATGCTTGGCAGAGCCGCCCCTAAAGACTCAGCGATCCATGAGGTAAGGCCAAATACTTGGCTAGGCTAGTAGGCAGATACGCTGACTTGTTGTGCTTTGCTAGGTTGCAGCCCGTTACGCATGTCTCGTGTCCAGCATAGCCGCGCTTAGTGAGGAGAATGAGGAGGCCATGTTGGTTAACAGGTGATTAAGACTCCCAACACATACGGTTCAGATCAAGAACTAATGGATCCATATATCACGCTATACTACAGTATAAGTCGGCTAAGGACTGAGCTCATTCGTTTGATCACGCAACACGCTACGAAGATCAAGAATGCCCAAGATAGGGAATCATTTCTTTCGTCGACTTTTGAGCAGATAATACGAGAGTTCACGAATGGTCCGGCAAAAACTAGCCAACCCAGGTTACAAGCCGAGTTAGGGTTTTTCAGAGCGAGGGAAGAGGAAGCACGGCATCGTATGAGAATGTAATACCACTTGCATCGATAGGACGTGATGATAAACGTATGCAGGCGCCCAGACGGCTAGAAAACGAGGGGGAACTATATGATTCTCTCGAACCAGGTTATTATTGTTTGGGTTTCTTCTCTTTAAGAATGTCTTTCAGGATTTCCTGCAGGGCTTTCGTCAGTATAGAAAAGGCATATCGACCGAGAAAGTGCTTACTCTAGCATCATCCGGGCGTAAGCGTCTTGCCGAGGTGGACATACTCAGACCAGCACCGGGTTCCTCCACGGTGTGACGCGTGCCTACGGTCGAGAGCGATGGAGCCGCAGACGCCAGTCTAGTGGCCGATGCCGTTCGACTGATACCTGTAGAGATTTTTCATCGTCAACATCCTTCAATTTCGCAAGCAAGAGAGACGGAACGAACCTAGAGCATCGCGAAGATCTGCAACATCAATGCCTCGTTGACCGGTTTGATTATAGCTTTGTAGAGAAAGTGCAGATCCTGGTCGCACAGCATCATTCAGGAACAGCTTCGCACGGCGCGGCGAGGAGCGGCGGGAGAGGTCATAGGGTTGTCCCTCAACAGCTGAACCAGCGAACAGTGATGTCAACAATCGGGCAGTGTCAAACAGACGAGACTAGCGACAAAGCTTACAATTCTCAAGTGCCTCCTGAACGGTCCACCGTTTCGACAGTTCATGTACGATTTCGTCACTTGAGAGATCCACGTCTAACTGGAACTGGAGGTCCAGTGCTAATCGTTGAATGGCGTACTCTGAGTTGATTACAGGCCGAGACGGCGAGGACACGTGGATCGCCGGAAACTGGCTAGGCTGTTCTGGAGGAAATAGACCCTCTTGTGCTTCACGGAACGGTCCTGATGGAACAACTAGGGGTCGTGTGAAGCTGACACGAATCTACATAGCACATTCTTGTCAAATCGTTCTTAGACACTGATATTCTGAGGATAAAAAGCTTACCTGTTCAACGGTATTAATCAACTCCGACATAGAATAATGCGTCGCAATCTCTTGCCAAGCGGCACAGACAATCTCCTTGCAAGCCCTTCGTCGTTGTACCGAGAAATGTCTATCGTCTTCATCGTCCTCGCTTGGTCGTGGGACCAATATCTGACCGGCGTCGTTGTCGATTGCAATAAGCATAGGTATAACAATGATGCCACTTTCGATCGGTAACGCATGCAGCGTTGTCTCGATGATACTTGCTAGAGCGAGATAGTCCTCAGGGGCAGCGACGACCATACTTTCATTCGTGTCTTCGGCAAGAGCGTGCTCTGCAATTGTTTCGCCAAGTGCAAAGCCATTCAGGCGATGTACGGGAAGCGAAACCAACTTGGAGGATCGACGTTGAAGAGGAGGTCCAGGCCTTTCTTCTTGTTCAGGGGAATCGGCATGGCGATCAAGAGGCCGAGGTGTTGGCACAGCTCGCACAGGGGTCTTGACGCTTTTCGCCGTGTTTGGGGTTGCGGGTGCAGGTGAGTCATATAGAGGCGTAGGCGCTATCTCCTGAATCATTGGGGCCACAGTAGGAGCGCCGGGTCGCGCAGGACCCGCATAGCCTAATCTATTCGAGATCGCCAGAGTATAAATCGTTGCATTCATAGCGTGGAGGAATCGGATAGCGCCAAGTCGAGCTTGCTTTAGATGTATACCGTGTTCGGCACCCATTCCGATGGTGAGGATTCGTACGGAGGCCGGGAACTCGCGCCGTAAATACAGGACAAGAGAGCGGGCGTACTCTGCACGGACAGCATAAGTAGCCTCGCATAGAAGCGGCAAACTGTCCTGCCAAATTTCGGGAGATACTGGATTACGGCGACCGGAGCGTTCGATCACGGTCGGAGCGACTCCACCAATGGCGTTTGGCGTGTTTACCTGCGAACTGCTAGGATTGGCTCCTCCGCTAAGATCGGTGAGAGGGCGATTGCCGCTGTGGTCGCGCATAGCTGGGGCGATCGCCATTCCAAAAGAAGGTTGAGAAGACAGCATGAGATTGGTCATACATGCAATCATGATGCGAATCGCTTCTTGACACCACGAAACAGCAGTCTTCGCATCACCTAACACTTCCGAACGGTCGAGAAGCTTGGCTGACGCTTGAACTTCCGCTATGCGATTGATGACGATCTCTATCATGTCGTTTGTTTGATCCACGTAGTATATGTGAGAGCCGATTGCTAAAATGCAACGAACGAGCCTAGGCAAAAGTGTGTCGCTGGTGTTTATCCGTACCCTGGCGACTATGATGTCAAGTAACGACTTCAACAGCTCCACAGGCGCTATACCGACAAGAGATAGTTTTTCGGCCGAGAAGAGAGAGATCAACATTTCCATCAGGGTGAGTTCCCTTTCGGCGAGGGTTGTTGTGTCCTTGGTACCGGACGCGAGTTGCTCCATAAGCGAAAGCGGAACGATGTAGCGATACCCAAGCATAGCATAGGACGCAACACTTTCCGCCAACCAGCAGCACCTTTCTTTGTCCCTCCATCCCGAAACCATGTTGCCCCCGCTACGTTGACCTATCGAAACGCTTCCGTCGAGGACATCGACCATATTCTGGAGACAGGTGGTGAGTTGAGTTGAATGGCAGCTTTCTATCAGTTCTCGTAGAGTTCTGAGTGCCCCTCCCACCACTTCGCTCGTGGCTGGCCCTTTCTCTCCGACAATATGCGCATGTAGGGAAGGTGCTCTTCTATCGCCCCGACGTGGCCTCGCCTGGAATTCCGTAAAATATGGCGACGATGAAGTGTCGATCTGTACTTTTGCCGTTTCTAGTTTCAGGTCATCGAGATTGGCGAGCCAGAGGTTTGTTATCAATGCGGGAATTACGATTTTGGTTTGTTTCCCAAAGTCAGAGTATGATGCATTGAGAAGGTCGGATTGAACAGCGGATATCAAGGCTGCGAGTCCAATAAGTCGAGCTCTAAAATGTTAGAAGCAGATTAGACGTCTGCCTTCTGAGTAAAATGATTCATTTTGGAAATGCTCACCGATTTCTGACCTCGAAATCTCCATGCTCTGTGTCCTTTTCGTCGACCCTCTCTGCTTTCCCCTCAGTCGGTCCCGCAACTGATACCCGGCGGGGTTCGAAGACCGCCATAGCCGCAAGTCTTTCAAGCACTCGCAAGTAAGTCTTGAGCGTGATGTCATCTGCTCCAAATGTCGAAGACGTGGCATAGGTCGCAAAAGAAGTGAACGCTGCTCCGACTGCAACGGCGAGTTCGAGATCGACGCCCACAGTGCTGCTTGTGCCACTCGATCCGGAAGAATTCGGAGAAAGTGCGTATTCAAGTGACCGGTCGATGCAGTTCACTATGGATAGTGCAAACAAGCCAAGCTCGCGTTTACACTCTGAGATCAAGGATCGCAAGATGGCGAGAGAGATCAAGAGCATTCTGGCGGTTCGAGAAAAGATGATGAAAAGGGGGCATCAGCTTCGCCTTACATGTCGACACCGGTTTCGATACTCACACCCTTTCTTTTCCATTCCCAGACTTGGCAGCACGGGTGTGTTTCGCTACTCTCGCATCCAACTCCTCTCCAATCGCCCTCAGCTTTCCCGGCTTGTTCGCGGCATAGTACGTCAACCTCGACAACTCCTGGGAGAGAGGCTTGACGGTGTCGATTCCCGATGATGGCAAGGCCGGGTTGAAACTTGTGCTAGACGGCAGCTGCTTTTTTGGCGGATAGCAGTCTGCGAGAAGGCGCGTCTCTTCGGACAAGGGCGCACAGCAGGAGAACATGGTGGGCGGACGCCTGGAAAGGGAAACAAGAGCGCACGTCGCCTGCGCTGATCAACATGACACCCGCAACGTTTCACCGTTTGCATCCGCGCTCGTCGGGGAGTGCTAGGGGCACCGGCCGCGTTTCCTAGTAGAGCAGATATACATCCTCACGTCCGGGATTACTACAACTTGGATCGTTGCTTCGACTGCCAGGAGGGAATGTTCGCATACGATGGCGAAGCAACCTGGTATTTTGAACAGGTGCGTTCGTACCAGAGCTGTGCTTCTCAACAGGTTGATCGGGTATATCATCGCCCTATCCAAACATTGTATAAGCGACGAAGATCCCTTTTGGCATCCTGGCCAGGACTGCAATCCCAGCGAGAAGCCTACAGGGCTTGACCTCAAGGGATCGAGGAGCTATCGAGGGGTCCACTCTTTTGCTGACGTCATATCTGCTCGGGCATGGTGAACAACGCCCTGGTGTGCTGACCGATGGAGTTTCGGATCTTCGAAGTAGTTCACTCATAGTAGCAAAGGAATATGTGAAAGGGCATCGGTCATACTCGAGAAAAGTATTGGCTCAGCTACTCATGTTCATCCACCTGTATGTCGTTCACGATCTGAAAAGGGAGTTTACCATGAGCGCGGAATCGAGCAGTTGAGAGGAACACAATAGCTCAGAACAGCTGCCTCGCCGGATCTAAAGAGAACACGAAGATGGTCCATTTCAACAGGAAAAGGTGCCAAGGTAATGAAGGAGGCGTGCCACAACCCTAGAACTGAGGCCGAGCAATTTATTGAACTTGGATTTATAGTCGCCTTGTCGGGATCGCCTATCTTCCGTTACAACAGTGCCCAAGTTACGAGATCCAACACCGCCATCGCAGCATCTATCAACCTGTTCTGATTCGTGAAGACGTTTTGACCGAGGACGATCTGAACAGCAGGCAAATGGGTGATAACGTAGACAAAGGCGAAGCCCATGCGTATTATCGAGGTTGCGGACTACAGACGAGAAGGATGACATTGTCAGAAGAGCAGGATCAGGGGTATCAGCTACATAACTCACCTGTACGCCCATCTGCAACGAGACAATTTGAGGGCCTGATACGCCAGCTTCTAAGAACGACGCAGCGATGCCAAAGCCTGTCCCGTTTACTCGATCTATGTTGGCAAGATGCTCTCTGGCCTTTGTAGGCCATGTCAGAGACAGTGAGAGTATCCGTAGCACCGACGCCAACATATACGCCGCTCTTTCAGCCTTTGTTCGACGCGTGTAGACCCCTGGAAATACTCTTGCCGCTGCGGGATTACGTCGCGCTGGCTCCGTATCCACATTCCCTCCAAGGTCTCGCCACTTTTCGAAAGCGCGTTCTAAGCCAGTCAATTGGTCTTTAACGAAGATCCTCTGCTTGGTGACCGCAAAACGGTCCCAAATAGATTCTGTGGAGGTCGGTGGCTTCGGCGACCCACCTGCATTGTTAGCAGGATCGATTACCGGTTCAGTCGCTTCCCAGTCCATAGAGTCCGGATCCAAATCGTTTCTCAAGTCAGGTAAGATGCTGAGTGGGGGCAATGGCTCTATTTCTGGTGACGGCGAGAGCTGTATTGCCGGGGAACTACGGGGCTGATGGGGGTCTGGTGCCGAGGCAGTCTTCACACTATGTGTGGAAGTCACATTATTTATTAGAGAGACCAGATTGAACGGGTCGCTTGGCCGGCGAGGTCTCTGTGAAAAATCGCGCCAATCGAGGGCGCGGTAGGCGCTCTTGGGTTCGCTATGACGACTGTTTTGTCTGGCCAATCGAAGTCGCTCCGCCTTTGCAGATGCTCTCACAGTGAGAAGCAAGCTAACGGTGGCCTATTGAGAAAGTGATTGAATTTAGCAAAGAGGCAAATGTCGCTTTGGAGGTTCAGTGTCATTTACTATGTAGCTAGCCAGCACACATAGGCTCCCAAAGATCGTCTGGCGCCAGCCATGCAGCAGAATTGAGGAGAGACCAAAAGTCGAGTGTGAATAACGAAGGACTGAGCTATATATCTATTGCAAGTAGGATTAGTCGTCTGCAAGGCTCATATATATGGGTTCACAAACGTACCTTCGCTTGTGCCCCGGGATCGATCCGATTCCAAAACAGGCTCGGAAGGGGGTCAAGCCAGAATGGGGCGAACATCCATAGCAGATCAAGGCAAATCGAATCAAAGCCTAGATATATAATCATCGATAAGTTCGAAAAGTCAATTGAAAGAACGGTCGGTAGACTTGCCTGAAATGAGTCGAAACGGCGGATATGCTAATGTAACGATAATCCATGCAGCGGTGATGTTCCGCCTTGAATAACGATTGTCTGTTTTCGATAAGGGGCCCTTGGCCTCTGTTTCTGGCGCTTGCCCTGCATCATGCAGTATCATTTTCCATGCTTCGACCTGTGCTTCATAATCCTTCTTCTTGATGATATCCTCTACTTTGGGTTCGCACTTCTCGCATAATGGCGGAAATGATCGTTCGAAACTAGCCACGTCCTCATGATATGATTGTTCCAATCTCTGCATTCTTGGATCCTGTCATTCCTAACCCAGGATGGCATGTTAGAACCTGCAACGGTCTCTTGCACCTGGGCGGAAAGATACACTGACCTTGTCGTCTTCCGGAAAATAATTGGCTTTGTAGTTCATTACCAAGACCTGATTTGTTCGACATCTATCACACAATGGAGATTTCGCTGTGACATGCGTTGAGCCACTTCCGGATGTCGAACCGGGTCGGCTGACTTTATAGCTACAAGTCAGTATCAAGATGCTAACTTCACGCCTTCGAAAGATTTGACATACCGATAGAGCTTGAGCTAGAATTAAGCAACGGATTATGCATGGCCGGTAGATTCGAGACAATATTCCCGTTCTGTAAAGTAAGAGTGTTAGAGCTATGTGTGACAGCAAATACAAACATGAGCGTCCTCACTGCGTCCCTCAAGTTCCAGTTCCCACATGATGCGCAGTGAAAGTTGTTTTTGCTTCCCTCCAGAGCAAACAAAGGCTCATTTTGTTTTCCCCATATCGTAGCTTTTGGAACATTGAGTGGCTCCAGATGGTTGACATGTTGGCAAAACCAGCATTCTGCCTTGATTTTTTTTGGACCCAAAAAGTTGAAAGGCATCGGCTAAGTGCTTCCAGTCAATTAATGCGTATCGCGCGAGCTTATCGATAGCCTCGATAGCTTGTTGGTATCAGCAATGATGGTGTATCCTTCAAGCTGTTATAATATTGACGACAGCGGGTATGCAACGAATAGTCGAACTTTTGCCAGATACAGACAGTAGTATAGCTGTTGACTCCAGGCAACTGTTCAGGCACTTCATGAGCTACTCGAGTACTTCATATGAGACACGCAGCAATGCGATCGAGAGCGCCCAGAAAGGGTGCTTTATTGGAAGGCCTGCTACTGCGAGCACCTCTGTCCTCGCATCTCAATGCTAACGGAAAAGTATACGATGAACCTGCTCCCTGCCTGAATTTCATCGGTAGTACTCCTTGATCGAACAGCCAGTCTTCACGAGGGTTCGGCTCATGAAGGATCGAGGGGCCTCTCGGCACCCTGAAGATAACTCGACAGGCTTGGCTAATGGCTCAATCTATCGAGAAACATCCGACAAAACAGAAAACCAAGAGTGTCATCCTGTCAAAGATCATCCCGTCCTCAGGTCTTTTGCGAACTATGCAGCTCTCATTCCCATGGCTTTTTTTGGCGTATTGATACGGTCAGGCGTCGAGGCGTTGGGAGACTGTGAGTTGGCAACTACCGTTTTTTTGCTATGTTAGATTGATGTACATTCTCATAGACGACGGCCGAGTGGTATACCCGCTTCTCTGGGCCCAGGGCATAGGATGTGCGATTATGGGAACGGCCTTACCTCTGAAAAGCGAGCTGCTGCAATTGTAAGCATTCGCTAAGTATGCTTCTCGCAAACCACATATGCATTGATGATAACCGCATAGGTATCCCCCATTGTTCGCTGCAATAACCACTGGTGAGTTTGGTCTTCCTGGAAACATTGAATGATCGGCTGATATTACCTCATCTGGTAGGTCTCGCTGGATCTGTGACTACCTTTTCTTCATGGATGCTCGACGGATTTGGAGCATTTGCGAATCTAGGCGATTACAAACGTGGTGGGCTGTACGATGTGAGTCCTTTGATTTGATACTCGCTCTCGTATATTTACAGGTCTTTTCTTTCATACCCCGTTCAATATTTAACCTATTAGACAATGGATGGTCTGGCATACACGTTCTCCACCGCCGCAGTCTCAATTGGATGCCTCTTGTTTGGAGAGTTTGTGGGAAGCGCCTTACAACAATTCATCGTTAAATTCAAATCTCAATCTCGTAAATCCTCGGTCGCCTCCTCCGCAGAAGAAAACACGAAAGATGGAGGCTCTACAAAAAGCTATCGACGTGCAGTCTTGCTGGACTCCATCTGCATCGCCTTGGCGTGCCTTTTCTACGCCGGTGCACTTGTGGCATATTTTGTGGGTCCAGACAACTGGCGACTCGACATCACATTGGCTCTGCTTCTCGGCCCCCCAGGCGCTCTAATGCGTTTCATTCTGGCCAAAATCAATCCCAAGAAACGGTTCGTAAATCGGTTTCCGCTGGGGACATTCATTGCCAACATGCTTGCCACTGGGGTTTCGGCGGCCTCGTATGTTGTCCAAAGAACAGGGAACCGCACAAATCTCTCTAATACTGGCTGCAGTGCCATGATTGGATTGGAACAAGGATTTTGCGGGTGCTTGAGTACAGTGAGCACTTTTACTGTGGAGGCGAGGACGATCCCAAGTAAAGTGTGGAAAACGATATACGTCCTTTCAAGCGTTGTTCTGGGACATTTACTGGTGCTGGCTATCGTAGGCGGTGTCGAATGGTCAACCGAAGGGCTTGGTCCGTTCTGCTATTGATATTTGTACTTGACTAGCGCGACCGAGGTTTTTCCATTCGGTACGTACGTCGGACCCAAGTATACCAGTAATATCACTTCAACAGACAGTCAGCTAGAAATTTGCACAGATTTGTATGTTACCTATATATCTGGTCAGTAGGAACTTCAATGGCAATAGATTGCTCTCAATTATGGTCATCGGCAGTGGTGTGCATGGCAGTCATTTGCCCGGTCAGTGGCGAAATAAACAGAAAGACTATATATACTCGACGTGCCGAAGGAATCCATAGCTGTTCAAGCAGATTCGGGCTGCAGAAACACTATCAAAGGTTTGTGTACAGTTTATATTCCCTGCCTATTCAATAATTACCCAGGGATTTGTAGCTGGTTATATAGCTGCTTATATAGCTGGTTATATGGGCACGGGATGCTGGTTGGGATGCCATGACTTTCGCCAGTTACGTAACGCTAACATGAATGCGATCGGTTGTCTGGCCTTTGGGTCGCGGTTGCTACACAAGTGCTACCGATGATTCACACCACTTCTGCAGTTCCTTTTTCATTGATTCCCTTTTGCGTCGACCATTCACAAGAGCAGAATTTGGAAGAGTGTCCTCACCGTCTTAGATGAATCGCATCACTAGCAATCGCTGGTAACCTTACGACCCATTTTGAAGCCCAAATCCGATTATAACTTCGGACGCAGCTCGCAAAACAGACGAAGACTCAATTTTATTCGGCTTCGGAGAAAACATCGCTACAGCGTATATCTTCGCCATCACACAGAACGTATGGCGCCTTTCGACCTTGACCAATGTATAGAGCAAGTCTACAATAAACAGCTTCTCGGTGAGGCGTTGCTAAGGGAGATTTGCGAAAAGACTAAGGAGGTCTTAATGCGGGAGAGCAATGTCGTGCACGTCTCAGCTCCTGTAACAGTGGTCGGTGATATACATGGGTGAGTGCCTCTAGCTCTGTCCCCCTTTTTTTCCTGCGCTGGTCGTTGATTGCCCTTGTACATCTGGCAGGCAGTTTCACGATCTGATAGAAGCTTTTCGTGTAGGAGGACAAGCGCCAAATACCAATTATCTTTTCTTGGGTATGTGTTGCAATCACATTCCAGACTGCCTATATCTGAAGCTACGTTCTTCGTAGGGGATTATGTGGATCGGGGACTTCACTCGGTCGAGACAATATCCCTTCTGACATGCCTGAAGCTACGGTATCCGGAGCGGGTGCAGTTGATTAGAGGCAATCATGAAACGAGAGCTGTAACACAGGTAAGCATTCTGTTCCGTACATCCGACAGCGAAAGGAAGACGGCGATCTGGAGGATGAAAAAATAGAAATTTGGACCTTAACGTGAAGATCGCTCCGAGCCCCTTTTCTTGTGTTCTTGGCTTTGCAGCTGGATTGATTGAATACCGTGCGCGATCAAACCGCCTGTACCGGGCCGCGTCTGTGGAGCACTGTGCAGTTGATAGGGTGTAGCGTGGAATACAAGAATTGGAACAGCTCGAGCGAAGAATGGATAACTGAACGGATCGACCGCCATCCCTGTTCGCTTTCGGTCTACTCGCACTCCCAAATACTTCGGGCTAGGGGAGAAAGCTGACATTCGGACTACTTCCATCCTAGACATATGGCTTTTACACCGAATGCGTTCGGAAATACGGATCACCTGTTGTGTGGCAGTATTTTACAGACATGTTCGATTTCCTGACGCTAAGCGTGGTCATAGATGACCGGATATTTTGTGTTCATGGTGGTGAGTAATGCCTATAACTTCACTGGAAGGCCAAGAGCTGTAAAGGCTTATCAGTCCGCCTGTCATTTCAGGTTTGTCCCCGTCAATACATTGCATAGATCAAATCAAGGTTCTGGACCGGTTCAGAGGTCAGTGCAATGAGGATATGTAGTGAATGCAGAGTAACTGATACAGTATTGTCTTCTCATTGTGTTCCGATTCCTACCGTTAGAAATCCCACATGAAGGTCCATTAGCAGATCTGGTTTGGTCAGATCCAGATCCAGACAAAGAGGAATTCGCTATCAGTCCCAGGTGAGTTGCTTTGCACCAGGGAATTATGCATGATCTTGAACATATCCACGATTTACAGAGGGGCTGGGTATACTTTTGGCTCATCCATTGTCAAAAAGTTTCTGGAAATCAACGGAATGGAGCATATTTTACGCGCACACCAGCTATGCATGGAGGGCTACTCAGTGATGTATGAGGACCGACTGAGTACAGTGTGGAGTGCGCCCAATTATTGCTATAGGTCTGTCGATTTTTGCTCTTGCTTACTCGACGATATCATTAATCTCAGCCTACCTTGTAGGTGCGGTAACATGGCGAGTATACTTGAAGTCTCTCCGGGAGGCGGAAGATTTTTCAATGTAAACCCTCTTTCTATAACATTTCTCCGACTTATCGGTTCTGACTTATTGTGTTTCCAAAGGTATTTGAAGCGGCCCCGGAAAACGATGTGAGTCTGCCTTCCCAGTTACATTTCCCATTGAAAACGGTTGTCTAACCGTTTTCTACAACCGTTTTCAATGTTGCAGCGCGACGGACCAAATCAGGCGGAAGCTCAAGCAAGCAAAGTTAGTCTTGCGCACACACTCGCTTCAGCATGTTTGCTTACCATATAGCACACTTTAGGCTGTATCCTATTTCCTGTAGCGAACTCGCAGAAAGCAACGTCACCACAGCAGCACTAGAAAATGAGCAACATCAGAAGTTTCAAGGATCAACGGGTGCCAAGGGGATTGAGATCATGTATAGGTGGAGTACCAAGCGTTGTACACGCATCTAGACGGAATAGCATTGTAGCATTTGACTACAGCAAGAGAAGACTTGGGAAACTAGTAATTTATACAAGGTATCGCTGAACAACGATGTCTTGTTAGCAGCCGGAGTATGTACGGAGCGGCGATGTTACCATCCACCTGAGGGGGCTTGGCAAGATAGACCTCCAAAAGGCTGCTAATGCTCAAGCTTTGAGAGTGAGCGTGTTTTCTGCACAGATCGAAGTAGACATGCTGCGTGGTACTTGACCTATTGATCAGTGCTGCAGCGTGTGTTCACTGGTGTCGTGAGCGCGATGTCTCTTGAAGGTTATTCGCAGAATTGTGTTTCGAAGTCGTGAGCGCCCGGGCGCCGACGATTGAGACTCGCTTTCGGACTCTGTTGTCGGAAGCCCAGTGGCGTGAGTGGTGGCGTCAAGAAGCAGCTTCTGGAACGAAGCTGATTTCGGAAAAAGTGTCATCTGATCGGTGATCGGTGACGGCAATGACGACGGCTAGTATGACAACCCACCAGCTCACCAGCCAGCTCCCCACTGGTGGGCCAAAAAAGAGGACGCTACAGCATGAGGACACACTAGAGAGCACACCTTTCATATATAGGAATGCCCAAGCACTAGCGACGAACGTGCCAAAATACCGCCGAGGCGGGGGAGCTAGTGGGGGATCATGGACAGGATGCGCAGCTGACTCAGTGGGTTCCCGGTGCCGGCATCATTAATTAGCGCTGAATCAGTACTCCGCAAGCTACCCCGCTCCTCTAGCAAAGAACGACCTCCTGGAGTTCCACTTTGTCCACACTCTACTAGGTTGGCATTCGACGCTACCAGCTGTGTTCATCCGCTCCTCAATCAGAGAGGAGGAGTGCAGGGACCGTTGGAAACTAATAAGCTCGATAGCTAAAAGTTCGTCTACCAGAATAGAAGCTAAATAGACTACTGTCGACGGTGTGAATAGCCCCGATGTAAATGGTACTGCTACTCCAGTTGCTAGTCCGGGTGGCTGGTGGCAAACACCATTTAATTGATGATCATGTACCGGTCTGGCATCTTTACCTAGCAATACCCGTAAGCTTCTGCCTACTGCGGGGACTGCTTCTAGGAGCTCTCTTAGGCCGGTGTAGCCGCGGTGTCGGACTCGGACGCAGCTAATAGCTCAGTACCATCCATCCGTCAGCATATCGATTCGTCATCTTCCCACTGTTAGAGCAAGCAGTCGGGATTGCTCCACCAACGATGGATACCCTTTCGGATGAGTAGAGCTTGGTACTCGTTCTGGTCCCCTTTTCTCCTTGCGATCCTTTCACATCCAAGCCTGAGGAATGAGGGGAAGAACGAAAGGAAGCAAACTGACCGCCGGGCAATATTCACCACAAGTGTTCTGGGGCCAGTCATTAGCGCATTCAGCTCACCTCGATACCATCTATTTGTACTCGCCCATCGACTTACTTTCAATATGGCCGGAAGGAACGACGCTATTCCTCCGACACATCATCGTTCAATCCTCCACCCCAATCCCTTCCCTGCTTCCCTACGGTCTCTCCTTAATCGATCTTGCTATCGTCATCTGACTGATCCATCGAGGTCATTTTCACCCGTACCTTGTGAGCACCTGTGTGCACTAACAGTTCCGCTTGTACTGAAGTGCGCTCGTTAGAGCCTTTTCCCTAGGCAAACCATCTCACTAAGGAACTCAGGGCAAGTAAGCAGTAGGGGTCTTGGTATATCCCAGGTGTGTATATATACTCCCAGGAGCCTTCACCTCTCCTTTCCTGTGCCCCATCCTTGACCGTCAAGCCATTCATACTTGGTGCCTACACCCACTGGCCTTACCACTTCACAGCGCTGGCGACACTGATGTTTTCTGTTCACACCCCTTCACTTCTCTCGGCTCTGCTTTTAACGGCAGCCTCCTGCATCGCAGCGCCTGCGTTGAAGCCGGGGACAACTGTTATCGAGAGGCAATTCAACGAGACTCTCTCCAAGCGAGATACTGGATTTTCTTATGGAAGTACCGACATACGAGGTGTGAACTTAGGGGGATGGTTGGTTCTGGGTAAGCTTCCGAGTTTCCATAATACCGTATTTACAAGGCTAAGACTGTTGTACGGGTTCTCAGAGCCGTTCATTACACCGTGGATGTTCGAGAACCTGGATGGAAGCATTGTCGACGAATATACATTCTCCCAGAATCAAGACCGAGGCAATGCTGCAAGCGCTCTTCGAAATCATTGGTAAGGGCTCTCTTCATATAAAACCCGAGAGCTTTGAAGTAACGGTCAATCATTCGCTTCAGGGATACCTGGATTACGGAGGATGATTTCCGTCAAATCAGTGATGCCGGCCTGAGTAAGTCTATTTGCATGTTTGTTCGACGCTCCGTGCCGTCGGCTGACCGTTAGGCTATTCTGATAGACCATGTCAGACTCCCTATTGGTTTCTGGGCCTTTGACGTCAGCGGAGGTGAACCTTACATTCAGGGCGCCAAGGACTATCTTTACAAAGCGATTGAATGGGCCAGGCAGTACGATATCAAAGTCATTGTAAGCTACCTCGCAGATGAATTGCCATCGGGACCCGCAGAACTGATCGATGCCCCATTGTATCGGCTTCAGATCGACGTACACGGTGCTCCTGGTAGCCAAAACGTATGTGCAGATCGGTAGACTAACCGAGCACATCCGCTGAAGGCACTTTCTTCATTTTTCAAACAGGGCTTTGACAATTCTGGCCGTCGAGGAACGGCGGATTGGGCGACTGACCAGCGTAATATCGACAGAACACGAGGTGTGGTTCAGAGCTTGGCTGGCGAATTCTCCGACTCGCAGTACTTTGGGGTGGTTACCGCGATAGTAAGTGTGTGAATTATAGTTCATTGTCGATTCACTTGCTCAACCGCCTTTTATTCACAGGCTGTGCTCAATGAACCAGCGGGTTTCCTCAATTCTGAGCTTCTGGATGCTGCCAGGCAGTTCAATAGTAAGTACACAACTTACTGCTTTACCTATTGGTGGTCCTTAGTAATGTTTGCATAATAGTCGACGCGTACTATGATGTCAGGGAAAGAGGAGGACTTCTCGTAAGCCTTCTCGTGCGTCTCGTTAGAGAGCTTCGTGCTGATAACTTTAACTGGCTTATCAGGTCGTGTACCATGATGCTTTCCAATCTCCTTCCTTCTGGAACGGGGCCTTTGACTACCCACAAACTTCCGACGTTATGCTAGACCAGTAAGCGCTCATCTGTCTGGAAGCACCAGGGCTTTGCTAAAGACCTATGCCTTTCTTGACGCTAGTCATTACTATTCTGTGTTTAGTGACGCAGAGGTTTCCAGGACATGGGGTCAGCATCTCGAGGCTGCATGTAGCTACGGCGACACACTGGCGACCGCGCCGAATTGGGCTGTCGTTGGAGAGTGGAGTCAGTCTTTCATCGTCTCCTCGGTTCTTCTTCGCGAATACTGAAGTTTGCCGCATTTTTAGGTCTGGCTGCTTACGACTGTGCCCGCTGGCTCAATGGACGAGGTATCGGCGCGCGATATGACGGTTGGTCCAACGTAAATTATGTCATCAGAGAAAATGATTCTGACGATTGCATTTATCCTAGGTACTTACCCTGGATCCTCGCAAGTCGGCGTATGCTACCCGTTCACCGGAGACGGCTCAAACTTCTCTGAGTAAGTCTGCGGAGCGTATGAATATTTGTTGAATCTAAGTCTGAACTGGCTTCCACAGTGAATATAAGAGCTTCCTTCGAGACTTCTGGGACACCCAAGCCCAAACCTTTGAGAACAGAGGACATGGCTGGATCTTCTGGACTTGGAAAGCAGCTGTTAGTAGAGTTTGGTAATCTCTTGAAAACACTTTCCTCATTAACGATTTCCGCTTTTCATGCAGCCTGCCGAGTGGTCCTATCAGGCCGGCTTGTATGGCGGTTGGATTCCCTGGAACCCTAGCCAACACAATGGATACAAGTGCTCGTAAGAGATTCCAACCTCGGATGACGGATGCAACCGGTCAAGAGAGTACAGTCGGACGCGAATGGACAGCAGCAGACGTCGGGTTATATGGCGATTTTAACACACAGCATCAGTATTCAAGAAACGAAAGCATTAACGAAACGATTAATGAAGGAAAAATAAAGGCAAACCCAAATCTTGTATCCCATAGTACACGAATCACAAATATGAACATACGAATACTCATGAACTGATCTCCCGCGCGCAGAGTATTTCATTCTCTAGCAGAGGGCATCGAATCGTCTTCGCTCGTGGCACGCATGCGCGCTGATAAATTTGAACTTTTACTGTCTTCCTGAGTTACACCCTTCACTTCATGATTTCCTACCTTCTTTTACGCAGCGAATTCATGATCGATCTCTTGTAGAAAATATTGCATCTAGCAAGCAGAAAAGTTGAGTATTTGATATATAACTCTTTTAGCATCACATCGAGGAACTTTGAATACACTTACCGTCTCGTGTCGCCTCTGTGCTTCCTGTTTTCCCAGGGGTGTCTGTGCATAAGATAAAAATTAAAACCCCGAACACTGAGTTGTTACTGAGAGGCTCTCAAATACACACTTTCATCCTGTCTCTGATATGGAGCAGCTTATCATGGAAGTGCTGAATGGCAGATGAATCCACCAGAGCCTTATGCGCATCGGTTTTCTGGGCGGATATGACCTCCTCTGCAGGAATGTATAGTGGGCGATTTGTAGCGGAGGAATAAGCGCAACATCTCATGATCTGTAGTACAGACGAGGACATTTAGTGTTTGCAAGTTGTGGAAAAAGTCTGGACATACCCCAAAGGCGCCTATCGCGTCCAGTCTATCAGCGTCCTGCACTACAGCGAGTTCAGTCCATCCGCCATCCTTTCGCATCTCATCTATCATGGTATTCCATTTCCCAGCTGCCCGAAGCTTCTTTTCCGTCGACCATGATATTCTTGGGATGATCGTAAGAAGTAGGCAAATCTGTTCAGGAGTCAAGAGCCTAGTCGCCAGTTCCGAAGCGAGGAATGGTGAGAGGGTAGATTCAAGAGAGGACGTTTCGGCGTACTTGGCTAAGGGTAGAGGAAGCAGGGAGCATGCGAAAGATTAGTTTGTAGCAGCGGTTGATGCGACGAAGACCTGCAAAACGGGGCTTACCATCTGCCATATCATGGAACAGAGCCACGAGTTCAACTAACAGCATGTCCGGCATGGGGAATTCCTGAGAATCCGCATGAGAATCGCTCTTGAAAGCGATTGCAAGCTTGAGCGCCGTGCGTCTGACCCGGTCCACTGCAAGTTCGGCGACCATACAGATGATCAGCCAAGTAGCTTGAGGCCTGACGTGAGAACCAGTACCCACCGTGATACCAATCGTGACTTGGGTCATATCTTGACAGGAGAGAGACCCGCCAGGTACCAGATATGAGCTACATTTTGCTCGTGAAGGGCATAACAAAAGAACTGTCCTCACTTTGCCATATGTTCCTTCACAAGGGCTTCTGCCTGCTCAACAAGAGCTTTCTTCTCCTGCGCCATAGATTCGGACGTCATAATATATATATTAGGGTATACGGAGTGCCCGTAATAGGATTTTCACCACTCAGCGGCGAACAAGGACCACTGTATTATATAGGCGATGGTGCATATCCGTTAACGCCAGCGGATTGGCGATACTGTCCTTGCGCGTTCTTTTCTTCAGATCACTATCACTCTCGATCATTTCCGAGACGCGAGACGCGGTTATGACGGAACGGTAAATGAGCACTAGGCTAGTCAGCCAACTCTGCGCCAAGGAGCGAACACATGTTGAAGAGGCTTCTATAACACTAGACGAGTGACCATCATCGTACTGAACGCAGTGCTTTAGTAGCTCACTGATCGTCGCTTCCGTCGTCTGTGTTTCATTGAGGCATTCGGTCTTGATCCCCATCAAGCATGGTCAGTCTCAAGACATGTCGTTTCCCCGGCGATGCCTTCTTGAACATTCAACTGATCTCTCTCCTTGGCAGCATGGCATCAAGCGTACGAAGCTGTCCAAAGAGGACGAAGACCGAAAGAAACAGGAGGATGCAGAGCAGATCGCACGGTATCGGACTATGGTGGATGAATGTTTGAAAAGAGTAAGTGAGGTTTCTATTTCTGGGATCGTCAAGCTACAACTGAAGGGGGTACCTCTTGAACCACACAAGTAGAAAGATAATAAAGACTACTCCGAGGAAGCATTTGCCTTGACGAACAGTATCCTCGATTTCAATCCAGAGTTTTACACTATATGGAATTATCGGCGGATGATCATGTTGGAAGGGCTATTTCCAAATGCGTGAGTGGTCGTTCTGTCGCGATGAATATGTGTGCCACCGATGGCGACCGAGTTGACGTTTTACTTCGTGCAGAACATCGGAAGAACGCTACTCTCGCTTGACATCGGATCTTCGATTAACAACTTCTTATCTTAAAATACATCCGAAAGTGTATTGGATATGGACACATCGAAAGTGGTGCTTAGAACACGTACCAAGCGGACCGGGAAGAACTTCGCTACCAGCAAGAACAGTGTCGGTCGAAGATTCGAAACATCTGGAAGACATAACTGGCAGCCTGACTGAAGGGAAGGAAGACCCTGCAGGTCAAAACGGGTCACGCGAAAGCACCATCAATGCAGAACAGACGCAAAGAAATGGAACCCCGGCCAATGACGAGGAGAATGACGTTGAAGGGTGGAAGAAAGAAGCTTGGGCCAGGGAATTGATGCTGGTCGAAAAAATGCTAGAGGCCGATTCCCGGAATTGTGAGTCGTTGCCATGGCCCTTCGTGCTATGCATAGCCAAATTCATCGTACTTCTCTGTTGGTCTAGTCCATGCGTGGGACTACAGACGCTATGTGTTGTCCTCTCTCCCTAAGACCTTCCAGCCTGCAAAAACACCGCAAACAGAAGTCAGATATACAACCAAGAAAATCGAATCTAATTTCTCCAATTTCTCCGCTTGGCATCAACGCACGAAAGAGTTATCGAAGATCTGGGACTCGATGCGGAGTCAACCTGAAGATGGACCTCAAAACGTAGAAGCGGAGATTCAAAGGATGCGGCAAAAAGGTGCCTATTTAACGATGCTCATATAACAAAGTCCCATAGCTAATTTTGCCGTCGGTAGAGTTCGAGTTGGTGGCCCAAGCGTTATGGACTGATCCTGGAGACCAGTCTGGGTGGCTTTACCATAGATGGCTTGTAGGGAATGGTGAGCCTGTCCCACCATTAACTCTATGCATTGCGACTGCTAGCTGATTGTCGATGCACTGCTCAGGAGACGATGTTGCGACATTGCGCAGGGAAATTGCCCAGATTAAGGAATTGCTGGAGGCCGAGCCGGATTCCAAGTGTAAGCCGATGCAGAGCATCGTGAGATCTGATCCTATGCACACGCTAATCGTCAGTATCGTGTTTGTCAACCTAGGGCCGCTGGAATCACTAGTCCACTATACTCAGCTATCGATGCGAACAGCCAGCCTTTCAGATAGCGAAATGTCCAAGGCTAGACAAAACATGCGGCAATGGTTGAAGGACTTGGAGCGAATTGACCCTTTCCGGAAAGAACGTTATCGGGAATTAGGTGTGTTCCCTTTCACGCATGATCGATCTAGCATATCTCGTTTGAGTGGTTGACTAACGAATCTTTCGGCGGACACCGATGTTAATCGCTCCACAGGAGAGCAGATGGAAAGGGGGACTGCATAAATTTGAGCTCAGACGGAGCTAGTACGCGGAAGGAGAATAGTCTTACAGCCGTCATCTGTGACAGTCTGTACTCGTTCAAGTCTCGTCTTACCGTAAGCTGATTAAAGACCTGGGGCAGCTTTTAGAGCTGCAAGACTGTGCGTCTGAACGTCGACGTCTCAGCCACAGCGAGAGATTGATTGAGTCACAGCGCCAAAACGTTGTATCGTCTCTGTTATGTGCATGACATCGTACCACTCGTGCGTGGTTTGAACAAGTAGGTGGACGTAACTGGAAAAAGATTTGCTTCACTTTCGATAAGATAAGAAGCGGCATCAATTCTTCGATTCCGGCGTTCGAACTACATGACGTGGCATCCCGAGGAGCCGCATGCGGCCGACCGATCAACTGCGGGCTCTGCCTCGTCTCTTCATTCATCGTGTATACCTGGTACCGTTGTATCTGGAGGGCTGTTCAGGGTATAGATCTATATATCAAGGCTTCGAGTACGATTCTGACGCAGGGAAGAGCTTGTGTCCATTCAAATCCTGCAAGATCGATCATGAAGCGCACTGCATTAAGCATCGGCGTACTTCTAGGTTTCTGTCTGCCTTTTGTTCTGGCAAGGAACCAATCTATCTACGTACGTAAAAACGCAGCGTCAGATATACGCTGTGATTGAACTGCTCGGTATATTCGTTTGTGCCTGTTCCCTTGCATCGGTCTTATAGGAAAGCGACCTGTTGAAGCTTCCTTTGGTGCAGGCCCTCACCAAGATCAAGCACGGCGCCGTATCGCCAGGAAATGATCATCAAACAGGATTTCAAGCATGGGCATTTGCACGGTTGTTCCCCTTCGATGCAAGATGGAACTCCAGTAAGGACTCCCATGTGTACAGAGTCAGTCTCCCCTGACGAGCTGGCATACTGACAATCGTTTTTGTCGGACGTGCGTGACAGTTTTAGCGACATTCTATATTTCTTCGTAAGCTCTCCCGGTTGAGTGCCGTTGAGGCTATTCTCCCGCCTGATAGACCTCGGGCCTTTCTAGGTTCCCAAACTTGATACTTGCATTCGTTCCAGCCAACGTAAGCCTCACAAAACGCAGATTCAAAGGGGGATTGAACACCTGATTCTGTCTTTCGAAGCTCGATCTATCTTCTCTTAACAGCATGATTGCGTTCGCAACTGGCGGCTTGCTAGGAGATGTCTTCTTCCATTTAATCCCTCATTCATTCATGGGAGCAGCTGGCGAGGATCCTGCTGCTGCCGCCGCCGGCCTCGTAGATCCAGAAGCTGTCAGGCTGATTATGGTGGAGGAGAAGAGGAACGTTATCATAGGTGTAAGCTCGAAGTCCGAGGCTGAAGGAATCTATAGCTCAGTGTCTTGTGCTCGTGGATATACAGGGCGCAGTCTTTGCGGGATTCTTCGCTTTTTTCTTCCTGGACAAAACCATGAGAGTGCTCAGTGCAGGTTCCGGAGAGAACCTCAACAAAGGACATTCGCACCACCACCATAATCATCCTAATACAGCGTCTGAATACCGCCCAGAGGAGGCGACATCGACGGCGGTTGAGCCTACATCATCGAAGGAAGGCCTACGGAGTCGAGGGAAGACAGTGGAGACGGAAAACGAGGTCTCGCAAGTCGTCGTGTCAAAATCTCAGCCAACCGGCGGTGCAAGCTTGAAACTATCGGCATATCTCAATCTGTTCGGGGACTTCAGTGAGGTCAGTGGACTGTAGGATTCGAATGTGATGTCTGATTTGGGCTCTGTGATTTCTTTTTCTGCAAAGCACATAACATCACTGATGGCCTGGTAAGACGGCATTTCATAAAGACACATAGGATGTTCTAGCTTACACAAGGGCTTTTTTCAAGGCTATGGCTGCCTCGTTCTATGCTTCACCTCAATTGGGCGCTATATCCACCTTTGCAACGTTCTGTCATGAAATTCCTCATGAGGTAGAACATTGCTTCACTCTCTTTTCTCGACCACAAAGTTGACCTTACAATATATTTGCTATAGATTGCAGACTATTCTATCCTCATCAAATCTGGCTTCACGAAACGTCAAGCGATGGCTTCTCAGTTTCTAACAGCTGTGGGAGCCTTCGTCGGTACATTCCTGGGGATTTGGATCGCGGAAAGTGCCGGTGCTGCTAGCGCAAGTATGAACAAGGGAATCGACCTTACGGCAGTTGTGGCTGGTAAGGGAATGGGGTTCTTAGGGACCTCTGTCCAGCCGTCTGATCTGGTAATACCTGCTACTGCGGGAGGTGAGTAGCCTAGGAGGAGCAGTAGCAGTAGCAGGCAATGGCTAACAGTTTTTTGGGTGCTTCAAGGGTTCTTGTATATCGCTTCCGTTTCAGTCATCCCGGAATTGCTGGAAGAGAGTCGAAGTATGACACAAGCGATCAAAGAAGTGCGTGCCAGTTACGATAAACTCCCTTGCATACTGTCGCCATGGTGTGTGTGCTAAGCTGTCTTAATATTTCAGTATGCGTTTATGCTTTTCGGAATATTCGTGATGGGTCTCCTAGCGTGGAACGAGTAATTGGATACCCTTTGATTTGACATCAAATGGAATTCTGGAGTAGGGCCACGTTGGAACACAATATTCAGGATAACAGCACCGTCGACATGTAATAAACCAGCTACACATGTAAACATGTCCACTCACTGATCATGCGATGGTGGATGGTCCTGCTGCTGCAGTGATTTCAATGACGAATATTTGGGTGACATTGTAAACAATTCGCAGGATCAGGAGGTAGACCGATGATGAGGTGTTGTCAAGCAGTGGTAATGACCATATAGATAGTAATGTGACACTGCGTGATAGTATACGTGCTGCAGCTGGGATCACATCGAGCATGTTATAGCCTCGGAACATTGAGAATACCACGAATTCCCGAACCTCTCATCGCAACTCATGCGGCAGAATGGAAGTTCCCACTGGTATCCGACACCGACATGTTGCAAGGAAGCTATCCACATCAACACTGTCTTCTCCGCCTTCTTCTAACGACACCACGTCTACAGCTCAATCAGATTTCACAACTCACACGTACACTTCTCTGAAACCTCGGACAATATTGCTCCTGTGCATCGCCTTTCGAGCTGCCGTAGCTCTGCTCGGCCAGAAGACTTTCTTTCAGCCGGATGAATTTTACCAATCCCTGGAACCTGCTCATCGATTAGTGTGGGGAACCGGGTTCGAAACTTGGGAATGGAGAGGCAGCTCCGCGGAGAGGCTGGAAGTACATGACACCCAGCTGCTGGATTCCGAATCCCATGCTGCCGATGCAAACCTGCCAATCAACCAGGAGATTCGGGCAGCAGACTTCAGGGATCATGACAGAAAAAGCCAATTGCGATACTATATACAGGAATCCCCTTTCTGGAGTCAAGTGCTGCTTGGACGGAGTTCTCGAAGTTCAATACCGGATGACGGCTCAACTGGTAGAGGAATCGACGGAATGTTAAGATCATGGATATGGCCTTTGCTTTTTGCATTGCCCTATTGGCTGTTGAAGGTATTGAACCTGGACAACTACGGTCAGCTCCTGGTACGTTTCTCGTTGTCAGACCAAAGAAAAGCGTATATATCTAAACTGAGTGTGCAAAATACGCAGGTCCTGGCGCCTCGGCTTCCCATGATTCTCTTTGCAGCATTGACGGATTTTTACACTTATCGATTAGCTGGGAGAATATTGGGGAAATCTTATAGAGAAGCAGCTGTAAGCACCATTCCTGTAACGATGCATGGCTCATGAGGTGTACTCACTGTTAAATCCCTTACAGCTATTCTTGTCTTTCACGAATCTGTTCCACGCATACGTTCTCACAAGAACACTAACTACTTCCGCAGAGACCTGCCTTACGGTCATAGCCCTATATCATTGGCCCCTACCTCTGTTGGACGAGTCGCACAGATGGGGCTCTGACCAAAATACCGGTAATAAGGCGATGCAGCAGCCCATCGACGTGTCCAAAAATGAAGGCGGGACAACGGACCTCCAAACGAAAGAGGATCAAGATGGGGACAATCTGGATCTGTCGCTGGCTCTGTCGGCAGCTGCATTCGTCCTGCGGCCAACAAACATCGTTTTGTGGTCGTTTCTCGGTCTGGAGCTGTGCAACCGAAGTTGGATAGCTACCAGGAAGATTCGAAATGTTGTGAAGCTGGTTGGCCGAGCCATGATCATCGGGTACGTACCTTTCGCACAGTCCGCAACTGAGTATTCTTACATGTCTCTTTTATTGCAGCATTGTTGTGATATCACTCTCAGTATTGGCAGATTTCTTGGTCACTGGACGGGTCTACCTTCCATTTCTCACCTTTTTGACATACAACATCATTTTCGGGATCTCAAAATTCTATGGAAGTTCACCTTGGCATTATCATATTACGCAATCGATGCCGATCCTCCTTGCAACTTCCTTGCCCTTTTCTATACCTTCCTTTGTTTTGGCGATGCGGGAATCTTTCTATTCTACTTCTCATGGAGGTATGAATCGGTCGGCTGCTCTGCGATCTATCCGACTTGGACTTTTAACGAAGAGTGTGATCGTGACCCTGGCGGTCTGGTCGTGCATCAAGCACAAGGAATGGCGATTTCTACACCCATTACTGCCGGTACTTCTGCTCTATCCGACGAGGTATTTAGTCGACCATTACCGGCCGGTAGAGGGCGGTCTCTGGGTTTCACCTTCGACATGTGCACATTCATTTCTACGGATAAACCGACGTGAATTTTTTTATCTACTGTTGTCGCCCATTCTGCCGTATCTTTACCTATCTCTCCTGCACGGCCGAGCCCAGGTGGACGTCGCCAGTTGGCTGAGATACCGAGCAGCAAACGATTCAACTGTCTCTGTCCTCTTCGCGATGCCCTGCCACTCAACGCCATGGATGAGTCATATACACCGTGTTTCATTTGAAGAGGCAGAAAAGTGGCACTTTCTGACTTGCGAACCGCCGCTGCAGTAAGTTTGTCGATAAGAAGTAACTCCGCCGATTCTGATCGTGTTTCGTTTCCCCTCCCAGGCAACCCCTTGACGGTTACAATTCCGAGGTAGATGCCTTTTATCGGGACTTCGAATCAAACATAGATGCCCTGATCACTCGCCAAAGTTCGCCCACACTTATAGTCCTGTTCGACACACTCTATCGAAGCCAGAAGGAAGGGAGCTCTGCAAAAACATTGTACAAAATAATATATCGGAATGCGTGGAACGGAGCAGACGTATTTCAAGACGATGCTAGGCGTAAGGGCGGGATTGTGGTCCTAGAGTACCTCAATTAGCCTCATACCCGTAATTCGAAAAGCGATGTTGTATGTGATGTATGCGTTCACCATCTAATTCTAAAAGAACCACAAAATGTGGCCTACAGCATCTATCTATCGTGTGATCTTTCATTGAGAAAACCGTGACTTGTACAAAGAGAACCATTATGACCAAGAACCAGAGAAAAGAAATCATGACAACCAGAGTCCAAAACGCTAAAGAAGATAAGCCTGTCAGGAAACAGATCCAAATGACGCATCGATTTCATACTACTCACTCATAAGCGACACGTTACTTCTGCGTCACAGCGAAAGCAACGACCGTCGAATCCGAATGAGAAATCGAGACCTTCACCTCTTTGCCAGCAGCTGCAGTTTGTGCGTCTCCGGAGAATTTGACAACCGGACCAGATTCCGAGTTCAAGATTTCGATGTCTTTCATACTCGCGCCGGCACCCTTACTAGGTACGGACAAAGCCTTGAAGACAGCCTCTTTAGCAGCCCACCGTCCGGCAAAGGATGCGTCCGAATCGGGAGCGCTGGAGCAATAATCAATCTCAGCCGAGGTGAAGTTGCGCTCCCGGAACGTCTGCGATGTCGGCACGCTTGAGATCAATTCCGTATCAACGCTGTAATTTAAGCAATGATTAGATCAAGCCTTCGAGTTGAATACAAAAATAAGGAAATACGTACCCGACGCCGTGCACACCCTGGGCTTGACTCAGGATATCCTTCATGACGTCGATGTTGCCAGCGCTCAGTTGAGGGGCAACAGGCATCTTGTTGGTAAAGGCGAACGACCCCTTGACTGCCGATGCTCGAGCCAGTGGGTTGAGAAGAACTGATTTCTCGAGTTCCGGTGTGTAAGGAGGCGCTTCCTTGATCTGCACAAGGTTGTTGTTAACCAGTGCTGAGGTCATGCGCGAGTAAGCAGCAAGCTGACGTTCACTTCGTAATTGGGCGTATCGGTCATACTGTGATGATTGAAGCGATGCGAGCAAGTATCGAGGGTGAATAACCGCAACTTGTCCACCAACTTGCCCGAAACCGAACGAGGTCATTAGACCAGCTTCTAACTGAACATGCTGAATAGGCTTGGACGGGTAGAAGAGGTGGGGGAAGGCTTGAAGCTCTTCTGCGATGTTGTCGGCGTTCCTGTTGCCGGGAATCAAAGCAGACTGCAAAACTTGCATGATGCCGTTAAACATCCAAGCTGCTGCACCACCCTTAGGGTGACCAGTCAAGTATTTCTGTGTGATGACTGGCACAGCGTTACCGGGTGTTCGGCCAAGTTGTTCGAACTGAAGATTGTAGACACCAGATTCGTTCTTGTCATTCGCCTTCGTCGATGTTCCGTGGCAGCTGATGACCCCAATACTGTCAGCGTTCAAACCCCAGACTGCAAGCGCTCGTCGGAGAGGAGCGATTCGCGAGTCAGAGCCTTCAAGCATTCCGAAAGAAGCCATGGCTTCCTTCTCCTGGCGCTTTGCTTCTTCCTCAATAAAAGATACTCGAGTAGCAAGGAACGAGGGCTCATCAGATAAGCCACTGCGCTTTCTCGCATCAATTTCTTCTCGTAGCAGGTCTTGCTCGTTCTCGAACCACTGGGCGATCTGCTTTCGTCGGAACGTCAGCTGTCGGGATCGGTATTTGACGTCCAGTAAAGGTAAAGCCTCCTTGGGAGTCACTTCTCGCGCGGTTGAAAGTACACCTCGGCCAGGAGCTGGAATCGATCGACCAGCCTTGTCTGTGTGCGTAGATACGTAGGCCACTACACCTTGAATGGTTGCACCCATCTCGATGGCAGTCTTGGCGCTCATTAACACATGAACACCGCATCCTTGCGATTCCATGAAACCGGATCGGGTCGTAGTCATTGGTCGCGAAAATTCGTTAGGTTCTCTACCCATGGCGAATTCGGTCTCGGCATTGCTGGTTGCCTTCATGTTGGCGAATTCGAAGGATCCTTCTTCACTGAAATCGTCGAAACCACCGGCAATCATCACCTTGGCTTTGCCGGATATAATGGTGTCGCAAGCAATTTCAACGGATTGCAAAGCGGTAGCACAGGCACCGACAGGAATCTTGACAGGTCCACTGGAAGACATCAGTAGCAAGTTAACCCAACCGGCCACGGTGTTGATGAAAGTCTCCTGAAGAATGTCTTTTTGGACATCCTTTTCCTCTCGTCGTTCCTTGAACATGGCGCTCAGTGATCTCATACCACCCATACCACTACCCAAAGCGGTGCCGACTTCTGCCGGGTGGATGTGCTTGTAGAGCTCGTAAGGGTCCGTGACACCCGAAGCAATAAGCGCTTCCATCGTGCAAACCAATGCCCAAAGTGCCGTTCGATCCGTTTGCGCAATGATGTCTTCAGGAATACCGTATCGGCGCGCATCCCAGCCAGTAGGAAGTTGACCAGCGACAACCCGGTCAAACTTGATGGCCTTGGGGATGAGAACTCGCGCACCCTTCTTGAACTTGACGAACCATTCACCGGACTGCTGGGCCCATACGTCGCACTTGTCTCCTTGCTCTCTCTTGAATCGCTGAGCATCTTCTTGCGAGATCTCCAAGGATTCCAGATCGTGAGTAAGCTCGACTTCCTGGTAGAAGACCTTCTTCTCCGGGTTGTAACCAAAGAAGAGGTCCGGTTCTGAAAAGGAGAACCATAATCAGCCGGGTTGAACTTGCAGCTTATACGAGAATACTCACCAATCAGTCGGATACCAGTATGATCCATAATCTCCTTCTCATACTTCGCTCGGATATCCTTATCATCAATGGGTTCGCCAGATTTGGCATCAACCCATCCGACGTATGTCTTACCGTCCTTGAGCTTTCCGTCGAAGTGCTTGATATGACCCATCATCCACGCCATCTCGATACACCCTTCTATGGTGAACTCGCCTCGTGCTTCCATCTCCCATCGGGTTCGCGAACTACCCCAAGGACCGACTTCAGCAAATCCGGTGACCACGACGACCTTTTCGAGATCGATCAAGCCTTGCAGATGAGATAGCTCTTTCAAGCTGTCCTTGGAATCCAAAGCCGGGAAGTCGAATTGGAAGTTGGCTCGTGGAGCGATAGTTACCTTCTGATGGAGACGTTCAGCATCAACACCATTGATGACCTTGAATTCAGCCGAGTTCTCCATCGTGATGGCTCGTCGTAAGGCAGCGGTGGAATTCAGATCGGCTCGGACCTTATTGGTCACGTCAGCCAAGTCGGGCAGACGGTCCATACCACCACCCAGATCCGCCCAAATCGGTTCGATTTGAGTAATGTTGAATAGTAAGGGGTGCATCAGACCCAAGATGTTGAAGGCCATTTCCTTTGCGGAGAATGTCCTGACACCCATCTTTTCGATTCCTTCGGCGACGATGTTCGTTGCACTCATCAAACCCGTGCCTCTGGTCCAACCGATGACGGCACCGGCAATGCAAAGGTATTCTCCCCAACTTTCAGCAGACCATCGGTTGAACAATGTTTCGAGACCAATCTTGGACTCGGAATACAGCCCATCGTTACCGAAAAGACCATGGTTGGGAGACAACGGAAGCACGACTTGCGTTGGCCGAGTGTTGAAGTTTCGGCTGGCCTTCTTGGTCTTGACAGCACCCATGAGTCGAAGCACGTTGACCAACATCAATCGATGAGCCAACTCGGAACGGTCATCAATGCCGTCAATTTCTCGGCCGTTCTCGGGTAACGCTGCGAATGGGATAATGTAGTCGAGATCGATAGCCAAAGTCGAATAGATGTATTCCACCAAGGCTTCAACATCTTGCTTGGAGGCACCGTTGAAAGGCACAACCACCAACCTGGAACCTCTGGAGCCGAACTGGTGGAAGATATCCTTGTAGTAATCTACGGCATCTCGACTGTATCGAGAAGTTGTGACGACCACAGTTGCGCCTCCGGCTAACAATCCCTTCAATACCTCGACGCCGATACTTCCTTTGCCGACACCAGTCATTAATGCGGCCTTCTTAGCGAAAGTCGTGCCTGCAGTAGCGATTTCGGTTAAAACATCGAAGTAAATGTTGGTGAGCTTCTGACTGTATGCCCATGATTGTCCAGACTTTCGCTTCAAGTGCAAGAATGGCAGCTTGCTTTCTTGCACAGAAGTGGGCTCGGATACATTGGGCCGCAAGAATTGAGACGAAGACCTTCGAGATCTGGTGGCTGAGCGTGAAGTGGGCTCCGCGGAACGACCCAAGGATCGAACAACTTCTCCGTACAATGACTTGATGGCAGCCTTTTGGTTTTTAGAGATGGATGGTTGGTTGTTTACCAAACGCCAAAGCTTCGCGACATCTGATTGGACCTTGTCGAGGTTGACCGCGTTAGTGATCTTGCCACCGTCAGCCATTTCTGTACGCAAACACGGTATGAGTCAATCATATACTCGTCCACCGAATCAGGAAAGGACTCACCCTTGACATATTGTTCCAACTTTCGGACATTCTCTCGAACAACTTCTGAATACACAATGTCCCCCTTGCCGCTGACGACGGTCGAAGGAGCAGTAGGGAAAGTGACTATATTGTCAAAGAGTTGAGCGGATTGCACGGACTAAGCAGGACTTTCAGGAAAGCGAGCGTACCATCTTTGTAAACGGGATTTTCCTTCAAAGCTTCCTTACAGTTGTCAATCAATTGTTGACCAAACTCCTTGGCGAGCTTGTAGGTTTCCCCCTTCTCGGGAAGGCACTTGTCGATGTGGTATTGCATGTATCTTAAAGTAAACCAAAAATCATTTAAGTATAGGATGACTCATGACAGGCGATCATACTCACTCAATCAATGTGGGATCGGCACGGTTCATAATAGCAATGCATCGGGAAGTGATTTCTCGATCAACTGTGGCCAAACGACCAAAGATAATGTCGTAGAACATGATGAGGGCATCCTGTCGAACCCAATTCCAAGATGAATCGAAATGTCGGGCCTTCAATGGCTCGAATGCGGGCTGAATGCCGTTGATGTAACTGTCTCCGTGTTCTCGCGAAATCGAGTCCAAGCGCTCCTGCAGAGCAGCAACATTGACCTTCTCCTGATCAGCGAGTCTCTCGCCAGCTCTCGGATCTCGGCCAATGTGTCGCATCAATAGATCAATTTGTCGAGCAGTGAATTCTGACTGTTCAGCCTGGAATTTGACAAATTCTTCACTGTTGATTACGGCGCCGCCACTCGCACCACCTCCACCTCCACTCGCACCACCGGTAGATAGGGTGATACCAGCCTGCTGGGCATACGCGGCAGCAACAGAGTCCAACCAAGCCTTGGCTTCAGCCTCGGAGCCAAGTCGCTTGGGTGGTTCCATGGTGATACCGTGCAATAAGGCTGCATCGGCTCGAAGAGGTCCAAGTCCCCAGGTCTTGGCCAGATGACCTCGCGCCGCGGTAATATTGAAACCACCGGGCATCTTTCCACTAATCATCCTCGAGACGAGACCGCTGGTGTGCTTGCCAAGAGTGCCAGAAGATCCGACATTGAGCGCTGCGCCGAGTTCGTCCAGGGGCAGCTCCTCACCCTTCTCAGGGGCGGAGCTAAATTCGAGTTGCAGATCGCCTAGAATTTCGTTCTGTAGGGTTGATTTACCTCCGACAAGATCCTTGATGGTCTTGGTCAAAGGAACGTCAGCGACACTCTTCTTGAGCTTTTGTGCGATGATGATTCGCAGAGTATCAACTGCCTTCAGAGGCACGTCTGGGATCTCCGTTGCTGGTCCAGCAGATGCGGCGGGAGCAGCAACAGCGAGGGGTGCAGGCGCGGCAGCGACAGGCGCAGCAGAGGTTGCAGCGGCAGGTGCAGCGGCGGGTGCGTCAGCGGCTTCATCCTCGAACAAGTAATAAACCTCTTTGGTATTCTTGCTCTGACACAGGATGGTTCGTTTGATGGATGAGGAGATATCTTGTGCTTCGTACTTGGCCTTCAAAGTTCGCGTGGCCATACCCGCGAGAGTTGGCGAAGGGCCAAGCTCAACGAGTCGCTCGAATTTGAATTCCGCGAAGAGACGATCTTGTGTTTCGATCCATCGCACAGGCGAGGCAAACTGATAGGCGAGCAATTCGACCAAAATGTTGTAAGCCAATCGCTGTCGGTTGGCAGGGCCTTCCCAATCATCGCTTTCCCATGCCTTGAAGATTTTCTCCAGACGAGGCGATTGAGTTTGATCGTAGATCTTCTGAGCATACTCCCTGCTGACGTCGAATGGTTCCGCGATCAAGTTGGGGATGTACTTGCCGATCAATCGGTCGGGGTTCAGGTCACCGACGTTAATCTTCTTGGATAAATAGTTTCGGAAAGAGAGAACTCCGGGCCACAAGTAACGAGAGTGGAAAGGTACGTCGATACCGGGTAGAGGAATGGTCGCAAAGCCTCGTTCAAGAATGATCGATCCGGTTTCCTTCTCCTTCTCGAGCATCATGTCCCAACATCCATCGATGATTTCACCCAATTTTTCTCGCACGTCCTCCAGCGTCATGATTTCTGCCAACTTGACGAGATCGATCTTCTGAACCTTCAGCAGGTTGAGAACATTAGTCAAAGCCATGAGCGCGCGAAGCTCACCAGCACAGACGTATTGCTGGTTAGCGACGTTCAGGTTGACAATCTGAACCAAGCACTCCTTCTGTTTGCTAATAGCATCGACGATTTCTCTAAGTGCGCCTTCGTTGAACGTCTTGGAAACTCTTGAAGGGTTGACGGCCATCATGGCGTATTGAGATTTGCCTTCAGCATCCCGTTGGACGGCGCGCTGCATGGTGATACCTCGGAAGAAAACGACATCGGCCAAGCTGGAAATTGGTAAAACGTCGGCGATGGCAGCGAGAGCGGAGTACTCTCCCAAGGAATGACCAGCGAAGGCAGCCTCGGGCTCGATCAAACCTTTAGATTTCATGTCGTCGAACGCGGCTTTCTCGGTGACGACCAAGGCGATCTGTGTATACTGGGTAGCGAACAACAAACCTTGATGGTGAGAGAAGGTATAGCTCGTGGTGTACAAATCGATGTCGCCGAAAAGAGGAAGGGTCTTTATCTGACCGTCCTTGTCAACGGTGTCGTAGGTGAGATCCATGTATCTTTGTCGGATGGCCTGACCTTTTACACCTCCAAAGTGAATAGTAAGTTCTTTGGGATTGTTCTTGACAATGTCGACGATCGAGAAACCGTATGTGATGCCCAAGTGGGCATCTGCAGCGTCCCAAACAGCCCGAGCGACAGGCGAATTGGCATATAGTTCCATGCCCATACCGACTTCCTGCGATCCCTGACCGGTGAAAACGTAAGCGGTGGGAGGTTGTCGAACTTCGGCAAGACCATCGATGACCTTTTCGCCGCGCTGGTTCAGTGTTTCAACCTTGATGACCTTTCGTCCATCTCGCATGGCGATATGCGTCAACTTGACCGTCAATTCGTCACCCGGCAGAACCATACCAACGAAGTTAACTTCGTACCTGTGGAAAAGAAATGTTCAGCGGCTATTTCAATCAGGAGCATATTAAGGGAAGACCTACGAAAGAACTCGTTCGGGATGGTTTTCGGCAGCGACCGTTTCGATAAACCTACGAGTGGCAGCGCTTGACCAAAGACCATGAGTAATGGTCCCGGGCAGCACAGCCAAATCCGAGAAGTAAGGGTTGATATGAATACTGGTGTGTAAAGGTGGAGTCAGTATTTGTAACCATAGCGTCACCAGGGCAGGAGGAAACTCACGGGTTGAAATCTCCAGAAACCTTTGAGTACGGCTCGTTGGTTTTGGGCGTAGTAAATGTCGATACGGCAAGGTCTGTGATCAAAGAGTAACCGCCAGTTTCCAAAGGAACGGGTTGACCAGTAGGCTGGCCATGCCTCTTCATATAATCGATGACAGGGTTGCCCAAAGCATTAGCGCCAGTGTAGTCGATAGTTGCGACTTGTACTAGCTGCTTCGTTTGGTTTCGAACGAAAGCAGCACCTGTAACGTTGATGGAGCTGAGAGTCGTCTTGTCCTTGTATGAAAGCTCGGATTTGGTCTTGAATGTGAGGGTGGTGCCGGTGCGAAGAGAGTGAGTCTCATCGTCCCATTGGAACCAGTCCTTGGATTGCAAAACGCCGACATCAGTCTCGGCTTTCAAATCGATAGTGTAGTCGGTTTCGTCAACTGTTTCGAATGTATTTTCGTAGTCGGTGAATCGACCTCGGTACAGGAATGCAGACGTTACTTCGATGACCGGCTCGCCATCCCGCAATACGTAACCTTTGACCTTGACAGTCTTTCCGCTGTCGCTGTTGACAACAGAGACGACCTTCGCCTCGGCGCTACATACGTCACCGACACACAAAGGCGAAACGCCATCAACCATTCGGAATCCGTTGGACAGGTGGACCAGTTTGAGCAAATCACCATCGATGGCTTCGGGGAAGATACCCTTCATGATAGACTGCCATCCGGTAACAATGGCGAAGTCCATAGGAGCTTGTACCTTCTCGTTTCGTCGCTCCTTGAAGCTTTCACCTGCATTGCCGACAACGGAGCAGAATCGTTCAACAGTTTCTGCGTCGATTTTGGTTGGTTCACAAGTGAATGTGGAACGAAGGCCTAGCGCAGGCAAGCTTTCGTTGTCACCAAACCACAATCGCCAGTAGAAGTCTTTGATGGACTTGTTGCGACCATCCATAACCTCGTGGACGGGTGCGAAACCCTGGTCAGGTCGGTAGGTAAATTTGAAGGTGATGGGCAGACTTGTACCCTTTCGTTCTTCATAGATGGTCAGTTTAATGGATCGTGACGTGTTGTCGAAAGAAAGATCCAAGGCCTTGAAGTCTGAAGGGTGAGGGCCAAAGGATCTAGCAGCACCGTAAACTTCAATCGAGCTCGCTGTGCCGGCGTCTTCGTGGACGATGACCTTTTGGCCAGATCGAGGCGCGAAGAGTCGCTTGAATGGATTGCTGATGTACTGAGTGCCTTGAATGACATTGGTGCACGTCAACACAGCTCGGAGCCAGCTGACGTCTTTGCCAGCGAGAGTTTCGAGCCAGTCTTCAGTCTTGGGAAGCACCGATCCAAGCAAGTACGCCCGGGCATTGGCCTGGGTGGAAACTTGAACACCGGGCAAAGAAGAAGGAGCAGTGCAAGGTTTAGCACCAATGTAATCGACTGTCGGCACATTGCTCTCGGAACCTTGATAGTATCGCTCGAGCAAGTATTGGGCGAGCTTGTTTTCAACGTTGCCGAGAATTTCTTTGACCGGTTCATCAACCCGAGTCGAGTACTTGACAGCGACGGGGCCTTGCAAGATACAAACTCGCTGGGGGTCTTGATCGAAGACGGCATCGATGTCTTCCGCGGCCCATAGAGAGTCCTTCTTGAACCACACTTCGAAGCTGTTATCCAGAACAGGAATGAAAGGAACAGGCTTTTGACCGGGTCGTTGAGAGATGGCGAGGAAATAAGCCTTGTCGTCTGCAGCAACCAGCTGTGTCTTGGCTCGAGTGTAAGTTTCGAAGAAAGAGTCAACGGTCTCGTAAGGGTTTTCCAAGACGGAGAAAGATTGGATCAACGACTCTTTGAGCTTGTTGCCGTCCACACCTGCAAATCGCTCTTCGACTCGCCTGAGCCAGTCGCCCAGCAAGTTGCGGAGGGTAACGTCGATCCACCGTTGTTGCTTCTCAACGTACATGAGACGGATCATTCGACGCGTAATTTCTTCATAAGTCATCTGACCGATGTCACTGACGACAGTGCCGTCTGCCTTCTCACCGAACCAAGGCTTGTTAAAGTCCTTGTTGAGTCGGCTGATGACGTAATCCTTCTTGCCTTCAAGCCAAGCAGCTCGCTTGTCTCGCGGCAAGGCGAAAACAGTGTCGTCGAATTCTCGCCACAACTTGACAGCTCGGTTGGCGATTTTGTGGATCGGCTCGCCCAATTCGGATCGAACAGTCAAGATACCACCGGTAGGCTTGTCATATGTACCTTCCCACTTGTCGTCGTCGACACCGGGTGCATCTACGATTAACTGTTTGACTGACAGAGAGGTGTGGGCCTCCTTCGCGACCATGACTCGAGAAGCGAACAAGGCACCATCGAAAGGCATGGGTTGCGCGTTGAACATGGTCACAGACCAGTCACCCGACAAGTATGGCCAAACATCATCGGCGCCACCGAAACCGGAACCGGCAACAAGGGAAATGTTGGGGTGTTGTCGAATGGACGCGTAAGTTGACAAGATTGGTTGATGAACGTCTTCACAACTGTGGTGTCCACCAGCTCGCCCACCAGTCCATTGAAGGATGATAGGGAAGTCGGGGTTGGCTGCAGCAATGTTAACTACTTGTCGAATACCTTCTACCGATCCAGGTTTGAAGGAAATGTGCTTGATTCCAGCAGCCTTCAATGCGGTGATGATTTCGGTTGCTTTGTCGGAAGAAGGGATACCGGCAGCTACGCAAAATCCTTCGATGGGCAAACCTTCTCGTCGCATTTCCTGCCAAAGCGGGAATTGGAAGGTGAATTGCCTTTGGTTGATGTACAAGGCGTTCAAGGTGATACCAACACCGGGTTCGATCCGGGATTGGATATCTGCGACCTTAGCCCGAAGAGCCTTTGCATTGTAGTGGGCACCACCGGCGAGTTCAACGTGGTAACCGGCATTGAGGACGGCTGCAACGAAACCTGCTGGGACGGTACAAGGGGTCATACCAGCAACCATGATAGGCGCTTTGCCCAACAGTCGAGAGAAAGGTGTGTCAATGTGCACCTTGCCGTCGAGGGTCTTGACCAACTTGGGTGCGAACTTTTCCGACCATCGGTGTTCGTACTTGACAGGTCCAGTGCTGTAGAATTCAGCACCGTTCTTGCCCTTGTCACCGATAACAAGGAATTTGATGCCTCGGCCTTCCATGTTACGTGCGGTCAATGGCCCAATGCCACTTGCACGACCGGGTCCGAAATCGACTGCGTGAGTAGCATTTTTGGGGAAGTCGGTAGCCTTTGTCCAGTAAATGGCCTGACACAGCACCTGGTCAGCAAGAGATCTGGTGACGCTTCCTGAGAGCTGCTGCATATTCTCGCCTAAAACATCAAAAGGCGAATCAGCACAAATACTTGAGAAATTGGCACTCGGGGGGAGCTTACCATCAGAAGTAGCATAAGAAGGAATCTTGATGTCTCCTGCGGAGAACAACTCCTGACCGTTCAAGTCTTCAGAGAATATCTTTTCGGTGGCGCCTTGCAGATAAGGGCTGTGGAAGGGGATGTTGATCGGCATGAACCTGACCGAAAAGACCTGCTTCCTCTTGGAGAAGGGGACCTTGGATTGATCAAGGCCGGCGGGGGCCTTGACAGCTCGAAGAGCACAGGCAAGACCGTACAAGGCCTTGGCAGGTCCGGTCACAACAAAGTTTCGGGGACCATTGTGCAGCGAGACGTAAAGCTGGGAGTTTGATGGCAAGAACGAGTTGGTCTTGCTGATGTGCTTTTCGAGGTCCTTGAGCTGCAGACCGTTGATACCCAACATGGTTGTGGGCACGCCTTCGTTGTTTTCGACCGCATCTTCGACCAGCTTGGGTTCAAGGGCGAGAATCGGGAAAAACTCCTGACCTCGAAGACCAATGTAGAAGAGCAATTGAAGTGCCTTGAGGGCATTTCGATCGAACGATTCATAAGAATCGGAAGCAGCAACAGCTACGGCTGACACCACACCTTGAGAGTGACCCGTAGCTCCTTGGAAGCGATCTCGCATTTCTCCAGGGTGAAGATCAGAGACCTTGCAAGCAACAAGGTATTGAACGAGCTGAGTGAGACCGATCAAAGGAAGAGAGAGCGGTACTGAAGCAAGATACTCCACAGAAGGTCGAGGGGAGGTTCCGTCCAACCATCCCAAGACATCGATGCCTTGGACATAGTATGAGACGCCTTGGGAATCAGCCTTGTCTGCTAGAGAGACGAGGAATGCCGATGCCGTGGTGAGGAAAGCAGTGACAAATGGCTTGTAAATGTCATAGAGAGCGAAAAGCTCGTCAAAGTAGACCTAAATTGCGCAAAAAGTCTGGTTAGTAAGAAAAGACAGGGGCATATGTGGAACCCAGGTGGAGAGCTCACCTCGTTGCAACCTTGACCAGAGAAAATGGCGTATATGTTCGCCTTTTCATCTTGTGCGTCCTTCAAGAGTGCGCTAGTTTGAACGGCTGGAACCTTGTTCTTTCCGTAAATCTGTCGAAGGGCGCTGAAAGCCTTGTAGTATGCGGAGAGTACCGCGGCCCGGTCCTCTACGCTGTAGCCTTGCGTGAGAGTGTGAATGCTCTGTTGAGCGAGAAAAGCATCATTGAACTTGTCAAGAGAAGACAGCAAGAGCTGAGAAGCGTCCGTAGCCGAAGGTGATCCAGAAGAGACGACTTTGGTGTTGACGTATGCGATGAATTTGGAGAGGAGCTTGACTTCAGCTTCTTGTTGCTGCAAAGCGATAGCTGCGGTGTCGACGACGGCATCCTCATCTACCGCTTCCGGAATTGCTGCGAAGACTTCATCTGCTGCAATGGAGTGGTAGAATTCTTCCCGGATGACTTCCGCAGCTACCCAGGTTTCTGTAGATGCTGGGATGTTTACCGATAGTCGGGTAGAGGCTTGTTGCAGAACCAGGGGTCTGGTCTGGGAAGAGGAAGACGACCCAAAGAGGGAAGCCATGATGGAGCGGTGGTCGGTCTGTGGTGATCAGGCTACAAATGTATTTGTAGAGAGTACCAGTCTGTGCGACGCCGAAGACGGTGAGACGAGGTCTGCCGGTGAGAGGACGACAGGCGGACTTACTGGTGGCACGCAATCCTTCTCTTGATCTGCGTCCGAGTAGTGTGGTGGTGGGATGTGGGAGCAGGCAGAGGACGGGAGTCCTTGGATGGCGGCGGAGAGGTGGTCCAGGTGAAGCAGAGCGGCCCCTCGCTCCTTATGCGAGTGCCTCGTCAGGGAACTCCCCAAGGAATTGCCTAACATTATGGTTGCTTCCGCACGCGATAACCCGGGGGGCTTACCTAATCCCCAGCCAGATGATTCGGCCGCACAAAACCGTCGGGGAAACCAGTGGATTCGTCACTCAACCCCGAGCCGCCTGGGAAACAAGGCACGGAGAGTAGCTGTATAGCGCGTTGCTCCTGTATTCACAAAGACCTAGAATCACGAGCTGAATCACGAATGGCGGATTGGAACAGAACCGGGCCGCGGGCGTGTATCATCCAAACATGGCACTAAATCCACCATACAAAAGCGTCTATTATACTACTGATGACCCTACAGGTTACGATACATGATGGCTCAAGGCAAAACAACGGGATTGAAAGATCATAATGCGAAAAGTAACTGTCTCTCGGCCGGCATAAGCGTGAGATGATTGATGCAGATAGAATATGCGGTGTGATGGCGTGAGCTGCTCTAGCGCGCTGGCAAAGAAAACACGTGGTGCACGAACCACGGCGGATTGAAATGCTGTAGTTGCATGATACATTCCGCTTGACTGGGCGTGATGAACGAGAAAAAGGCGGCTCCCTGAAACCATAACGGAGGAAGATGTCTTCGTGACGGCGTTCTGTGTGTCCGGTTGATACTGATTAACCTGAACCTCTTGCAGTAGAAAATGCTATAGCTGCCCATCAAGCACTCCTCGCACATCATCCACGGTAGCGAGATCAGCCAAGAACGGACTGAGGTCCGTCAATTCCGTATCGTGAGGATCGTTGAACCAAGTGGAAACGGGCACGGCATTATTGGGATGGAAAATGTATGACGCTGGCGAATTGTCTATGATGATACTCGTATGAATCTCCCGCCCGAGTTGAGACAGATCCTGATAGGTTCAGGATGTCAACAATGCGATACTACCGATGCAAAACACGCAAGGCAGACTGACCTTGACGTAATTCCCTTTGTGATTGTAACAGCTTTCCCTGAACAGTCGATGTTTGACCACCTTATGAATGTCCAGCATATCAAGCACTGGATCTGCGTACTGTAAGATTGGAGTTCAAGCATCAGCGTTGGCCTGCACCGTATCGCTCCAATGTGCACGAACACACCTTGCTCAGACTTGCGGTAAATACCACGACCTCGTAGATCTCTCCCATATCCTTCAAAAACATGTCAACTCCCGGCCGCTTAATGACGTATACGTTATGCGTCTGTGATTCAATTTCGACTGGTACGATAAAGTCTGCAGAAGGTATCATCTGAATCAAAAAATCAGCAGATTTAACGTCAGCCAGTCACCATTACCAAAGATTGATTCATAACGGACCTTGAAACTACTGTGTAATAGGGTTTCATCTAGATCCAAAACCAAGCACTTGCGGCCTTGATGTTCCGGAGATATCGGTGGTAAGAGAGGCGCGGGCTTGCCGTCCTGGTAGAATCGCGTTCTACGGTCAGACCATGCCAGAAGGGTGACACCGCACGTCTGCGAGACTTACTAAGCCTACAGGGATGCCGATTCCACCTTGCCTAATCAACCTGTCTTCCTCATCCATGAAATCATCGTCTGCATCCATGCCATCGGCATATAGATTCATGTCGTCTTGCTCAGCCTCCTCGTTGGCATCGTCGTCAACAGGATTTGCTGTAACGTAAGCCTGATTTGGCGTGGCATTGTCGTCTAAGTTCGGGATCACACCTAAACCAACACCATTTTGAGCTGCGGACCCGCCACCGAGAATCGAAGAACGTTCATTACTGCTTGTAGAATCGGAAAGGAATGAGTCATCTGAAATTTCGTTGCTCGTAGCTGTACTTCCTGTCGTTACGCCGTGGGAATGCGATTTTGGAGGGGTGCGAGAGATTGGAGTCGCCGCTGGCGAAATATGCGGAGTGAGGTGATGATGATGCGCGTGCGGTCCTAGCGCAGGGACGAAAGTCGGACCCGATCCCGGAGGCTGGACAGCAGCTGATGTCATGCCTTCCGTCTGTCCAGCGAAGAGAAACGTGAGCATACATAACGAAGCCTGTTTGAATAATGATCTCACCTCTTCCAGTGGCAAAGGATGGCCCGTCAAGATGTGACCGTCATTGGCTAAACTAAGATCGTTCAATTTCTGTGTTGCTTCGTTAACGGTATTGTCATGTTGACCAGCGTTGTTAGATTCTCCGTATCGGCTCTGAGGGATGTCGGTTCCTATTTCAGAAGTTGAGGCTGCAACCGCCGCACCTGCGGCAGTAGTCGTGGCTCCAAGCAAAACGGGTGTAAGGTTTCGCGAGGCTGTTTCGTTTCCTGCCATGTGTCCGTTGCTGGCAACGTTCTTGCCAATTCCCGCTCGTGAAGACTGTATATCATGTTGGTCGGGAGAAGGGTCCTGAGAAGCTGAGTCGACCGCAGCGCCTTTGGTGATGGGGGCAACGCTCTCATGCCCATCTTTATCGGGAGTGTTAGATTGTACATGTTCCGGTGTCACCGGTAACCTAGTAGTCGCGTTCACTGTCTTATGACTTTCGGTTTCTCCTGTGGAAAGTCGCTTGGTCGTCGTTACTTCTGCGTCCGGATATACTTGTCTGGTTGTCACTGGTGCGGCAGGGGCCGCTTTTGATCCTGAGTGCTGACTAGCACCAGTCATCGGTCTCGAGCCTGCATTTCTGGACGATAACGGCTCCTCATGAAATGCCTGTTTTGCCCTTTTCCCACCGCATAGACTAGCAAACATTCCCGCTAGTCCGCTACTACCCGCAGCATCATGACGTGCTCCACCCCCGCCCTTCTTCTTCTTTGTAGTGGGCATATTGGATGACGACTTGCCCGATCCTGTGCCTGAGGATCTCTCTGTAGAAATGCCGTTCTTGCTGTTTTGGTTTGCCTGCGAAGGTGTGGACGTTCTGGTGGTAGATTCAGCCATGATAGTCGATGTTCAAAAATACCGTGATAGTTTTCAAAGGCCCTTTGTTAAATGAGAGTGGTCACTTTCGTCGCGGACTATATCTTGCAATCCTGTTGTTCGCCTGGCTTAGAAAGCTATCCACTCTGATCGATCTGCGTTCCTGGCCCTTCGACTGATTTCCAGTTCCAGCAGAGATCTTGTCTCCAATGCTCCTCCTTCCGTAGGTTTTTTGGCTGGCAAGTATGCTTTCGTACTTCCACGTTCAAGCCTTTCTGAACTGCCCACTTCTCGGTGTAATAGAGGATCTCCTGGTGTCTCGATGCCAACGTTACGCGCCTGCAAATCTTCTTACAACTGGTAGCTGATTGCAGTTGTGATGGCGGGGACAAAGAGGAAGAGAAGTCGATGTGATATCTTGCAGAATGAGAGAATACCGAGGACGATCACGCGCACCTCCTGTCGATATGCTGTCAAAGGTGCTGAGGGGTTACGCGCCAATGCTGATCGGCTTTGGCTTGGGGAGACGAAGGACGTGGTTGCAAGTGAATCAACAAGAAGCTGAACGATACCACTTGTCGTTGAATATCGTGCAGCAAGGCGGGGCAATCAAACCGATAGTGGCCACCGGAGCAGAAACCATCGGTTACAAACAACAACCATCACCAGGCCATCACCGCTAACGGGCTCATGGCACATTGAGCGGAAGAGGCCACTTGTCCCCCGTCCCGCATGTAATGTGCACTTGTCGGATCCCCATGTGGCCGCTTTCAACATGGTCGCACACTGGGTACAGCAAGCTTCTGGTACATGACAGATGGGTACAGTGTGTACTCGGTTGCAGCTGCTGTGGGAGCGACCTTTGGACTGCAGTGATCGTGAGATTGCAGCTTGGATACGGGCACTCCGAGGAAAGCGACTCAGCACGGTTCACCAATAACAGCTATATATCGGTCACGCATGTGGTTGCAGCAAGGGCGAATGAAGAGCTCGAGGTTCACAAGCCGGTTCACATAGCGAATACATTTGAACATACAAGGCCGAGTGGCTTCCGTGACTTCCATCATTCTCTTTGCAGTTCGGAAGCAATCGCTTTGTAGCGGGAAGCATCTCGTTCATGGCTTCTATTGTTCTGGCAGGTGGTGAAACCTAACTGCAATCCTTCTGCTGCTGCTTGGCTTCCCAACATAACCTCCAACAGGTCGCATGGGGCAGTACTCTCGGGTCTGATGGTCTAATGGTCTAATAATCCATTGAGAAAGTCTAAAGTACAAGTATCACACCGCTCGTACATGTCCCTCATGACCGATCGTTCATACCTCCTTCATATATCGCCCTACTGGAATTCGGGCTGGCAGAACGCGCCGGGACCGTATGGTTCTGATGTCAATCTATCGCATATCAGTGGTAGGAAATCAGTCTTCGTACAAAGCGGACATGACCAGGTCGAGAGAACCAGCAAGGTATCACAGCGAGCGGCCAGAATGCCTGGTCATCACTTTGCATCTGTATGAGATATCACTCACGTCGTCAATCCGGCAGAGTTTTCACTAGTTCTTCGACCGCTTTGAGGACCAGGCTTGGGCTTTTCTCCAGCGGCAAAGGCGTTCAGGATCTTGATAGTCGTTTCCGGGGTGAGGTCTTCGTAGTAGTCATCACCGACTGCCATCACTAAAATCAGACAAGGTCCAGTTCAGATCATGACGAAGAGACGTTAGGTGAGCGAAACAGGACTCACTTGGTGCGTTACTGCAAGCGCCGAGACATTCCACTTCCACAAGGGTAAACTTGCCGTCAGGCGTTGTCTGTCCCGGCTTAACCTTCAAATGTTTCTGAATAGTCTCCAAGATAGAGTCCGAACCACATCCTCCAAGCATACATGGCGTAGTTGTGCAGAGCTGGACAAAGTTGGGCGCAACAGGTTCCCGGTTGAACATTGTGTAGAAAGTTGCGACTTCGTACACTCTCATCCTCGGCATCTCTAGAACCTCGGCAACATGGTTCATCACGCTGATCGATGTCCATCCCTTGTTCTGTCGCTGTCCCAAGTCGAGCAGCGGGATGACAGCAGCCTTCTTGTACTGAGGTGGGTAACGAGAGATAATTTCGTCTGCTACTTTGCGGTTCTCAGTATTGAAAGAGAATGGAATTTTGGGGTTGTTGTAATCGGTATCACGATGAACGAAAATGGCGTCCGACCGGGTCGAGGCAGAGGTAATAAATGTTCGAGCGACCGGCTTAGCAGTTGGCCTAGTGGCTGCTGTCGCTTGACGAAGCAATGAACGAACGGCAGCTCGGACCATGTTGGCGAAAGCGAGTTTGAGAGTAGATGCAAATGAGCGTGACGGGGAGCACGGTTGGGGATATCCCTTGTTTTGACGGTCACTAGATCTTGACCAAGTCGAGCCTTGCCCAGCTCTTCAACACGAATTCAGCGTCCGATCATTGGATCTCGCCGTCGCCGTCGCGCTTCTCCCGTTCTCGATGAGGGAGGATTCTGGTAAACGCAAGCGCATTTGGCGAGAGTCGGATCACCTGTGGCTGCGCTGCTTACTGCCTGTGGTTGCCGATGATCGATCGCAGGGAGGACGGCTGAAACACCAGGTGCAAGGTTGAAGACAAGAGCGTGAATAGCTGCAGTGACCGGTAACGGCGTGTGTTTCCCGACCACCATGGCATACAAAAGGACCTCCGCATACATGCACGCTGCGCGGCTGCGCTTGCGATCCACCCCGATCCCAACAACAGTCGCCGCCGTAGCGTTGACGACCTATATATTCCACTCCCAGACTTCCTCGCCTCTCAGGAACGATGCAGAACCGTCGGAAGCGGCTGATGGGCTGGCGAGTAAGAATGTCGAGACACGTCCAAAATTTACAGGCAGGCGGACGGGAACAACTACTGAAGCGATTGCTACTGCTGAAGAAATGTCATGCTGGGTGTGGGGATCCAATAGGTAAGTATTAATGTTACCATCCATCCGGCAATTTCGCGCTAAATACGAGTCGCCTTGTATAGAAACAATACGTTGCTGCCGCCGGCCAGCGGCTTAACACCAACCCAGAATCAGCTCAAGACTGCTCGTCCAACACCCTACATACCGAAAGCAACGCCCCTCAGGGACCTAGTTCTGGCTGAGAAATATGGCGCTGCGGTAGATGGTAAAGGCGATCTATGGTTCTGGGGAAACGGCTATTGGGAGAATGGAATAACGAACACACCGGGCGATGGGCAAAGCCAGAACGTACAAAGCGGTTTGTCAGGTGACGCAACCAAAGCTCAGAGGAGTCTTAAGGGAAAGGTAAGGTTGATCCAAAGAAGTGAGATCTTTGTGCTAAGCACTGTTATCGCTATTCTTATAGAACATCGCCTCTTTAGCTGTGACTTCCAACAAAATTTACGCACTTTCATCCTCTGGAGATATTTACGCTGTTGCAGCAAACCGTACTCTTCAACAATCTGAACCATCAGAACGAGCTCGTGAGACCTCCTCGTCGTGGTGGGATGTGTTGGGCCTAGGAAGGCTCGTGGGCGCGTTCAGTCAAGATCCGGGAGTCGATTTTGTGAAACTCGATGTTGCGGGTGATGGCGGACTGAGAAAAGGTGAAAGGTACGCCGCCCTGCCCATGAGCCGAAAAAGGGAACTAGTTCATTCTGTTCGCTTTGCCTAACCGCCGTATCTTTTGCGTGTCTTGGCAGGTTTACTTCGCTCGTCGCTGGTAAAAGCCACATTCTTGCTTTGACCTCTAAAGGTCAAGCTTTCTCAATGCCGGTCGATCCCAACGGGAACTCTCACAAACAACTCGGTACTCGAATCGGCCTCCCTGAATCGAATTTAGCTTCGACATCGACATCCGCAACACGAAACATCATGTCCGCTTTGCCAGCCACCCATAACGTGAGATATTGCACAGCTTTGCAACCCATTACCTCGTTGTCTGGCATCGAACTTGCGCAAGTTGCAGCTGGCGAGAATACGTCATTCTTCAGAACCAAGGGAGAAGGGCGTGTCCTCGGTCTGGGAGCCAATTCTCTCGGACAGATTGGGCTAGGTGCCTTAAGTAGTGTTGATATCGTACCCGTCCCGACAGAAATCGTGCTCGCTAGGAGCTATCCAGGGGGAACGACTTTGAAATGTCTTAACATCGCTGCCGGTAAATTTAGTTTCTAGAACGCTGTTTCGGGATAGCCCTCTTGACCAGATTGTCTCCCTTGTGTAGGCGCAAACAGCACATACTTTACCGTCGAACGATCTGCAACCGCTCAACCTCATATGAAGTTCGTGGACCTGCTCGCAGTGGGATCAGGCTTAACAGGAACACTGGGTAATGGCTTGTGGAGCAGCGCGAACAGTTCGCCTGTCAAAGTTAAGACGTAAGTCAGGTTCACAAGCCACTTGCTGAAAGCTTGCTCAGGGATGCTTCTTCCTCCTATATCCCGTAGTGTAAGCGGTTTGCAAGAATGTAAGTCGTTGTTTGTGACATCACGAATGATAGTCAACTGATCATCTGCTTGAATTACTAGATTCCGAAGCAAGTCAGTCATTCGTGCCGCTCGATATCGCCAAAGTCTCCGTCTCCTCTTCTCCCACACCTCACGTATTCGCCACTCTCCATACCGTCGCCCTTTCAGATGCAACCGGTGTTCAGCAAAAGATGTATGGCAACGACTGTATGGCATGGGGCGCTGGCGGAGACTATCAGCTTGGCAACGGCAAACGATCAAATCTTGCCGTTCCTCAACATCTTCCACCTCTTAAAGGTCCTGCCAAAGGTCTTATTGATGCCCTAGGCAACGACATTCCTAGTCCAGAAATTAGGGAGAAGACCCTCGGCTCTGGAACGGTATCCCCTATGCCTCATTCAAGGCTTCAGTTGCACGCCGGTACAGCAGACACGTATGATCTAGAAGGCAACCTGATCAAGCGAAATGTCAAGGCGGAGCAGACAATCTATGCTGGACATAATGCCAGTGCGGTGTATTGGAAGATCGTACAAAACTGATTCAAAGCGGATCGTTGGGCCATCCAGTGGAATTGTATCTGGAGTGACGGTTGTACTTGATTTTGGCTCTGTTCATGTACAGTATATGTATATGTATCCCTTCTCCGCTACCATGCGGCTATTCCGACCTATATGTCAAGCGCAAGCTCGTCTCTGGGCTGGTATCCTAGAGACTCCCATCTGTCTCTTCAAAATTGTGCTTCAACCAGTTCAACTTGCGATTGCAATGACGTCATACAGCTGACCGGAGGCGCAAGGAACTGGGCCGGCATGTAACTTACAGCACAGACGGGCATATGACATAGCAAGGATAACGGGAAAATATTACCATAATAATATTAGGTGTGAGGAAAAGCTCGTCTGGACAAGATGTCGTTAAATGATACAATTTTAAACATTATGTTTGGGTTCTATGGCTACAGTAAGCCGACATTCACGTATGCTCTGGCTTTTGGTATAGCAAGGAGGTCTCTATGTTTATGGTTTTCTGGGAAGTATCGACTTGACGTGCTTATTCCCATCGGACGAATCGCTTCTTGGCTTCCTGGACGCTTCGAGCGGCAACTGCGGTGGATGCAGCAGAGGCGGCAGAGGAGACACCAGAAACAGGGAGGATACTAGCGATGCTGGAAGACACGCGACCAGTCGATGAAGTTAGAGATGATTTAGTTGGGGTTGCTCCAGAGCCGATCGCGCCGGAAGTTTTGTTCGTGCCGACGGTGACGTTGAAAGCGGTTTCATTGATCGAAGCGGGAAGGCTGACATTGGCGCCGACGGGGACGCCACAGAGTCCCTGGTAGAATTGACCGAGAGTGTAGGAAGTGCTGTTAAGGTTTGATGCCAAAGAGGAGTTACCAAGGCTGAACTTGGTCGTCTCCAACTGAGGGTAATCTTCGAGAACAATGTCAACCGCAGCGTTCACGCAGTCGTTGCAAACGAAGTGCTGAGTAAGCGTTCGGTTGTTGACAACTGTCTTGATGGCGTTGTAGGCAGTTGCGTTGCCGCCGAGGACTAACGAGGTAAGGTATCGAGTTGACAGAGGAACACCAAGGTACGACTGCACCTCATCGAGAAAAGCGATGGGGCATAACGTGGAGTTGCTGGTGGAGTTGAATCCGACTGTCGTCGAGTTTGAGAGTTGAGTTGAGTTGGTTGACAAACAAACAATCTTTCGGGCAGTAGGATAGGCATGCATGATAATCTGGACGGTGTTGTTGCTGATGCCAAAGTTCGACAAGTCGGTAGAGCATGCAGACAAAACCTGCTGGGTGGTGTTGGTGACGAGCGCATCAGAGCATGCAGGTAAGCCACATGTCGACTGCAAATAAGTGTTGACCAGTGGCACGATCGTGCCATTGCTGGTGCTGTTCAAAACTGCAAACGAATGTTCAAGTAAGTAAGGACGGCATTGGAAATTGCTTCTCCTACTTACTCGGAAACAATCCTGGGATGTTGAGACATTGCGAGACTGCAGAGTTGTTGGCGACAACACCCTGAAGAGTGGCTTTGCAAGATGGAGACAACCTGAGAAGAAACCAGATTTAGAATAAGACAAAGGCGATGTTAGAAATGATGGCTCACAATGCCGAGACGTAGTTGATGAGGTCCATCGGGCTGGCAAGCTGTGCGGAGGCCCCAGCGGCACCGACGAGGGCGGAGACAGAAGCAAGAGTAGTGAATCGCATGTTGAGAGTTGCTGACACAGGACTGGGCGGGCTGGAGCACCCCCGTGCGGGCCCGCTGTCTATATATCTGTGTGGCAGCTTTCACCGCCTCCTTTCGCCAAAATTCAGATGAAACGCATAGAACGACGCGTCACATGAATCATCGTCATTTTTTTGTTTAAGCGAGTCATTTTCGCTCTTCCTCCACCTCCTGCCAGCTGCCAGCTGCTCTGGAAGCTTCCGCCGAGCATTCGTTGTCACTCGGGAGCTCGCTCGTGTCACCTGTGGCAGAGTGGAGCAGTTGTGAGGCAGGAGGCATCAAGCACAGGAAGGCAAGGCAGCTGGCCAGGCTGCACTGAGGCATCATAGGGTCTCGCGGCAGCAGCTGCAGTACTGTCGCGAGCTGAGGTGCAGGTGGCCACCTCGGTGACCTTGGGCAAATTAGCCCAGCCTATCCAATTAGTGACGAGACCGATTACGAGAGAAGCTACGAGAGAACACCTAGGGCAAAGCAGCTGGCAGACCCCGTTCCATTTTGGAATTTGCCAGCTAGCGCATGTAAATAATAGCTGTTTGATTTACAGTAGGATTGATGATACGTAGCCGCCTAGGACCAACGATTGGCCGGGCAATCGATGTTGTCATGATGCTCAAATTTCTGAGATGCCTAGATTGTTACGTAGGTACGCATACACATTCCACTTGTATACAAACAGGGTCTTGAGAAAGATCCAGCAAGAAGAACACTGTTGCTACTACTTATTACCCACAAGACTCGAACGCATGAGAGCCGAGTCGCCTAAGTCGCGAGATGACGTCTGATTGAAGACCAAGTACAGTAGCGAGCAGGGATGACATACAAAGTGGTCGAGAACATTGAGACACTTTGTGGGGGAGTGCGGAGACGACAGGTCGAGGGGGAGGGGCTCGCTATTGTGCACAACACAGTTGCTGGAAAGAGTCGTGGAAAGAGACAGTGGCAAAGTGGGCTGTGCCGTGTGTTATGCTGCGCTGCCGAGCTTTTTGTTTGACCGGCGGACATATAGATTTTATGGTATTCGTGGATTGCGTCTATCCGCAGTGATCTTGCTTTAAGTCTTGTAGGTTGTCAGCAGTCTTATTTGCCGTATGGCTGTTGAAACCTTCCGTTTACCATAGGTGGCGGACTCGTGGAGTCGAAAAGTCAGGGGAGTTAAGTCCTCTTGAGAGTGGTTGACAACTTAATTTCTGTAAGCAACTGCCGTAACACTCGCCTCCTTATCGTCCTACACTGTAATCATCCATGATCCGAGGACATGGTCCTGCAAAGCGAGCTGTAGTACATACAGACGGAATCAGTCGTACATGTTTTTTTGGCTCCTCTTCAGAGAGCTGTGGTAACCCCGGTGCGGCACAGGTTTCGCCCCTTAGACACATCGGAAAAAAGCTGACGCTCCTAATACATCTACGCCCGGGTTAACTCGTGGCACAGTATTCGAAACCCTTCGAAGCCGGCTGATGCGTGCAGCGATTATCAAGCATTTCGTTTCTGATCTCAGCAGTCGTCACCTGCAAAGTATCGAGAACTAAACCAAGCCAAGCCGCTAGGAAAGCCCCCAGCAGCGTTGCTAGCACTTGAAAGTGTGGAGCAGGCGGGTGTCCTGGCTCGGGCTGATTGGAATGCTGGTTCCTTTGCTACCTGAGGTGATTGATAACGGAGAAGCACTTCACGCCGCACTCCTGCCAGGGTTGCACAAGAACATGCATTCTCTTCGCAAGGCGCACTCTGCGCCCTCGCGCAGTGCAGAGGATATGTCTGGCTCTGCTCGATGATCAGGTTGAACCAAGGGGACTAATCAAAGAAAGAACGAAACGAGCCAGCATTGCCGGATGGACAGCCAACCTCAAGAACTCTTCCTAACCTTCCTTGTGATCTATGACATGTCAGAAAACGATAGGTAGCGGGATCTAAGTACAACTGTCTATTTGGGATGTCTAGGCACTGAAGTATTCGGGCAAGATGTAGCTCAACATCTCTTTGGATTTTGCCGGCAAAGCTTCCTTCTTGGTGATGATGCTGTACTCCATACTTCCCTTGGCGTTCAGCTTGAGCGAATCAGAGGCAAGTGCTTCGTGCAAGTGGTCGAGGATGGATATCGTAACTAGCTTGGCAGTGCTGGCATTCTTGTGCAGGGTCTTGACAACCTCGCTGAGCCGATAAGATAAGAAACCAGTCAATTCTCTTCACTTGTGACAGTCAAATGGATCGTCTACTTACGCGACGGTCACTGGTTCCTCGCTCACTCGCCAACAATCGTAGTCAGTAGAAGTGCAGATCATGGCGTAGCTGAAGGGGATGTCAGGTCAACAGCGATCGCGCATCTTCCCTATGAGTCGACTTACCTGATCTCAGCCTCTCGGGCGAGCTTAGCTTCGGGCAAGACGGACATGTTGATGATATCACCCTAGCAGAAAGCAAGGGATACTGAGCACGGCAGTCATAGATATATAAAAAAACCAATATACTCACTCCCCAAGCTCGATACATCTCGCTTTCTGCTCTGGTGGAGAATTGCGGACCTTCCATGCAGACGACTGTCTTTTCACTGTGCATCCTGACCTGACCTTCAGGGTGTTCGTCCAATACCTTCTTGACCAAAGGCTTGAGGAAGGTGAGCAAATCGTTTTCAAATGCGTCCCCGAACATAGCATGTGCAACGACTCCAATGTTCTGGAAGTAGGTGGAAGGCCGAATACCCTTGGTACGATCGATGATACCGTTGGGAATAACGAAATCTCCAGGTGCAATTTCTTCTCGCAATGAACCGACGGCGGAGAAAGCCACGATAACTTGAACTCCAAGAGACTTCAACGCAGCGATGTTGGCTTGAGCAGGCACTTCAGAAGGACTGATAGAGTGGTCCAAGCCATGTCGAGCCAGAAAGGCGATTTGAATGCCAGAGGGAAGAGCGGCGATGGTGATAGGAGAGGAAGGGAAACCCCATGGCTGTGAACACAGATAGCACCCGGAAGTCAGCCAATTGGTAGAGTGTGCGATCCGCTTGTGCCCAAGGGTCTTGACTGACAGTCTTAGGGTTGACAGTAGTTCTAGGCAAGATAAGGCCGATAAGCTCGCTGGCGCAGAAATCAGTCTGCAAAAATGCCTACACTGGAGTCAAGTTGTCCAATTTGTAAAGGCCTGATCCGCCGATGACGCCGACGAGGACGGGCTTATCTGATACGACTGATGCGACCATTTTGATCTTGCGATAGGATGCCGATGGTACCTACTTGCAAGGTGCTGCTCACGAACTCGAGTGAAATATGGTTCAAGCAGAGTCTATCGCCTCCTGATCGCCAATCATGAAATCTGGCGATCAGCACGTGATTTTCTGCGTGGGCGCACCTGGCACTATCTCGGAGCATCTCCCGGTTTCGTCTGCAGTAAATTGCCTCCAGCAAAAATGATCACTTGTGTGGGCAGGAGGAGACTTCGTACCGCTTTCAGTTCCAGCTACCCACAATATCATAGAATCATGGACGACGATTGGGGTGAGAATATCTGTTTGTTCTGTTCGATGTCCGTTTAAGTACTGATTCTTCGGGTGCAGACGTTTCCGACGACGAGCCGCAGGCTACCACGACTGCTTCCAAGACCGCCGCACCGATTCCCCACCTCGCGCCACCGATCACTTCGAGGAACAGGAAGTTCGAAGGTGAAGACGAGGAGGAAGCGGAAGATGATTGGGATGCATCTTCTGATGATGAGGCCCAGAAGGCAGCCGCTGCTGCGGGTGTCAAGGCGCCCGTAAGGAAGAAGAAGGGGTTGAAGGCTATTCTGGCCGAGAAGGAAGCCGCTGTAAGATATTCTGTTTGTTTCCGGACCATCTCCCGAGGACTCAGACGTATATGCCCCAATCCATACAGAAAGCTACCTCGAAGGACGACGACTTGATTGACGAGATGACTCCTCAGGAAAGGCGTCGCATGCAGATGGAAATGGAACGAGAAGCAGATGCCCAGAATGCCGCTGATCTCTTGGGCTCCGTCTCTCTGGAAGGTGTGTACTGAGGCCCCAAAAGTACTAGAAAGAAAGGCTAAAGACCCTTTACAACACAGATGACGTCGATGTCAACTCCCTCTTGAACGCCAACCCTAAAACCAAAACGGAATGGCAAACGCTTGCCCGACAGATATCCGCTGTCTTGTTCAAACGATTGCACTCCAAGCCGTTGTACGATGAATTTGCCGTTGAGATCGCCAAACAAGCTGCTGCACCCCTGAATGACCGGGATGTGCGGAAGATTGGTACCGCAATGACGGTCTTGTCCAATGAAAAGCAAAAAGAGGCGAAGGCTTCTGTCGGTGGAAAGAAAAAGGTTAGTTATGGCAGGCAGTCGTCACTAACACCGTAAATGTCTTCTGACTTGGTTGCTACGATAGAAAATTGCCAAGCCGACGCTGGGAGCGGCCAAAGACGTTTCCGCGAAGTAAGTCAAACATGATTGTTATCCTCACAGTATATGCGCTAATTTGTCTTTTCAATCAGGGCCGACTTGGAAGCTTATGAAGACGTTTTGGATGACGATGACTTCATGTAAAAGCGTCCTTTGGGCGACGATGCGTGCATAGATAGAAGATAAGGAGATCGAGACATCTTGTTAACACCATTAGGTCCATTCACATATCGTTTCTATCGCATACATTGTGGAGGTGTAACCCATCACGACGGAACAACCATTCATAACGTTCAGTACTCTTGTATTACGCAGCGGGCACCATGGTGTCTTTGTTCAAGGGTTTGGCTATGAGTTCTAGTATTTCCGCAGATACGATGTCATTTGTACTCCTGATAGTCAGTCGAGCCAGACTGGCGTCTTTGTTCGGCTCGAGTCGGATTAGGATACCACTAGAGAGAAGAAAGTGAGCCGAACATTACACAAGTACGAGAACGCGGTTTTAGCTGGCACCTACATTTTGCCGGACTCCGTTTGTAGAACCCCTGCAGCAACAAGCTAAGATGCAAAGAGCACACATCAGCTCGTGCGTCGAAGTCAGGCGACCAGTAGACTTACGTTCAAAGGATTGGGATCGATTGAGCCCAGAACGGCGAACTTTTGGCCCTGTACCACTTTGCTGTTTCTTGCTATGTCTACATCACCATTCGGTAGGAGCTGAATAGGGAATATTCTTTGTGCTTCTCGCGGCGGACCTCGAGGAAGAATAGGAAGTATGTCAATACCCTTTTATGCTTTATGTGACCCACGGATAGCATACCTCCAATAACCTTCCATCGTTCGAAGAATGCCACGCTCGTCAACTCTATAGGTTCCACGAATTTTGACAAGAAGATTGGCAGCCGTAGCGCCAGGGTGCGAACGGTTCCGGCAATGAATGATATTTTTATGATGGGCAGGATGGTGAAGGCACGTTTGCAATCGATCGAGAGTAGATGTTGTACCTGTGTCAGACCTGCAATTTCATTCGCCGGTTCTTTATGGAATTTGACAACCAAACCTCCTGGCTCAAGCGACTCGATCGAGGCCGAGAACGAGGTGAAAGGTTGAGGGACCTTGTTGCCAAAGTATAGTGCTATCCGACCTAAATGACCATGATACTCGGCCTTGAGGCCAATTTGAACTTGTTCGTCTTCATATAAGACACCTTCATTGTTATAAATGAGTCTTTCAAGCCACTGTCGAAGAAAGCCAATATCAGCCATCACGTTATTGAGAGCGGGAGTGAAGTATGTACCTTTTCAATGCCGTGACCTTTCGTCAAGGACATAGCGGCCAAAGCTGCGGAGGTCGGAATTGGTTCCTGTGTTAGTGGTACAGCAGTGCTGTCAGTCCTGCCTATAGGATTTTGTACTGCGCTATCTGAGCCGAGCAGCGGCGCTTGCAGAGCATTAGATGGATCGCCGATGTTGAGTCCCGCAAGTGAAGACATAATGTCCGACGACGCCGCAACATCGTCGTCAGCACCCATCAAGTTTTCCACTTGTTCCGGCTCTTCAGTCTCTTGTTGCGAGAATTTCGCTCCATTGTTCTGACTGCTGCCTCGAGCATATTCGAGTGCGGCTGCTGGCGGGCCATTGGCTGAGCCTTGAGTAAACGACCGGTATCTCGAGGCTTGTCGTTCCTGGTTATCGCTCTTTCCCCCTATCACCCATGTCCGTTTGTCATGGTTTCCTTCCGACTTCCCGTGCAAGCGGGTGAGTAGGGCTGACTCTCGCTCCGGGAAGGGGGGCATCTCCTCGCACATAACTTCCAATAATTCGTTGTCGTCTTGACGTGTCGCGATAGCTAAATATTCGCAAGCACGCTGCTGTAACTCGGCGTCGAGAACATGACGGTAACGGTCGAAGATGGCGATGAGTTGATCCTTGATCTCTGGGAAGAGGTTAACCCACTATAGAAGGAAACGATAAGTCTCTCGCCCACTGTGACAAACAGTGGAAACTCACCTTGATATAGGTGGTCAGGAGCAAGGCTCGAGTTGCAGCTGAGCAAGTGTTAATTTTGGAATGAACAGCTTGGAACTGCTCGATCGGGCTACAGCCGTCATCATTGGCGATAAGATGTCCAAATTCGCCCAAGATATATCCTCCGACTTTAATCATGTTCTCATGGCAAACTGGGACGCGAAGGTGTCTATAGACCGCTTTCGCAGCGTAAATTTGAAGGTCTTCGTTGTTTGTAACCAGTTGAACCACTCGATACCACACTTCAGGTCCAACATGGTCTCCGGCGGTGGAAATGAGCTGAAGGATGGTGTCCACATACCACTCGTACTGCAGATACCATGCCGGTCAGCATGGCTTTGAACGATGAAGATATACCAGCACACGTACCTCTACTGCGAATCGCTCTGTCAATATTGCAATTTTAAGCACCATTTCTTCTCGAAGATTGTAATCGGCGACCTGCAAGTATTTGAGCAGTTCCCCTACTATAGTCTTTGCGTTTGAGGTATCGCACATGGAGTATAATAGATCCAAACCTCTTCGCCTCACTGAAATATCTCGATCTTTGAGCGACAATATAATTGTGTCCTGATGCTTCTTGATAGGGGTGAGGGACGCTGACACTGCCGCCAGATGGGCCATGACATCCAGCCCCAGATACCTGACGTTTGTCTCCTTGGCCAAGATAAATTTCCCTAAAAGTCTTGCGGCATTTTGTACGATCTGGGATTCCGGATCGAGATGGATCGCCAAGTTGATAGCTTCGAACAGAATCGCATTCTGAGCATTGTTATGCTGAACATTTTTTGGCGTTTCCTGCGAGTTGTTCACGATAGTATTCAACGTGTTATGGAGCACTTTGAGGATCTTCTTGTTTTCCGGTGGTGGGTAATATTGAAGCAGTCGGAGAAGCTTGACTTGCAGCCATGGAATAGGTACCTTGTAGTATATGTAATCCGAAGGGAAGTCTCGATCAAATACGAGGTGAGTCAATCGGTCGACCGCTTTTTGATAGCACATGGCGTATGCATCCAAATGATCATGGGCAAGAGACATGACCAGAGTAGTCACGGTCAGAATGACGCCTGGATCGCGTTCGTCCATCATTCGAACAAGGCGGTCAGCCCATTCCTCTACCGGTAGCACCGTTGGATGCTTGCGATAGAACCTGAGCAGGGTAAGTGCAGCCTTCTTTTTGACGAAAGTAGTCGACGTGCTGCAAACAAGAAAAAGCATGGAGGTTTGAGCCCCGTCAGTGCATTCAGCTGACATGCGCACTTACGGACTTATTAGCAATCTATGCACATCTTCTCCCAAAGCTTCGGCCATTTCTTTGCCTCCGATGTTGGCTATAGCGTTCAACGCCAGACAGTTGTTGACTTCATTGTTGTCGTCCAAATCCTTTCTGATCGAATTGATCACCAGTCGTATCAATTCGGAATTTTCATGCATGAGCAAAGTGATAGCGAGGTATCCCTAAACTCACAGATAATCAAAACTTGGTTAAACAACAAGCAGTCACATGATAACTGAAGGTCGGGTATTTTAAATGGCTTACTATCTGCTTCTCGCTATATTTGTTACTTGACACCAGATTGACTGCTTCCATATGCCCGACATCCACTTTGTACCCGAGAATATACGTGAATACGACTTTGGCGAGATATTTCTTCTTTTGATAGCCGTCGAGATTGCCCTCTATTTAAGTTCACAGTAACATACACATCCAAGTGGCATTAATGGAAGACTCGTTTGCGAAAGACCTGACATCTCAAGTTCGATGTCATACCTTTGAACTTCTGCCTGATATGCGCCATTTCGCGATTGATCCTCTTCTCTTCTAGTTCGCGGACCCGACACGCTCGGAGATCCGAGATGTACTGGTAAAGGTATAGTATAAGAGTCAGATTCCGGCATGGGGAGGCAATAAGGGGAGGCAGCGCAGTACGCAAAGGAACAGAGCATACCTGGGTGAGACCCCTCATTGCGGTCGCCATCTTTGGCTTTCCAGTAAGCAGACACTTCGATGCCCGTAAACGCTCAGAGGTGACAACTGAAAAGGATAATGACACGACGTCAACCACTCCGTGTGACAGTTACACTCCTCGATGCTATATATTCTGTCGAGTCTTAACGATGTCCATGCACAATCAGCTGGTCAGTACTGCCGGGGTGCGTGCTCTGAACGATCGTCCGTCCCAAGTTTGCTTCCGAAGTGGCTTTCTAGCTGGCTTTCCTGGCTGCTTTCCTGCCACCAAGTCATTATGTCCTCATCTTGCAAGAACATCTTGTTTTCAGCCTTAGAAGCAACTGGCTGGCGGTATAGCAGACGTGTGTGATATATAGGGAACAGGCACCATGCAAATCGGAGATCAAGACTGAACCATGGCGGTATCTTACAGAAAATCGGGTACGGTCGTCTGCATACAACAAGAAAATATACACCAAGGCGAATGATAAGCTAGAGCTATCGCGATTACTGCTCCATAACGCCGCCACGAGCTGTCAGCTCAGCCTTAAGTTTGGCCATTCCTCCTGCTTTCCGCAACCTGTGTTCATTATGACAACGTTAGTTTCCCGCTCGCCATGGTATGTGTTGTGTGCTGTACTTACATCCGCCCGATTTCACCTTTTGTCCTCTGCCAAACATTCCTCTTGATGTCCTTAGCCATGGCCTCGGTGTCATCACCATATGCTTCTATCATACTAAGAAGCCAATCCCTTTCGTTATTCGACGTGTGGCGAATGACGGGTTTGTTCGTTGCTGCTGATATATCTTCCAGTTCTGTAGTACAAGTGATGTTTGTCGGTAAACATTCTCACATCAGTCATGAGGTCAAAGACATACTCTTTGCGATTGCCGTCTTGGCCTCGACCTTCTTTTCCACCTTCGACCCTTCATCGTCTTCAACCTCAACCTCGTTCTCTTCTGGCAGAATAATGTCGATCACATTGCCCTCCGCATCGCGGATGATTTGACCATAACCGGTCACAAGAGAATCCGTAAGATCTTCATCCTGTCCAGCGATGCCTTTGCCTTTCAGGCCTCTCGACGAAGAAGCGAGCGGAACAGAACTGAGGAGGCCCAAGGCTTCGTAACTTTGAAGGAATGTTAGCTTCGGCTTTCTGACCCGCTCCGATAACTTTCGGCTCAATACTCACTTTTGCATAACTGTTTTCGACTTGTCCCAGCTATCTTGAAGTGCCTTCGGCCCCTTCATCATGGGAGCCTTATTCTGCTTGTTGTGAAGCCTTCGTAAGGCAGGTGCCGTTGGCTTTGCTCCACGGCCGCCAGACCTGGCTTTTCTTCGCTGTCGAGGATTGGCCATATTTATATGATTGAAAGGCGTGTGTAGGCGTTAAGATCCGTATGCGCAGAGATATCGTATCTTTAGCTATGCTGTTGCCTGTGTACGACAGTTTAAACACTAAGGCAATCAGCTGGGAGAAGTAGCATTTTTTGTAATTGCATCCGGGCTGTTTTTGTGGAAATGACTATTTACATGTCATATCGGAACAACCGGTCCCAAGGACCCCCTGCATGCCATCAGCTTCCGCTGCCGTGAACCCCCCAAAGCTGATGACGAGGATATCCAGCTTCCCGGAGTCGGTAGAAGATGTTCAAGCGGCCAGTCTAGTAGTCCTGCAATCCAGCGCACTTCCAGATCTCCAAAAAAGCATTCGTGGACTACTCCTTGAATATCCGGTGCAAAGGCTGCGCTCTCACAATGATTCAGCTCGAGGTACGTCGGTAGAATATAGTGATTGCATCGGAGGAATCTGAGCGTTTGAGAGTTTGTTTTCAGAACCACAACGTGATTATCCAGAACGTTTTGACCGAACGTTTTGTAAAGTGAGTAAACAGAACCTGAAACCGATCCGTGTCTTGGTGGACCAGCATACTTGATCCTGAACTGGCATGCTGATATTAATGACGGCTATCTCTCATTTGTAGACCGGGGCGCGTCGACATCAACTTCGTTGATTATGACAACGTTCGCTTCCATTTGTCGACTCCGACTTCCAAAACACAGCTGGTGCTATCTATGGGAATACAGTGCTGGCGCGACCTCGAAAAGTATGGCGTAAACGACATGCTAGAGAGCGAGTATGGTGAATGGTTGATCCGAGACGGGCCCGAGAAAGAGCAAGAGTACGATGTCAGTCTGATGATCGATTTGGAGAAATTGCCAGAAGATGAAGGTACGAGCATATTCTGAAAATCTTGATCTGGAGCAATCCTTGCTGAATGTCGAACCACTGCCGCAGAATCGCGCGTATCTTTCATATACCACATGTCCATGCTTAAACCCATGATTCTTGCCGCACCGTTCCGACGAGCATACGAAACTCACAAGGAACTCGCTGCCGCACACTCACCAGATACATCCTCCTCTGAGGAAAAGCAGGGTGATATGATGATTATCAATTATCGAGAGGAGGAAGCATTCGTGGTGCAAAGTAGCTGGGATCGTATCACAGTATACATTTCGACCGCTTTCAAAGAAGAAACCGATAGAGTTTTCGGAAGAGTGTTCTTACAGGTAAGCCTGGCTGCCATTCTTACTGCGGGCTCGCACTTACGTGACAACACGTTCCGCGGCGACAGGAATTTGTGGATGCTCGGAGATTATCGAATTTGCAGTCAGCCCCACAGGTTCTCTATACCACTCGGGATCCTCCTTTGGAATTGAGAAATGTGCCAGGATTGCAGAAGTCAGATGACATGGGCTACGTGACTTTCGGTAAGTTTCCGCTGTGTAGATTCGATCTTTCTGCCAACTTTCAGACTCATCTCTGTTGTTCTCCGCATAGTTCTCTTCCCTCGACATTTCGCCACCTTAGACATCGCAAAGGCCAGTATTCTTCGAATTTTGACTTTCCGGAACTACCTGCATTACCATTTGAAGGCTTCCAAGTCCTACATGCATTCTAGGATGCGTATTCGGGTGCACACTTTCCAACAGGTATGGCGTAAATTGACATATCATGTCAGCTTTTCACACTGACCTCCTATTGAAATGACAGATCCTGAATAGGGCTAAGCCCGAGGTGCAGGCCGATGAGCGGAGGACCGCGACTGGGCGGACCTTCCGGTCTCGCTAAGCACCTTGCCTGTAGGCTCGACGCTTAGGCCCAGTTGTCTCGAGAATATGGTTGTACATTGCGTATGCTAAAAGTGTCAAGATATCTCCCTGGTATTATTGTATGAACGTATAAGAGGATTTTATTATCTCTAGGTTGTGAATCAATACGGCGAAAAGCCAATCACACGTACACCAGATCCGGGGGTAGATTCGTCATAATAAATGGGCGAATGACGCAGCGGCAACGTACAGCACGATCAAGGTAAACATACCACCGCTCACTGGTTCAGTATCACCGGCACAACAGTCCTCAACACGATACGTGACAACCCAACACTCCATCGTATGCCGTAGCAACGGAGTCTAGAATCTATCACATCTCGTCAGACCTCGCGAAGTCCGCCATGGCTGAACTCGCCGTTTTCGCAACTACGTACAATTTGAATACTCGAGGAGCAAGCCTCGCCCCGACACACTTGCAGCACTGGCTCCACCCAGCTTTTGGAGTTGATGTAGCTGCATCGACGATTGTTCCAGACCTGGTCGTCATTGGAGTTCAAGAGCTTATACCTCTTCACGAGTCTCGTAAATGATTTTCCTTGCAAAGCTAGGTATATCATTACTTATGCGAGTATCTTCTTATTACAGTTTCCGGATTCGGGGCCACATTCATCGCCAATTTCCAAGATGCCATCGCTACGGCTTTAAACATCCTCGCTACCTCTCTATTTCCGTCAACCGCTGCATCATACCGCAGCGTCGCTCCTGGTCCCGACTACAAATCAACTTCCATTGGGTCGATTATACTCCTAGTATTCCATAACACGCAAACCCTTCCCGCTCACAAACTCGGCCGGCCTTCGATTGCGTGCCTTGGACTGGGGTTGGGCTCAACGTACGGGTTGGATTTCTGGAGCGAAAATCGCGGAGGCTACGGTATGGGAAACAAGGGAGCAGTAGGACTACGAATTCCCATCAATCGAGGTACCGAAGATGATGAGTTCTGGGAAAGCTTTACGTGAGTCTTGGCAGCGTTTGCGTTATGCAAGTTCGCTGAACATGGCTGTACCTGTATCATGTGAAACAGTTTCATTGGTGCCCATCTCGCGGCGCATGATAGTAACCTCGCCGAAAGGAACGCCAATTATCGTCAAATCCTTTCCTCCATGCTATTCTCACCTTCGTCATCACTGGATAAACCATTACGCGTTTGGCAGACAAGCCACATAATCTTCCTTGGAGACCTTAATTACCGGCTAGCCACATCGCCTACTGGTCTCGAAGGGGCCCTTATAGAATCGTCGCTTCATCCAGAGCACAATCAGCAGGACCATAGTCTACAGAATGCTCCAGCTTTGGCGAAAGATCGTCAGAAGCTGGTTGCTCTGGACACTCTGAAACAACAGCAAGCACAAGGCAAGTCATTCACTTTCCTTGCTGAGGGAGATCTCGCAACCTTCGCGCCAACATATAAACGCATCATCGGTCAAGTCAACGGTTACAACAAGAAACGACGGCCAGGTTATACGGATCGAGTTCTGTTCGCTAGTTACCGTGGACCTAACAAATCCTTAAACGAGATTTCCGCAATCTCTACGGAAACAAGCCCCCTTCTAGAAAACTCAGAGGAGCAAGATCCTTCTGGTTCGACCCAGGTCGAAAAATACGATTCTATACCGGATCTTACGATCTCTGACCACAAACCAGTCTACGCCCTCATAAAAATCTCGAGCCCAATAATTGATTCAGAGCATCGGTATGCTTCCCAACATGTTACCCCGTTCCTTCCCTTCCCTCCTTCGATGTCACCTCCTGCGACCGATGCTCTATCTCTAGGCATTCGAAGGGCTATCAGTAATATGGTGGATCGCTCTGTTGGCCTGACTTGGTATGCGACTCTTATTTTGGGAGCAGGTAACCTGGTTGCTGGTTTGTTGGTGGAAGGCTTGTTCATTCTCGTTGGGTTGACATGGTGGATGGAACTTTGGTAGGCTTTGCGTGGCCGGTACAGGAACTGGTAACAATGTGATGTAATGCAACAGACAATCCTATAGATCCACGTGTGCTAGTAGGAACCGGCTTCGGCAGCGACATGACTTCTGGTTGAGTATCTAAAACTACTGTTCTACGGCAGAAATTGTGATACAGGCAGCTACACCAAGTTGGCGAATGTTTACTCCTTATTCACCTTCCAAAGTGATCTTGACTTGCTTTTCCTCGTAATATGTACTTTGGATCCCGACCCACCACCGATTCTAAGAACCACGTTCTCCACCACAGAAGGCCCTTCGAACGGGCCTTGAGCGCTTTTCAGAGTTGCCTTCTTTTTCCTCTGCTGAATTGCAGTTTTGGCGAATGCAAATCGTTCCATATCTGAACCAAGGTCAAGGCGGGAGTCCTCGATACACGCCTTGAAGAGGTCGAACGGTAGTTGAACGAAGACATTTATGAACTTTGGGTCCTCAGCAAGCTTAGTATGTCGCTCGCTTTGGGCGAGTTCCGTAGGAAGCTGTGAGACAAGAAAGGTGTATCTGTTCATACAAGGATTAGTTACGGAACGGAACATTACAGCGTCGATAATGATAATGAAGAAGGGTGAAAATACGCACATGTCTTGCTTCAACTGTGTAACAAAGCTAGTAGCTGGTTGAGAAAGGACGTCCTGCCAGCCGTTCGGAGGTCTTCCTTGGCCAGCCGATTCCTCTTTTTGCGCAACGCTAGATGACGATCCTGTCTGAGAGGGAGCTGGAGAATAGGAGACCCCTGGAGTCGTACCGAAATTCATGGTCTCGCTAGCAGTATTCGACTGGGGCAGGCCCGCACTAAGCACATGGCTTCCCTCCATTGGCGCGTTGAAAGGGGTAGGTGCAGGAGATGGTGGCGCCGCATTTTGATCCGATGTGGGTGGTGTCTGTTGATCTATCCAACTCACCCAGTCTAGGATGTTGTTGATGTTGATAGATTGTCGGCACACCTCATAGGCGTACGCGGCTAAATCAGGAATCCCAAACACGGTGGCAACCGCGAGTACACTTCGCGCATTCGCTGTATTTACTTCAGCATACATGTGCGAAGCTAGACGGCAGATAGATGCAATATATGATGAAAAAGTGATTTCGATCGAGGGAGTTTCAAGTACTTACCATAGAGATACCCCAAGACGATTGCTACGGCCTATTAGGCAAACCTCCGCTTAGGAAACTGCGCATGGGCGAATAGTGAATGAAAGGGCTTACCTCTTCATACATAGCGTCATCCGGTACAGGTATCCAGATAGGGTGCCCATACGGTGTCATATTGATCAGGTACACCATATAGGGTGATTTCGATAAGATGACTGCAAAGATCGAAAGCGTAAGCTTTCGGTTTAATATAGCTTGATCTGGCAAGGTCATTCCATGCAGGAGGGAGGTAAAGTCACCTACTTCGGTGCAACTTGTATGGTCGATTCCTGCTTACCAAACCACAGACGTAAGCTCATGCTTCAACTATTTACAATGCGAACACTACTGACCTGACTCGGACTTCAACATCGCTGTATAGACCTTGCTGCCATCCTGTTTTCCAAAGGTGTTCACATATTACCGCTGAATGCTGTCCATCAGGGAGAGCGCCTCTAATCGGAAGTCAATATGTTAATCGTTTAGTATTACCTCAAGCACTCAAGAAGGGAGAGGTCTACTCACTGGGCTTGAGGCTGTGAGTCTTGTTCGCCATCTGCAGATGAATTGGAAGGTCCTGCTTGAGGAATATCGGCGGATTGGCCGTTCATTTCGAGTAAGAGCTGATTATACGTGCGGGGCAAGCTGTAGGGTTTCACCAGAGATTGTGGTTCTGGCAGGAGATTGTATCAGATCGTCTCTTGAACTTTTGCGCTTGCTTGTTCGAAGCAGGGCTGCATGAAACGGGCAGCTTCTTCCCACAGCTCCTCTTTCTCTTGCATTCAGACAGATTCATGAACCCCAGAACATTTGCATCCGCGCCTTCAGCCGATGCTGCCAGTATTAGGTAATATAGTGTTAAACAAGGCTTGGTTTGCCGCTTTGTATAATATCGGCGACGATGAGGTTGGCGAAGCTAGCGGTCACTCAGGTGTGTCAGAACGACGGCGACACATGACTATACCACGAAGGGACAACTAGTAGGTATATCAACATCATTGCAGAGTCTTGCGTGACCACAGACTTGAGTACTAGCCAGCCAGAATTATACCGCCGATATCCATTTCCATCTACCAGTTCCCCCCGTCGAGCCTTCTATCCCACTTCTCGTACTTGTGAGCAATCGCTTGTAATCTTCTTCCACGTTTGCGTACGTTTCCTGCAGCTTTTGTTTACGCTCGTCAGGTTCGACCTGTGATAGCACCTCGTAATTGAACCGATAGAGTCTCTCCTTGGCCTGTATTCAAGAGCGCGAACGTCAGCACCTGGCCGGTCTTCAACCTTTATCAGCTCTTTTACCTGTAAGCGCAATGCCCTGTATGCTTCTGGATCATCCTGCTTATATTTGAGCTGTTCCAGAAGTAGCAACTCGATCATTCTCAAGAATTGTCGCTGCCGACGCGAAGAAGGAAAAAGGGGATGAGTATTACAGGACATCCGACTCACGGCGAGCGCCATGTCGAGAACAATAAGGACATACCTTTGCATACTTCAGCTGCTTGCGCGTTTTTTCCATCCATACTTTGTCGACTGGTGCTCCTGCCAAAATCTCCTTGCTCTGGCCCACAAGTTTCCGCAGTCTCATAAGGTCATTACGATCTCTGAGATCTTCAAAATGTTCCGACGGATCCTCGATGGTCAATTCTGATACCTCCGGCCGAGTGGAAACATGGTCCCAAAGAGCATTGTATAACTGGGCTGCAGATTCCGAGAAGAAGATATGAGTATGCGCTCCTCGTTTCGAAACCATTCTACGCTTACAGCCGTGACCTTTCCCTTGATACGGGGGTAGAATGACAAACTGACTATAATTCCACGTACGAATCCAGAACATCAAATATGTTCTTCCTAGTTGATAAACTGTACTCAATACTTACCTGAGACGTAACCGAATATTATCTGGGTAGCACCAGAACGGATACGCTGAAACGTATCCCACGAAATGATAGCTGGCGCTTCCAGTGCCGGACCGCTTTCGTGTCTCAAATCTAGAGTGAACGAAAGATGCGGGCAAATAAGCTTCCTTGCACAACTCCTCGTGAATAGAGTATCGAGACTTACATAAGTAGAAACTCCCAGGCATCTTCATCCTCCTGTGTCCGTTACGTCATGAATAGAACCTCGATCAGTATATCCTGAATGCATGCGTATATATCCACGAAATGAGAAGTGTACCTGAATGTAGCTCCCTGCCTCGATGTATAATAGTATGAATAACTGAATCCGCCTGTGGAATTCTCTAAAACCTGGAGTATCCCACGAACACTACAAGCACGAGAAGATTCGATGAGATCAGGGTCTAAGGCCTCGCGCTTCCATGGTTCAGACAGCTGCCATTGCTTACCTTGTAAATTCCATATTCCACAGTTTCGCTGCCTATATCTTGGTCAATCGGTATGTAAGCCGCAATTTTCTCTCCTGGAGGAACGAAGCTGTCTGCATCTTTCTGAACGGTATCGGAGAATGTTTTGGCATTCTTTGTGTAATCTGCAAAAGGAAATCCATTGACACAGCTGCAGGGTATCCCAACGCCGACGATGCATATCTACTTACCTGAAGGGATGAACTTGTACAGAATACCCTCAATATCATCTGCAGGTGTGGCTGTCGAGTTGATTTTCTCCCTATATGTTATGCTCAGATACTCCTTCATGCTGCCAGAAGCCATGTCGATCTATGCAAAGCGCAATAAAGTTTTAGGCATTTGCAATCATCCTGTGGTTTGACATGTCGCCTACCCTGACTTTCAACCCTTTGTACCCAAAGATGGCCTCCTTGTCACCGAAGATAGGATAGGTGAATGTCGGGTGAAACGGTTCGAGCACTCTCCGGTCGCCATTAATTCCGACAATGTCCTTGTACATCTCATCCTTCGGATCTCTTACTGTGAGAGTAGTGCCTCATGATGAGCGAGATCCCTATCGTTTCCCCATCTTGCTACAAAAGACTCACCGAGTCGCAAAGATACTGCTTCATTTGCATCAGCAACCCACTCCTCCATTTTCTGTATTTTCGAGATTTAAATGAACCTGGTGCAGTGACCTCGCTGATTTGAGATATAGCAGCGCTTGAGACACGGCACGAGACTTTAGCAGTGGCGTGTCAGGTCAATAGTCTTGTTCAGCACATCAAGACTTTGCGAGTTCAGCGTTGGTTCGGGACTAAAGCCGCAGAACGCTCAACTCTACGCGATCTGCCGAGACGCGTCACGGCACATGAAGGGGAAATGGCCATTCTTGATCGTCGGGCAATATTCAGCATTCTCAACACAAGACTCAAGTCGAACTTCCGTGCGGGGCAACGTTAGCTAGAGGAGAGGAGCGATCCACATAAGGTCCGCAAGGGCGAAGACTCGGACTACATATGTGCTTTGTTTCAATTACTTCATTATCAACATTCATGAAATGCTGTTCGTAGACAAGCCAGGAGTCATGATTTGTTGCCAGCTTCCCCAATCACCGTTGACTTCGCCTTTTACCCTTAGTTCAATATTCTCGCACTCTGGACCCCCGAAGGCTCCTGTTGCTCGCCACTCCATAAGAGAGCGCAGTGGGAAAGGTCCTGTTGATCCCATAGGATAAGTAGAATGAATACGGAGCAAGCAATGTGTTTACATACCGAAAACATCCCGCTCTAATGGTCTCTGCCCTTCTGGAAGACTCCCAAGATACTTTTTCGAAAACCGGTACTCGAATGCTCTTGTATCCGGCGGTATTGGCTGTGTTCCACGTGCTGCACGGCCGTCCCGCAACCCGTCACTAATCGGCCTTGAAGGATTCTGGCTGGTCGAAGGAGCGGGTCTAGGAGCATCGGGCGGCGACATCCTTTGCATGGCCTCCCGAGTCATCGAATATACGTCAAGATGACCCAGTGAAGTGAGAGACGAGACGAGATCGTTGAGACGCGCAAAAGGACTCTGGTGATGTGGATCCGCGGCATGAGAGTTTGCGGAACTGTAAGGGTGTCAAAGCTGAGAGTGAGCAATGCGAAACAAACAATCCCCTCCAAATAGCACTTACTCGACCTGCATGTCATTACTGTTTCCTGCCTCGCCCTGTAAGAGTGCCTTTCGCTCCCTCTGCCGCTCTATCCAGCTCTTCTTCTTGTGACCAGAGGAAGATTCGACAGCATGGCTCTTCTTTTCCATCTCCTTTCCCAGACGCTGCAAGCCCTCTAGTACAGTCTCCCCTCTTTCCAATAGTTCCACGATTTCCCGCATGATGTTCCTCTCTCTTTCCTTGCGAGCTTCCCCTGATAACTCCCTTTCCTCTTTCTCCTGACGTTCCCGCTGTACGCGCTCCTGCTCTCGGTGAGCTTTCCGTGCCTTCTTCATTGCATCCCTGTCGACTCCGTCAAGCCACTTGTCGTACTGTTCATTTGGATCTTTATCATTCATAACAAAGGTCTCGCCGTCCGCTGTCATTTTGCCTTCACCGAGCTCTGTCTTCATGTTGAACCCCGTCATTTGGAAGCCCATAGGCCCATCAAGGCCTTGTGCTTCAGCTTGTTTACGTGCTTCTTCTTCGCTGTCGTAATCGGAATCATCTTCTTTGCTGTGTCGAAAATCTTGCCCTTCTATATCGGCGAGATCCAGAAAGGCCTCTTTTTCTGCGTTATTTATCGCATCCTTCGCAGACGTCGTCTCCTGTGCCTCTGCAACGCCTCCAAACATGTCGTCATCGAGATCTTCTCCGTGTGCTGTCTTTCGAGACGGTACCACGCCTTCGCCGTCATCTGTCGAATCACTGTCGTATCCTTCTCTTCCGACAAGTGTTCGTTTGTCCTTGGACTTCTTGCTCTGATTTCCCACATCGTCTTCGAAAAAGTCGGTTGCTGCGGTTTCCAACGTTGAAGGAGATTCAAATCTAGCTCGCTTGGGAAGACTCCCTTGGCCAGGTGCATTACGTTTGGTAGACATGCTGAAGCGCGATAGGACGAAAGACGGCGTAGATTTCCACGGCAACTCCGTACCTGTCCAAGAGGTGAAGCAGCTATTCAGTAGTTGTTCAGTTAGGTGTGAGAGCTCGAGGCGGGGATGACGATCGATACCTGCTATGCTTGGACGCACCTGGCTTTGTTTACTTTGTGAAAGGTGGGTTTACAGTAACTCCCCAATGTACGGTACTCTATGCAGGTTACCTGGATACCCTGTGCAACATATACAGACATCATTGTGCCGCAATCTCAAGCCAACTACGCAGGGAATCACAAGCTGACAATTAGTGGTCGTATCCGGTCGTCTGGCTAGCAATCTGCTACCCTGAGAAGCACCATGTCAACTCTGGCTTATATAGCGACACCTCCTCCGACCCCACATCAACTTGCCATTGCACACTTGGCTTCCCGACTTTTTCCTCCCAGGGACGTCGAGCCTGTTGAGATCGATGCCTGGTTCAACAAGAATGCAAGGTATTATCATGCCATGCTCCGCCTCGTCAGTCGTGAAGCTTTATTCGTGGGTACCACTGAGAGTATAATACTGGTCTTTATCAAATGCTGAAATCGGGCGTTACAGGATGTCCAACCCTCCTCTTTCCGAGACTTAATGGCAAAAGTAACAGAGATTACTGCGCTAGCCAAACCTGTTGAGGGCAGATGTAAATTCTTGCACCTTGCGCCCCAGAAAACCCTCACGAGAATGGTAGGTTAAGAGGCATTTGAAGCGTATAAATCATCTTATGACAGAACCTTTGCTATGCCAGCCGGAAATCTGGGCTGATCTACAAACAGCATTCGAATTGATGGAGCGTGAGCAAAGCCCTGTTTTGGTTTAGCTGCGAATAAAAACCTCTGATCGGTTGGCTATCCACAGATATACCGGATGTATACTACGAAAGAGAAGACGAGGTAAATACCTTACATCTTTAAGACCCCCTGGCCTAGAATAACATGTGTCTGCACTTCTTCCGAAGGGACCACATACGAGCAATCGGATAGTGAGTACTCACCGGCCCTTTACATCGGATTGGACGCTTACTAGTCGTTTCAGGCCTATGTATCACCACTTGGAACTTTTCTACGGAAGGTTTACCTTGGGTATAAGACTTTGAGTTTCCAGCAGACGGATATCCTGAGAGAGCAGGTGCTTGAATGGTGCTCTCCGCCGTCATCAACTGTGGAACTCGCCAACGTAGAAACGCAAGCACACACAGACAACAATGGAACATCACAACGACCGCTTCAAGGAATTCAGGCCGACCTAGTAAAACCGAACCTGCAAGAGGATCAACAGCTGTCGCAAAATTCCAGCGGATTCGTCAGTATGTCGATGGATATGTCAGTGTCAATGGATATTTCCGAAAGGCAAGAGGAATCGATGGATCTAACCATGGACCGTTCTGAATCGGCGACGGACGCGAGCGCGCAAGAACATGATACTACTGATACAACCACAGACCAGAATTCAAGTCAGATGATGAATCTGGCAGCTGACACTCAAGCCTCTATGCCAGCTGAAGGATTTACCCGTCCGGAGCACAATCCAACGAAACGACGGAAATTAGTCAACAGTAAGCTTGATTGTAATCCGCCAATACCGCTGCCCCCTGTGTTCAGCTTCTTCACTTGCATACAGAGTTTACAGAATTAGACGATACCTTAGACACGAGAGTACGGATGTTCAAAGAGTACGAGGCGAAAAAACACAGATTTGCAACATCGCTGACGGTATCTGTTACCTCAGTTATCAGTTGGCGTGTGTTAGGGGAGACTATTCGTTGGCTTTACATTCACTGGACAGATTCTATAACTATCGCTTTCCAGGGCATGATAAGTAAGCCACATGCTGTTTGTTTGACTCGAGCCTGAGGTCTATTATGGTTATTGATATTACACTTTCTTTCTTTCTTTAGGAAATTACATCAACATGCTCTTCTCAATCTCGCCTCGTTCCACTACAACACGGGTGGACTAGAAACCGCGCGACACGTGAGTCCACCAGCTGATGCTACCACCGTCCCCCTACCAATGTTGCTTTCTCCTGGCATAGATTCTACATGAGGCAATAAAAGTAGCGAGAACTGAAGGCGATCAGCAGTGCCTTCTTCATTGTGTCAGGTTTGTGAAAAGTTCGCTCCGCATGCATTCGTCGGAACCCACACTATCTTCTGTTGCAGCTTGAGCCGAAGGATTGAAGCGGAGACTACAGTACCAGTATCTAGCGTCCTTATCGAAGGGCTCCCTCCTCATGCCGCGGATGTCGGGTCTGAGAGTGAGGTCGTTCCACCAATAGATGAGCTTTGGAATATCAAGCGAAGATTGGATTTGGTAAGCTTTTACCCTTGCTCCAAGACTTGTCATCTACATATTGAGACCTTGTCTTCCAGGGCGAAACGCTTCCACACGCATATAGCAGAATATGGATGGCAGCGGCAAGGGAAGAGTCGATCAAAAAGACAAAGCGTAACTATCAAGCAAATCGATTACGAGTTCAACAACCGCAGCCGTCCGGTCAAGCAGTCAGTGATCTTCACATGCCTGACACTCTTCTGGCAGGAATGGATGTCATACATAGCGTTCAAGCTTCACTGTGGCATATGTTTGGTATGAGCATATGTGCTTCGCATCTGAGTTTCGACTTGGGTCATGCTGACTCGAGGGTTTGCAGGCTCTACGGTTCTCGGAGATCTACACGAGAGATTATCACTACGCACAATGCAGTCACCTTCGCAGCAGTTACTGCTTAGCATATCGGTTGGACGGGCGCAAAGGGTAATTGGAGAACGGTCGCCTTCGTTATCGGAAGGGACGCTTTAAACTAATCAATCGATTTGATTCTAGCTGCTAACTCAATCGAAGTATACCGATGCCTTAGCTGTACTGCTGGATGAGCGAATCTGTCGGAATCTGTCCATAGTAGAGTATCATCGCTGGGTGCATGAGATTTGGTCCCTGGTTGAATTGATTGTCAAGAGATGGTAGGCCACCTTAACCTCAGGCATGTGACATTTCCCAATACTGACTAGATGGTTAAAATAGTGGTGTCGATGACATGCTCGATACATGCAAGCATTTCCAGCTTCCAATAGCTGCTTATCGTCAATTAGGAGCAGGTGGTCCGTTGCGGCTGATACCTGACCCATCTCAAAAACTGGTGTTCGACGCCTTCCGACGTGATGCAGATCAACCAGACAAACGAACGACGGACAAGCTCGCTTCCCATTTGGACGCTGCCGAGTCTGCATCGGTAAGTCATTGGCACATGCTACAAATGCCAATGCAGGATGTCTGATATTGAACGCATTCGCCGGAGTCAGAAATTTGACACCCCTATTGCAGCACTTCCGCCGCTGCTTAGCATCATACAGACTTCAGAGCAACTCAGCATGTGGAATATTTTTCGCCAGTGTTCTGTGAAGCTGTCACACGTACTCACGCAGATAGATCGTGGTGTGCAGATCAACTTTGCTCATCCGTCGCAAACAGGAAACTCGGACGATAGCTCTCTGATCACCATCGCCATGAGAGAAGTTGAAGGGATATGGGACAAGGTGCGTTGTTCTGACAGCTCTCGTTCGAAGGCAACAGCTGAAGTAAAATATGGCTAGATTCTCGCTTCGGAGGACGATGAATTGATCTTCAGTGGGGCCTATGTGCTAGGCAGTGCAAAGTTGAAGCAGGAGCCAGACGTCGCGACGGAATTCGCGAAACTTGCTTTAATTCATGCGATGCGTCTCGGTCATCAGAAGAGAATCGCCTCATCGGCAAAAATACTGGCACTTGCTTTCCATATCACTGGCCGTCAGAAGCAGAGGGACATCGTAGCATCTTTCTGGTCACTGGTACATAAAGCCAAGTCGGAAGAGGATTGGCATGAAAGCAAATCACACAACATGCTCATGACCGAAATTTTATCTGGTTTGTCTAATGAAAGTCAACTCGGTACATCACGGCTGTTGACGCATGAACTAAATGCTTTGAGGCAAAGTGTGAGCTTGCTCCCCGAAATCATTGCGAGGGTCGGCGTCGCAGTTTCCAGCGGCCAAACAAGTGTATATCAATAGTCAACATCTAGATATTCACTATTGCTACTCAGGGCTCCAAAAGCGGCCGATATTGACTCAAATCACGTCTTCCCTGTTCCATTACCCAAAGTTTGCGTCCCTGTCCACTACCTAAAGTCTGACTACACCACCTTGAGTTCTTCTGTTTCGGGTGCTCTCATTCCTTGCGCTGACCGTCCCGCTGCGGTACCACGCTTCCATCACATATTCCACGTTGTCTATGCCTCATGAGAGCGTCACCCCTGGCGAAGCCTTTGCCACTGTGAATACGGGCGATGTAAGCTCAGGTAGGGAGCCACTAGAAAACGGAAGTTATGCCTCTTACCATGGGCATTGGAAAGGTTTTGTACCCAAGTGGATACGGACATGGCGACGAAGGTCGTGCTGCCGCACGAATGCGGCGTTACTGTGTTTAGGAGAGTTCTTAGCGGGAAGGTTTGCATGCAACAGCTCGGCGACAACTTACCATTCTGGTTCCGTGCAGACAAAGGGTTTGTCTTCCAAATGTGTTTGCACATGACTATGGATCGCACTCTTTCTTGGAAAGATCCGGCCGCAGTTGTCAATGTTGCAGCGATATCGCTTGCTAGGCGCCGAATCGGAGTCTTCGTCCATCATCATGAAAGGACTATAACAGCTCTCGAGGAACTCTTTCGACAGCGATGTGACAGCCTCATAGGGATGATGCCGCATGGTTACAGTTTCCTGAGATTGCTTTAGTGGGGAAGTTGATACGTTGCCCATCGCACTTGGTACTGAAGTCTTGGCTTCAACTTTGCAAGTTGGCGGTATCGACTTCCTGTCTTCAGCTGCAACCTGATTAATATCAACTGTTCCCGAATCTTCTCTTCTTCTCTGTTTAGGACGCGGACCAGGTCGTAAGCGTTTGCCGACCGCTGGATATTTGACCCGTCTCGGCTTCGAGTCCCCAGGTGAACCGCTTTCCACCTCTTCCCCGATCGCCGTCATGGTATTAACCATGCCTTTTGTGAGGGATTGCGGCTGAGAATCCTTGACCTGGGATCCGCCACAGAGAGATGGCACTGTCGGCAAAGCTGGACCCGATATCACTGCAAGTGGTCCCATGCCGAAAGTCTGCAAATACGATGGATGATGGATTACCGGCACATAACCATGCGATATTGACCTTGTCATCGGGTCGTGTTGTGGTTCCTGCTTGATTGCAGTGTCACCATTGGGGTAAGGTGCCGATACGTGTCTTGCGTTCTCTTGTATGGCGTTGGGAGCCATGGGCAGTGGCCCCTGAGAATCGGTATTTGATCCGGAGCTCATCAGCCAGTAGCCTGAAGCTTGAGCCGGATATGCCATGTACGATATGCCCATTTGTGGGGTATAAATCACCGGTGGAGCGACTGGATATTGGCTCGAAAGGTCAAATCCGTGGGACATGGGAGTTACCACACGAATCTCTTGGCTATTCCCCATTGAAGCTTGTCGATGGTCGCTGAAACGGCTCACCGCTTGTCCATCCTGCCATGAATCAGGTCCCACTAGGGGAAGCGCTCCATAAGGCATTTGAATGGCTAATCCTGATCCAGTGGCGAAAGGTGCATAGCTGTCCTGTTGAAACTGGAAAGTACTTGTCGCCGAAGAGGATGGATCTGAACCAATTGCTGGGGTTGTCAACCACGGAGATTGTCCGTACACCGAAAAGGCGGGACTAGCTAGTGAATAGTCAAGAGCAGGTGTATTTAACATACTCTGCGTTGAGAGATTGTACGTACTGGCATTCCTGCCGTCTTGGTAAATGTTTGAGTTGCTAACAGGTGGTGCCGTCGACAGCTGACTGGAAGCTGAAACTGCAGAGGTATTGCTCACATTGCGACCGGTATATATTGTTTTACCAGCACCAACGGGAAACAACTGGTGCGTTTGGTTCGCATTCTCAGATACCGAAGCGGTAGTCAATGACGAACTCGATAATTTCCGGCTGGGCATTCTGTTCAATGGCTGATGCGTGAAGGCGCTACTTGAAGGAGCAGACTCTACAGCATTGTTCATTGACAACGACCGGCTCATTGCTGTGCGGTTTGACCTTTGTCGCTTTGGGACTTGAGAAAGAGTCAAAGGCGCTTTTACCTTGGCGACGGCTGGATCGGACGCACTTGCGTAGCCTTGTGGACAGCACTGCACACCGGTCGGCTGAGCGGGACTTTGGACATGTTGCTGTAGCGTAGCCGAGGCAGAAAGAGAATGTTGCATGGCTGGCGCAGCTGTCGTATTCAAGTAAACTGATTGCGACTGCTGTTGCTCTTGTTGATCTATCTCGTATTGCTGTTGTTTTGCCGAAGATGGCAGTGGGGGTGGCGGGTGTATCATTCGTGACCTGTTACGTAACAAGGGCGCAACTCCGGTCCCTAGTGAAGACGGGTATTTACTGGGTGTTGAGATTGTTATTGGTGAAGCAGCCCCTGAAGCATTGATACCGTCAACCTCTGTTAACCCAACACCAAGCCCTACGCCAGGTCCGAACAGGGTCGCGTGTCCTTCTGTTACTGGTGTCGACAATGGCTGATGATTCCATCCCAAGCTCTGCATAGACTCTTCGCTGAAGGGATCCTCATTGTCCTCGTTGTAGATCCGGGGGCCAGCAAGCGGCACATGCTCTTTCAAGCTTGATCGCGGAATGTGCTTTTTGACGGTAGAGTTGAGCCCTGCTGTCATGGGAGACACCAGAAACCCGCCATCTAGCCCTTGCCCGAATAATTTGGCCCTCATTCGATTATCGACGGAAGCAGGCAGAAACATATCGCACGGCGTGTCCATGCGTTTGGCAACAAAAGGGGAGTTGGGGTCGAACATCGGTCGCCCGGGGGTCATGGCAGCATTAACCGGTGTCCCTGCAGCTGATAAATCCAAAGTTAGGTCCTCTGTGGTGGAATGGATGTCGGGCGGAAATGCTTGCGAGAGTGCCGACAAAGGCGTCTGCGGCTGAGGCTGCTGAGCAATGACATTGCGAGACGGGGTGTTCCGAGATGATTGCGACATTGCTTGATCAAATCGACCTCACGTTCAGTTAGAAGACTCTTTACTGTCTGAGAGAGTTTGGGATGAGTGTATCTCCAAGAAACCATTACGTGAAAGACCTACAATGCTGTCAACTCCTGAACTGCGGAAGATAGGCAATTCTTGAGTTCCCTACCGCCTGGCAGCGGTCCTGCTAAAGTTGGGATATTATTGTCGTCGGATATACAGATATATGTTCGATTGAGATGCAAAGTGTTGGGAGATATGGTGTATTCGAAACTGGTGTCGCTTGAGTATTTTCCGGCTTGCTTGTGTAGAGTGCAATGAGCGTGGAGTTATCAAACGAATGTCGGCTGTCGTGTTGACGGAATTTTGAAATGAGAGTAGGCACGATCCAGTGAATGGTTCCACTCAAGCTTGCATACGGGTTGTCGATGCAGCCTTAGTAGCGCTTTCGTGAAAGGGGTACTTCAAAGCCTGTGGTTAGGGTGTCGTGAAACCGTATTGCGAACCCTGAAGACAGCGACAGGGCCGAGCTCTGACTCCTTTAGTGTTGATGGGGATTCGGCCGCCTTCTTTCGCAATCGGATCAGGTTCCCAGGTTGTGCTGTTAAACAACAATCTATGCTGCAATCTACTTGCGCTAGGAAATAACAAAGATGAATGGTCGATGCACAGGATACGTTGTCTGTGAGCTAGAGATGTTGTGGAGAAAAGAATAACAGTATGCTACCGCACTCACACCCAATCTGCCGGAACGGACGACCGGAGAACAACACTTCTGCAATGTGAACAGTGTCTCTTGGCTGTATCTACGTACGTTAATGACGAGTTTGCAAACAATAGATGCCGCCAAAAGGCGTTCGAGAATAGCAAAATGCCGTCGGCGGAGGGCTTTGTCGATCTGGGAGAGTGCAGCTGAATGTTCTGAGCTCGATCTCTGAGATAACGGGGACGACTCGCGCAAAGCTACGAGCAGTCTCCGAGCCAAGCAAAAGTAGAATCTTCTTCAACTTGCGTTAGTTCGAACAATGCAGCCAAGCCCCTGAGCAATCGTGGTATTTTCGGATATCTAATGCATTTGCCGCGCATCGCCGACTGCGGCACCTTCGGCCTCTGCCCCGCTCTTTGCCCTTCAAAAAGCACTCTCGGAGAAAGTCACTAAAATCAGACACAGGGTTTCTGGGCCCGTGTGAGGCAGCTCCTAGTATCCCCAGATGCCTCGGCTGATAAGCTGCTCAGGACCATATTATTGCAACCGGATTCCCATGCACAGCAGGGCGTATGCCTGCCTATAGTAAAGCTCAGTTGCGTACGCGCGCCGCGGTAGTTTGCAAACTAGGCTGTCTAAACAGCTGTCCGAACATCCTCAAGGCAGTTCTTGAGGCATACCAACTTGTAAGCGATCTCGTAGAGGTACAAACTCCAGAGAGCTAGCCTTGAGGCGGTGCAAAACCTTCTCAACGAAATGTATAGTAATAAGCTACTATTTAGTCGATTCTCCATTCAGTTCCCCAGTGTTAAAGCAAAGGTGAAGAGGAACAGAGTTACCGGATAGCTAGCTACGCACAGTCTCGAGCCAATCGCCCATCGAGTGGCACCGACATGCGCAGTCTGCTGTACAACTTCTCAGGTTTGGTACCATGCAGTCGACAAAGACGATCGAACTGCTGTTGGCAATTATGAAAACAGCAGATTGGCCGGTGTCAGCGGCCTCACTACTTTCTTGCAGCTTCCCGTAACTTGGGAAGACCATCGATGAGTGAACAGGTTCCCGGCAGGAGAGCTCGTGGGCATTCAGTAAATATTCCATCGCCAGCGCTGTCGCACTGTTGTTGACTGTCGAAGTATGTAGCTATCACCTAGTTTGGGGAGCTGTTGGTTGTTTACAATTCGGCTTGGCTCATCTGGTTGACCAGCGCTCTGACCCACATCTGAGACATTCTTTCGGTTATATTTGCTCCGATCTCGCTTAAATAGTATTTAACGAACCGTAGGTTTTGTTGTGTTGATCGAAATTCTACGCACTCTTGTCACTGGCTTATGTGCTGACTTTTCTGCTGTCGGGCTTTCTGCGGACTGTTCTTGCGAGTATGCGGAGCCGTCAAGCAGCTTGTCAAGCACGTGTCCAGCAGCTGGTCAGCTAGCTTGTCTACAAAGGTGATCCGTCTATCGATACCCACCCCCTTCTTGTAGAGCTGGTAGAAGACGGTTTTGCACAGTTTCGCCCCACTCCTTCGTCAAGCAACATTCGGCAATCGTGGGAATATGACGATGGGCCATACCCTAGCCCTAAAGAGCCTAAGCCATCTATAACAGCGTTTCTTTAACCCCTTGATTCAAGGTTAAATATAGGTTTTGCTTCCTATTAGCGTCGTCATCAGCTACGTAATCAATCTCATGGACCAAATTCGCTGGCTCGAGCGATGATCGTAGGTAACGAGCTGGATAACGGTCTGTTGATGCGCGTGATGAAATACCTCTAGCTGCAAGAAGACAACCTGGTAACAGTATGCTCAACTAATATGAAAGTCGATATACAAGACAATTCCAAGACAACTCTTATTATTTACAGCTACTATAACCATTACTGAACTCTATGATACTGCTACACACCCCTGGAAATAATACTCATACAACGCTGTACCGAAACAACATGGAAAGCCTTATATCGAACCTTCCTGAGTAATCCACCGTGAGACCGTCACTCTTAAAGGCCGGCAAGCTCTGCCTTTTTCGAGCTGCAAGGCATAGAGCAAACATTCTCGAACCCGTCCTTGTCGACCGCCTTGCCCCTCGCAAGCTTTGGCCAAAAAGTACCATGCTTCAGGCACATCCCACCCCTTCCCTTGTGTGAAGGAGTTCAGCAATCCATGAGCCATGTCGAACTGCTTGGATTGTACATAGGTTTCTGCTAGGCGTACGACCGCCTGTGGTGAGTCGGGATCGAGCGTGAGAGCCTTGGTCAACGTTTCCAGTGACAATGGGATATCGCCCATAGTCTGATGATATAACCCAAGCTGATGCAACATTCCCTCTAGATTAGTATACGAGAATCGTGGCGAAAAACGATATGATGACGTACCTGAACCCAAACCTCTGCATTTTCCACATCTGCCACCTCTGCTTCCTGTATGGCCGCAAATGCCTGATCAAGCTGACCTGAACGCCTGAAGGTTGCCGCAATATGTAACCACAGCTCAGCGAGCAGCTTAGTCTCTACGCGAGAACGAGAAGTTGATTGTATCATATCCTGCTTTGCTGGAGGCGGGGGTGGCGGTGTCATACGAGAACTTTGATAATGAGAATGGGTCGGAGTGGTATGCCTTGAATAGATTGATGATCCGCTCGATATCAGCCTTCGATCTGGAAATCGTTGAGTACATGAGATTGTGAAAGGTTTGTTTCGTCTGTCTGAGAAGCCTCACCTGGAACTTCTTGGCCAGAGGCATCCGTTTTCCTATGCCCAGGAACATGCAGATGTTTGGCGATAAATCGATGCTTTTTCGAACCTGCGCCCTGCTTTTCAGCATCAGGCTGTGTGGGCAGAGCCGAAGATGTGTAAGCCTCTCGAGTCACGCTTCGCGATAGTGCTTGAGTGATCGAAGATGCTATGAGGCAGGACACAGGTCAAACAACCGTCTACTAAGTTGGAATACCCCTTTGTTTATCAACTCACATCTTTGCATGCCGCTGGTCACCGCGACAAAGCTTTCACCAATATCCGTCACTTGAGTACTGTCCACACTTGTTACGCTTTCATGCAATGCAGCGGCCTCTTCTCGGACATCTTGTGCCTTATTTGAGAGGTAGGTAAAAGTTTCGTGCTGCTTGATTAACGCCTGATTTTGTCCGTCGATCTTCTCGATGATGACGGCTTGAGTAATGCGAAGCTGTATGATTTCCGCCAAGCGTTGGGCGGTCTTGGGTGGACCTATCGTAGAAGTCTCGATTGGCATATCAAGTTCCGCCAAATACTCGCCCTGTATCAGAGCCCGCTGGCGAGACATGTGACCTTCCTGCGCACCCGCCATATCAGGCTCTCGCTGGGTAACAAAATCAAGATGTGAGATCGTAGCATCCAGTGGCGCGGTATTTGGTGGCGGCCCAGCAATCGTCGTTGATGTTACCGGTGGCCGAAGCTGCTGTAGTTCCTCTTCGCGAGTTTCCCACGATTCGACGCCTACTTGGGTAGCTCTTAGGGCGCCCGACCACTCCTTACGCGCTGATAAAAGCAGCGCCAAAAGATGCCAAGCCGGTATACTGGATGGCTCTAAATCAATGCTGGTGCGAATTGCCTCGACCGCATGATCAATTTGTCGAGCCTCCATATGTGCATAAGCCAAATGATAGAACCCCGATGGACTGTTGCTATTCAGCTTGACAGCCGCATCGAGATGGGATATTCCTTGGGCTTGATAATCTGGCCTTCTCAAAGGATCAATTCCTAGGGAGGGTGCAAATTGTGTAAGTGGCTGCATGTCGCGACTGGTTTATATTTAAATGGAAGATTCCAAGCATAGACATACCTTCAGCCGCTAGAGCCATTCTTACAATCCCCTTTGCCTCCTCCACCTGGGCTTTGAGGAAGGTTGGGACTGGCTGATTACCAGATTCAGCTACTTCCCCAGCAAGAACAAGATATCGCCACGCTCCGCGGGGGTCATTATGTTCGATGGTCAAAAGTTTGCTGCCTAATAGCAGAGCTCCTATCAGCTCCAGGTCCGAGTCGTCGTTGACATCTTGCAGATTTTGGGCTGTGTACGCTTGAGGGGTAATTGGCTGTATGCCTGCAGTATCTACGGGCGGAATGTCGTCCAAGAACCTTTTAGGCTTCAGTTCAAGTGCGCCTTCGGGTTGCGCTGTTTGTCGTGCCTTCAGGGTCAACTGAACATATAGTTCGAATGTTTTCAGAGCGTCTGAGTGAGCGCCTGTCGCATATAGTAGACGAGTAAGGTTGCGTAAAAGTGATTGCGACTGGAACGTAAAGCCCATTGCCCACCACAAGACCTTTCACGAGGCGTAGATTTTGATCAGTTTCTTCTATGGAGTCAAAGGAGTAAACCAGTTCGGCTAACCTTGATAACTTGAGAAGCTTCAGCTTGCTGATACCCACTTCGTTCCCATAACCGAACACATGCTTGCATGAACTCGACAACACGCCAATTGATGTTTCCCGCTTTAGGAAATTCTGTCACCTGACCAAGCAGGATCATCCCTTGTTCCATCGCCGCAACGGTCTCTCTTGACCATATTTGCGCCACAGTCCCGTTTGGTATCACCGTTGATGGCATGGGGAACACAAACCACTGGAAATTCGGTGACGCGCGAGACGAAGGATGGGGAATATACGAGTTGTGTAGCGCCGACAGGTAGAGCTTGAGCATGAAAGAGCGCTGTGATGGTCGAAACGTCGACGGCCAGAGGTGGGCAATGGCATGGTACGATCGCGCAAAGCGCAAAGTGACATAGACGTGCGGTTGGCGAGCAGCTAGCACACTACCTCTGCACAAGGCCCGAGATATCCACCGATGGGCTTCCCTGAGACCAATGAAGGAGCTGCTGTTGAAGGTTGATCCCTCTAGCGGTGTTTCTCTAATGAGAAACGAATTTGCGAGCGGGATTACCAGTGAGGGTAAATCGGAATAAAGGCGAATCGCTTCAGTGTAGCAGGTCAGTGCCTCTGAGGAGCCAGACATCCCGCTTGCTAATTCGATACTCAAGCCTAACCATTTGCGCAGGAATTAGTAAAAGTCGATTCGCTTAAGGCATCCACAGGACATCATCGACCGGCGTCGTGATTATAATGCTTACCCTGAAGACATTTGCCCCTGATCAAGTCCAACTGCTGGTACCCGAGCCCTAACGCCCAGTGTGAGTCCATAGCTGACGTCCAATCGACCGAGTTCAAGATTTCAAGGGATTTCGAGTGCTTTCCTAGAGCATGATGATGGTATGCGGTAAGAATTTGGATAGCCTATATTAATTAGGAAGGAGAGGAATTAACATTGAGTGACTTCGTATGACAAATGCCTATACCGCTCATGAAAAGCCACAATAATGAAGCTTACACATACCCTGGCTTCCGCGATTGACTTTCTCCCAGAATTCTCGCTCAGCATCGCTTCAAGCTGCTGCAATCCGTTTACCAAATCTTTCCTCTGTTCTGGATCACTTATTCCCTGTGGTCCAATCCACCAAAACGCCGGATCGAGGCTTGGAATCCCGGTTTCCGCGTCATCTCCGTCCAAGTATGAGGGAGAAAGGAATGGGGATGTAGATAATGCTGTGCTTGAAGGTATATCTGTGTGTTGCAGGACAAGATTGCCTTGACTCGGTAACCCTGTTCGAGGTGTAACTGTAGATGCCGAAGCTGAGTCTGATACCTGCATGGGTAGCCCTGCCGCTGTGTTCTCTCCAGCTCTTGCCACAGCTATATTCGTTCTCTCCTCCGCCGTCCCGATATCCAACTGCCCCAGTGCCGCCGTCACTCCATCAGCCATGCCAGTTCGTCTCGCCGGCCGTTCAAGCTCATCTTCTACAGGATGAGAAACATGGATGAAGCTAGAACTGCTTTCGGTCCGATACGTCGATGCTGATCCGCCTGAATAGGTAGATATGGATTGAACGGTTCCGACATTACTTGGTTCAGAAGACGAGGCAGTAGACGCATTAGACGCGATATTTTGCGAAGTTCGAGGAGATCCATACCCTTCGACGACGGTGACGGGTGCTATTACTACTGGGTGGCTCGCTGCGGCATCTAGCTGATGGTCTGGAGAGGTGGAAGATATCTCGCCTTGCAGTTGTTCTGAAGGATGTGTGAGGTCTCTGGTTCGTTCTGCTATAGGTTGAGATCGTAACTGAGGTATGGCAGGATGGGTAGACGGAGAGCTTGCGCCTAGCGGGAGATACGCTAACGAAATCGACCGTAAAAGGTGGATGAGCTGCGGGGCTATAACGATCAAACGGAAGAGCAAGAATGATTAGTATAGAGTAGAACTCTCCATAGCAAACACTAGAGCTGCAACAAGCTTGATTCGATGGCAGTTGAAGCAGATTCTCGCATCAACTCACGTCCGCGTGTGTGTTTACTCCATTTTCTAACAGATTCCGACCAGTCGAGCGGGGTCCCATTCGGAGCCTTGACCAGTGTATTATCCCCCCATGGACCAGCCAGTAGCGCAGCGGAAAGGGCTGAATTATAATGCTGCGCTTTGGCTGGAGTTGTTGTTGAGGAATGCAGAAGGGGAGTCATGAGTGCGGGCTATTATAGTTGTCGGATTGGCTTGACAGCTGGCAAAGCCGCGAGGTTTATGCGGAAAGCTCGAAAGGTGCAGCTTAGCCGGGATCGAAGGATAGGGTTCTATCTGTTGAAAATCGCTAAGAGGAACAGCCGCTGGCGATCCTTCAACAGTCCGTGATGATCCTTTTGCTCTTTCGATATGTGAGCTTAACACCGCCCGAATCAGCGAGAGCACGCGACCAAAGATAACTGCAGGCCCGTGATCGATGGGCGAATCCTGCTCAAGGCGTTTTGCTTTGGTCGATCCTTGGCGGTGAGCGATGTTATATTATTGCTGCATCCCTTGGCGCAGTTGTGGGGGAAGTCGGAATTGGTTCGAGGTGGTTCCCTCCGTTACGGTACGTACGCCTGACGAGCTGAGCGGAACCGCGAACACCTTGCCACGTTTCCTGAGAGGTGCGCCCTACACGCTTACACACGGCCGCCGCTGACGAGTTCATCATCCGACGTCCTGCTGCTTGAACACCGTCGTCTGACCGCTGCACTGTCGGTTTGGCGTGGTGAAGGACGGTATCGCGGACGACCAATCGCCTTGCTAGACACTGGGAGTGCTTCATTCACGTCGCAGAATTCCATGGCCGTCACGGCAGGCTGAGATAGGGCTCTTGGTTACGGGCTTATCGGCAAGCTGCAAAGGTGACACTTGAATCACCATGGAATGTGGCTGTTGTGGCGACACCAAGAAGGAACTATTCTGTGCCCGTTGTCTGAAGGAGGGGTGAGCGGGTCTTCCCTCAAGTTGCCCATTTGCGACCCTACTGTTAAGCTAATCTGCTGGTCGCATAACGTCAGGCTCAAGAAACATACAGAAGCAAATCAGATTCTTGCGACACAGCTCAAGGCGTCAAAGAACCGATCTCAGTGCATCCTGCATGGTGATAGCCATGGGCTGCTATTGAATCCCAAAGACCGTTCATCCTCAGATCCCCCATTTTCGTCCCTGTCAACGACCCCTACTCCCAAGATTGCTCAGGCTGTCAAGTCCAAAATCAATCAGCCATCCACTGCTGGCTTTACTGTAGGATTGGACCAACACCGTGATCTCTCTGCTCTGAACTTTCAACTGCAATCTCAGAATCTGATGTTGGAAAGAGAGGTAACCAGGCTGAATACGACAAACTTCGAAAGGCGCAAGGACGTTAGGGGTAGGAAAGCAGATGTGGAGCAAAGACGAGCAAGGCTGAAACTCACAAGTCGATCTTCTACACAAGAATCGAATGTGCCATCACATCAGCATCTCCTAAAGGAGAAATCCAAGCTACAAAGTTACCACACGGTTGCATTGGAGTCAGGACTCGCCGCCATCAAGGATAGCATCGCGAAAACCGCCCGCGCAAACTCTCAGCTATACTCACAGCTCGTGCATGCCAGACGAGTACTAGTGAGCGAAGCAATCATGATCTTCGGCGTACAACGTGCAGATTTGGTGGCTTCGGACTTGCCTACGAACGGAAAGCGGAAAGGGAAAGGTTATGATGGGACGACTGGTACAGCGGAAGACGACGAATGGGAAATAGCAGGGCTGCAGATGCCGTCTCCTCGCAGATTTACCGGTACCTCACCCCAGCACACATGTTGTGGCCATATTCCAATGCTGACCGCTGCCTTACAACCCAGATTACTCGTCGATCCATCTCAATGCTGTTTTCGAACACTTGATCCATCTCCTATGGATCATCACAGGATACCTGGACCTCATCTTACCGTTTACGCCGCAATGGCAGGGTTTCTCAAATTCGACAAGCATGGACATTCCCGCGGCGGAAGACATGGCCTCGGAGTCCATGGTGGATTTTGCGAGTCTTGATCAATTCGTCATGGACTGGAAAGGCAGTGGCTTACAATATGCTTCTTCGGCGCTGAACGCGTTCGGAAGAGCTGTTCCCAAAAGTATGGCGCTTGACAGCAAATCCCCTTCCACGATGCCGGTTAGTCAACCCGACAGAGGAATTTCATTCATGGCGGAGCCTCCCGACACGCATCGCGAGACGCCAAAACAACCAGTTCGTACACCCCATGTGGGAAAGATCTTCATCACCGCTTCCAGCACGGTTCCTTACTTGAGTCTACCCATCGAGAATACGTCGACACAGGAAGAATCTGAAACGATGATTGGCCAACAGCAGTTCCTTCAGAAACGAGCGCTCCTGAACGTCAGTTCAAGTCGTGACAAGTGGAAGAAACGGCAATGGAAGCGAGAAGCCCAATCCAAAGCGCAAGGGGATTGTGAGAGTGTCGTTGACCGGCAAGGGGAACTTGGCGAAGCGGCTACTGCTGTGAGGGATAAACACAAGGAAAAGGAGGACCACCTGAATCTAGCATATACCATGCTGATAATGGACGTGATCTATATCGCACAGTCGCAAGGAGTTCTTTGGGTCGAGGAGATACTAGACAACACTCGTGATGGTGATGACGACGGCTGTCTCGAGGACGCAATACGCAGCCTGCTAGTCAACCCTCTGCGCCTATTGGACGATTTGAGATGGTCTCCAGGGCTTGGAAGGTGAGTCGACTTCTTTCTATACCTTGAATCAGCAACACTGGTCGATTAGCAGATGATGATTGCTTGCCCGGAATACTTCACAGTTTATCACATGCTCCTTCTATGCTAGGATCACTTCGATCCATCGATATACCTTTGAATTTCGTGGCGCTCCACTCAGCCGTGACTGCTGCATTCGCGAAAAATCCATATGATTCGTTGGGATCAAAGACCCGAGGGGGAAAGGCACGCGAGCGCGATCATACAAAAGTAGGCGATCGTACAGGTGGCGATCTGGATGTGGATGATTGGGACCTGGTGTGAACATGTAAAGTTAAGTGCCGTTGTACGTATACTCGCCATCCAAGTACCCTTTCTACTTCTCGTAAGAGACTTGCTGCTGTCGTCTAGGCAAACTGGCATTCGCTTGGGTTCAACCCGATTGTGCTTCTTCTCTTGCCGCAGCAGGTGGGACGATCCATGCTAGAGCTACAGCATTTTCCGTTCAGGCGGAGCTGAGTTGCCTGTCTCTGTCGCATCGCGAGAGAGCCACCCGACAAGATACCACTCATCTTTACAAGCGCAAATGGTCCTGTCTTGGAATGCGCAGATGCGTCTACGCGAGAAGCCAGGCCTCAGCGCAATTCGCTCCTGGTTATTGGTTTCCATAAGAGCATGCCCATAATAGGCCAATCGTGTAGGCCGTGCTTCCTCAACCGTCGAGCATTTCCATCCTCTATGTCCGGCACGTGCTTTGTGTTCTTTGGATCGCTTCATACATGCACAGAGACATTCTTGTTAAATTCTGCTGAAAACCCTTCTACAAGGCCTGCCCATTGTGATTGATGATGATGGAGGTATGATTCAGTGGTTGGCATCTTGGGAAGTGTGATGAGCGCAACGGAGACAACAGTCCTCCGATGTATTCTTGGAAAGTCAATCTCTCTTCAGGGATGTCAAGGAGGGGTTGCGATCAAGTGGTTACCTGTCGCAGTGGTCAACATCTGTGGTTCAGCAAGACGTTACAAGTCGTGAAAGAATGACGAACCTACAACACATGGGAATGAAGAGGTCTAACGCTGCGAAGATGGTTCGCCACCGAGTGCCGAACCGATTGCGCACTCGAGTTCTGCTCAACCCCCCGCGCATGGAGCGGTATTCCAAAAAATATGGATGTTCGTGTGAGAGAGTTTGCAACAACCCAAAAGTAAGCTGTGCCCAAGAGACAGCCGCCCGGGCTTGCCTATCTGTGTACTTTCGTTGCTGAGCGTTGTACAGGCTCAGCAACGGGAGATGATATCCATCGCCTTTCAGCAGTGCCATGGCGCCACGCAAAAAGAGACCCCAAAGAGCAAAAGAGATGCCTCATCGGGATTCGAACCCGAGTTATTCGGAAGTGAAGAATGAACTCAAAACCGAAGGTGCTAACCGCTACACTATGTGGCAGGCGATGTGAGAGTAGTGAAAGAAAAATATATAATTATCCAAAAAACACCCGGTTATGACGATGAATCCTCACCCAATCCATTGCCTTACTTCCCCAGTTCCGCAACCATGGTTTTACTGCCAGGCGTGCTCATCTTTTCGAACCAGCCCTTCGACTGTATTCACAAGAACTCTGCCCCTTTAGCGAGCGAATACGCGCGGCCTGGTTGAGAGAGCGTCTGTCCTCGGTACCCCTTTTCCTTCGAACTGCTTCTTTCCGTCGCGTGCATTAGCTGTAGCGACAGAGGCTTTGACATAATGTCGATAGAGCAGCAACACACATCAGTTGGGACTGTGCATCATTAACCGTCTGCAAACATGCCACGGAGAGCTCTATAGAACCACGAGTCAGGAATCCAATAACAGGTTTCAAGTATGAATTGTACAATTCTGTTTGATCATGATGCGTTCAGCAGATACAACGATTGCGTCCCAAAGAGAACCTTGTTACAAAGACTCAACCTATGGTGAAGAACTTGGTCAGATGCTGAACACGTCAAAGGCAAGCTGCGTCCGGATGCTCACCTCCTTGCCTGTGATGGTTCGGATAGCGCCAGGGGTGGCCATACCACCGGTTCCGAAAGCCTTGGCGGCGACTTCAGCAGCTTGCGTCAACAAAGTCTCCTTTCGAGCGTAATATCGGATCTGACAATCGGTCATCGTCAGCATACGCTGCGGAATCATCGCAGAGTGCCATGAACACACTTACCTCTGTAGGCTGGACTTTCAGTACGGAAACTCGAGGGTCGTTGCCTGAACCGTCGTGTACTCCATCTCCCAAATCCGCGAACCAGGCCTTTGTCGATGCACTGTAGTACTTGGAGACCTCTGATCGGTCAGTGGTCGTAGTGGCGTTTCCGGCGACAGAGATCCAGTCACCACCGATAGGTTCGAGGAATGAGACGTTGACATCTACGTCGTGCTTCATTTCGTCGTCCTTATGAGAAGTGTTGTCGTAGATGTAGACAAGTTTTAGCTTGTCGGTACTGGCAGGGTACATTGCTCGAGAATGCTGATAAAGGTTGAAGTAAGAAGCGATACACAATAGCCGAGGAGTCTGTATATACTCACCAGGCTCTTTCCGTCTGTGCCTACTGTGGTCAACATCGAGGTGCCGACCTTCTTCATGATAGCCTGAACCTCAGCGACCTTGTCCTGCAAGGGGACATTCTCGTTCTGAGATTGCTTGGAGTATCTACCGGATGAGTAGATCGTGGTCAGTCATCACCACAAGCCAGCCCAATGTCTTGCAAGACTCACTCGTCGTTTCCCATCTTGATGGCGGTGGTTTGGAATGTTCTGAAAGCGGTGACTGGTGTTGAGCTGCGAAGGATAAATCGTCGAGTGACAGTAGAAAGCATATCTGACTGTGGACTGCCGACTCAGCTGACCTCCCGCTTACGCCCAGCATTTATACGGGTCCACGACCAGTCTCGGATACCCGGACGTTACCTCGCCGTGACGTCATTCTCTGATGACGAATGCAGGAGAGATCGCGCTTCCAGGAATGTCACGTGCGCTACAAGGACATAGATGCTCCCCTCGTACACTTGGACCTCTGCCCATCATTATCGGGATTACAACGCGACAACCAAGCCCTATCCTACAGCCTACACCACGCAGGGCAGCTGAGCCTCCCCAGCCCATCCACGACGGCAGCCCAATCGCCTGGACGATACCTTCAACCCCGCTACAGATCTCTGCCAAAACTCGCGACTGCCATTACCCTCGTACCCTTCAGCTCTCAGCGTCAACGTCGAGTCCTCTTGCGCCTGAGCCTCCTGTATACTGTCCTTGAGCGCTTCCGATACTAGCTGCCGACCCAATCCGAGACGCCGCGATGCAGGATGCACCGCAATCGCTTGCATGTGGGAGATGACCGATTCCGATCCTGACCGCGTCTTGCGGTATATGACCAACGCCAAGATCGGCGAGGACCGCTCTAGTGGCCGCGCATGATGTACTGAGGGGTCCAGTATAGGTTCTGGTAAGTCATTATGTGTTGGTTCCGCCTGAATGGCTAATGCCGCGACGCCCGAGGTGCCTAGAAGAATCCGCAGAGGAACACCAGTTCCGAATTCAGGCAAATACTTGTCCTGCAGGAGTGGAACGTGTTATCAGTCGGTGTACGATCGTGAGATACGTCGTCTCACTGCACGACTCACCAGGAAATCCTCGACTATATCCACATCCCTCGTCCTCACGCGATGAATCGCTAGTCTTCGATGACTCCCAGCTCTACCTGATTGACTTGTCGGTTTCTCGTTTCTCGTTCTCGCTATAATCGCCGATTCCAGTCTACCCTCGCCCAAAGTCCTTACTTTTTGTTTCTTCTTCGCCGGCTCGACGGAGTCTGTGGCCGAGTCATCGGTTGAAGGTGAACGAAGGGAAGACGCTCTCCGTATTATGTCCACATTGTCTGCCGGCAAGTCGGAAGAGAGCGGAATGCCCCTACCCACTAGAGGCCAGACCGAGGCCAATTCCTGCGCGGGTTCGAAAGGAAGGAGCGGCAGCCATGTAAATGGAGCTGCTCTAGCAACAGGCTGTACCTGACTCCTAGCATGAGTCGTTTCTGTAGTCGGAGCGGGTTGATGCCATATACTGAATGTGAATCTAATGTCCGACTCCTCGTCAGCGAGAACATTCGTATTTCTTGTTGGCTTCCAGGATCGGATGGTTGGTATGGTGCCCTTCATGTCAATGCCACCATGGCAGAAGTCTTGACGCCTGCTTTGCACGCACGCTGTCATCCTGAATAAGCGTTGTGGAATGGCTGTTATCTAGAGTCCTTCAACAGGATGTCGTCGTATTTACTGGATGTCTTCAATGAAAGGAAGTCTGTTGTTGACCTTGGTATGCCTTATGTTGGCATAGTGGTTGTAGTCCATGAGATAGGCACGTCTTAGTCTTGAACGATACCCCACAGGTCCGGTCCGTCGCCGTTGCTGATAGAATATGGATTGCCCTCTTGTTTCACATGCTCGAAGTCTTGTGGGAGCACTCGGCACTCGAAAGCGGACAAAAATGGAGAAACAATTGCACACTACTGATTCGAAACAGTTCCGTTTCCGCTATGCTGAATAGCAGGTCAGGCGACCCGTGCTTTCGCTTTCGTGCTCCGTGACTCCGGCAATAAGCTGCTCCGGCCCGTTCTTGCGCGAGAGTCAGCCCAAGTGCGACTGAGTCTTCCGGCTCCGAAGCACCTCATCGTTCGAGTTGTTCAGGAAGCTGTTCCGAGGTCAAACTTACCGCCGCCATTCACAGGTGAGCCATGCGCTTGCTTGCAGTCCATCCGTCGTGCATCTCTACGAACCCTGCAACATGGAGGTGAGAGTGAGAAGGTACTTTACAAGTCCAGGCGGTCGCGAGCCAAGGTCGCGTGAAGATGGCTGGATGACTCGTCGCATTTCGCGGGGGGTCGAGATAGTAATTCTTTAGCTATGGCCATATACCCAGCTTCCCAGCGATAGACCATCAAGCAAGTGGGAAAGATGAGTTCAAAGAAGCATCGGTTGATCGCATTGCAGCAGGTTGATGTACCTGTGCGCGTATGCCTCTCGTGCAGCTTGCGCTGACAAGTTAGAGCGCTCTGCCATCTAGTTGCATGTAGAAGAGGACCTTCTCATGTCTCCCAGTCATACTCGCATGCAGCTCAACAATGTCTCCGCCTGTTCAACCCCATAGTCTTGACACAAAAACGATGTATATAAGACATCTGATAGCCTTTTACACCCCTCATTCTTCTATACGGTTGACAGTGGAACATCATTTGGTCCTCATTGTCGACCAAACTAAGACCTAGATCAAGCAGCTAGGTTACTCTGGTTGCTAGATAGTTTACCAGATGCTAGAAATCTCGTCGGCTTTCTCGCCGTAATCCCAAGTCTGAACGGCGCGGCCAGCCCAACGTTGCGACAAGACTGTCAGCTGCCCTGCGGAACATTGCTGTATTAGGTGACAGGCGACCAACTTTCCGAGTGTTCCCGAGCATCGGGAAAAATCGCGAAGCCTGAGGAACGGAATATTAAAGTCCATCAACCGGCGCACCACTCGCGGACATCATGTCCTTGGAACTATCGGAGTTATGTTCGAGGGTTTCGTGGCTTTTTGTCGCTAGGACGGAAGTGGGGTATAGAAATTCGATAATCACGGGGCTGGCCGGATCAATGCAAAGGTTCGTCATAAAGATTCCCCTCACACATGACCTGACCTGCACATGCCGGAAACGCACCTCCCTGTTGTATATAACGAGAGCCTTCGTGCCCCCTCCTCAGCCAATCTCGTTGCCTTGGTTTCTTATCAAACACGTCGCTCTAGGTCAGTCTCCACATCGAAACAACCCCCATGGGCTGGAATCCGGGACTCCACGAACTGACATCTTCTTTTGCATCCGGTCACCTTTGTTGCTCGCACGACAGTTTCTAGCAGCTCATCACTACCTTTCTGCTTGACACCTGCCGCTATACCAAATCTTGGTCACCCGTCACCCCTCGCGATCTACGACAAACAAATCTACAACATGCCTGGAGTCCATCGAGCTAACACCGGAGTCACCGGTAACGAATGTAAGCACCCTCCACAACCCCGCGTCCAGGGCACCTTTCTGACCTACTTGTGTGGTTTCTCCCCCTACAGTCATTGGCAAGGAAGTCGAATACTTCTCGCAGGCCGGTTTCGATATGGACAAGATCCACATCAAGCGAAACGCCCCTGTCGCTTCATTATACGAAGATGCCATTATCAACGAAGGCGCCGTCATCTCCTCCAATGGTGCCCTGATCAACTTTTCCGGAAAGAAGACTGGTCGATCGCCCAAGGACAAGCGAATTGTATACGAAGAGACGTCCAAGGACCACATTTGGTGGTCGGGCGGTGTCAACATTGCCATGGACGAACACACTTTCGAAATCAACCGAGAACGAGCTATCGATTACCTCAACACTCGAGAAAACGTTTACGTCTTTGATGGTTTCGCCGGTTGGGATCCCAAGTACCGAATCAAGGTTCGAGTCATCGCATCCCGAGCTTACCACGCCTTGTTCATGCACAACATGTTGATCCGACCGACTGCTGAAGAGCTCGAGAACTACGGTGAACCCGATTTTATCATTTACAACGCTGGTCAGTTCCCTGCCAACCGTTTCACTACCGGTATGACTTCCACTACCTCAGTCGAAGTCAACTTTAAGCGAATGGAAATGGTCATTTTGGGTACCGAGTACGCCGGTGAAATGAAGAAGGGCGTCTTCTCGGTCATGCACTACCTGCAACCTATCAAGTTCGGCCAGTTGTCTCTCCACTCCAGTTGCAACCAGGCTATGCCCGAAGCCGACGGCAAGGAGGGAGATGTGACCTTGTTCTTCGGTCTCTCTGGTACCGGAAAGACGTAAGTAGGCTTGTCTGTCTTAGACAATCGCACGAAGCTAATTCCACCTTTCGGCCCTATAGTACCCTCTCAGCCGACCCCCAGCGATTGCTCATTGGTGATGACGAGCACGTCTGGTCCGATACTGGTGTCTTCAACATCGAGGGTGGTTGCTACGCCAAGACGATCAACCTTTCTGCTGAAAAGGAACCCGAGATCTTCAACGCTATTCGATACGGTTCTATCCTCGAAAACGTTGTCTACAACCCTGCCGACCGAGTACCCGACTACGATGACGTTGCCATCACAGAGAACACCCGATGTGCTTACCCCATCGAGTACATCCCGAATGCCAAGATCCCGTGTATCGCTGAACGTCAACCCAGCAACATTATCATGTTGTGCTGTGACGCTTTCGGTGTCTTGCCCCCCGTCTCCAAGTTGACTCCCGAACAGGCCAACTATCACTTCTTGGCTGGTTACACCTCCAAGACTCCCGGTACCGAGGACGGTATCACGGAACCTTCTCCCGTTTTCTCGACTTGTTACGGTGCACCCTTCTTGACCTTGCACCCGACCCACTACTCGAAGATGTTGGAAGAACGAATGACCAAGCACCAGGTCGACTGCTGGCTCATCAACACCGGATGGACCGGCGGCAAGTTCGGTACCGGCAAGCGATGCCCCTTGAAGTACACCCGTGCCATCATCGACGCCATCCACAACGGTACTCTTGCCAAAGCAGAATTCCAGAACTTCCCTGTCTTCAACTTGTCCATCCCCAAACATTTGGAAGGCGTTCCCGACGAGCTTCTCAACCCAGCCGCTGCTTGGTCGGATAGCGAAGCGTTCAAGGATCAGGTTGGCAAACTGGCCGGCATGTTTGGCACCGCAATGCAGAAGTACTCCAGTGATATGACGCCTGCTACAAAAGCTGCTGGTCCTCAGGTTCCGCAATAAAAATCCCACGGACGCTTTTGAGACGGCTCATGTATGGGTATTGTATAGATTAGCTCATCATCGTTGTATATTGTCGCTTGGACACCAAGTATCAACCATTGTTTCTTCACATCTACGACGGCAGAGTGTCTGTCAGCTTGCACCATGCAAGGCAACCGGCTAAGCTGAATCGGCTGAAATTTAGAATGATCCCGTTAGCCTTCCCAAGAGCCGCATATAAGCCTGGCAAGAAGTAATAATTATCGCTGATATGTTTACCTTGTGTCGAATAGCGAGAACTGCAGCCGATCCGGTACACTCACCGTTTCTCAGATCAGTCACCACCACCTATCAGATTAGCTATCAGATCGTTGTCAAAGCGCCGTGAAACAGCCTGTGAAACACGCGAAGCGAAGCGAAAGAGATCGGAGACAGGATCGATGAGATATTCGTCATATTCGATCGAGCTGCCAGGGTTTGGTCCATTCGGTGTTACCAGACAGCTTAGCACACCAAACCCACGAGGTTCAGGCTCACAGTCCTCATGTCCTATCATCAAAAGATTCTCAGTCGAAACGTTGGTACGATTGCGGTGGTAGAAGTCGTATAAGTTGGTCGTGCTCTCCATAATATACGCTCTCTTCACGGACCCTTCTCCTTGCACGAGTAAGAAGTTGAACCATCCGCAATCGTGCCATCCGGTCTTGCGTTCATGGCTGACAACTCGAACTTTCCTGTAATCCATAGATATACCCTTGGTCAATAGCATTCTTACCATGACGTTATCATACCTCGTCTCCACTGCCGGTCATGCTCAATACCAAAATGAAGTCTACCCGCACAGTATCTCGTCATTGACCCAGCTCATCCGCGAAGGTGCAGAAGAACTTGGGGACAGGCATGTTGTAGGGTTCGCTGAGCCCTTGAAGGACGGCAAGGGTACGGAGAAGAAAGATGAGGAGGGGCGATTATTATGGCAGTGCCATAGACTGTGTGAGTGAAACCCATTCTTCCAACGCAGTGACACCCAACTCGTGCCTAACTCTCATGGCCACTCGCTGCAGCTTTCAAGGACATACTCGCCTTATCAGACTCATTCTCTCGTGAACTGATCAAGCTTGGCATGGTAAGCAGGCGATTGTCATCCTTCGATTGCCCTTGATTAACCATGCATGATGCCTCCTTGAAGAAAGAATACGCAGATGGGAGGCAACCAATAGTATCCCTTTTAGCGCCCACAGGACTGGACTTCTTAGTAGCATGGGTTGCATGTATGGGTTTGGGATACGGAGTAGCCTTCATCGCGTGAGTGCTGTATCTCACTGCCCATCCTCAAACCCACGGCGACTGACTGAGTAGTATCATAGTCCGCAATGCTCGCAGTCGGCTATCGCGCATCTCGTTCACACAACTTCTTCAAGCGCCCTTTTATACCACAATCATTATGCAAGCCTAGCTGCCTCTGCGAAGGAACTTATCGAGGAAATACCGACAGTTCGGCTACCAGAAATATCTTTGGCCAACTTGGGCTCGGAGGAAACCCACAAGGATTGGCCAGCGGATGCGACAGATCCCTCAGAAGCCATTTCGCACATCTTCCATACTTCTGGAACCTCTGGCACACCAAAGCCTATTCCGCAAACGCATTCCTCCTCCATGGTACCCCTTCCTCGACGCAAGGCTGGTGATCCTGACACCCTCATTTCCGCCTTTACAACCACACCGCTGTTCCATGGAGGTGTTTCTGATTTGCTGAGAGCGTGGATGGCAAGAAGCATGCTCTATCTATATCCCAGCAGTACGACGCCTGTGACGGCTTCCAATGTTACAGGCGCCTTCAAGGCATGTGATATGTATGATTTAGGCGCAACCTACACTCCACCCATCAAGGCATTCCTTAGTGTGCCGTACATCCTCACGCTTCTGTCTCCTGCTGCAGACCCTTCAGACACTGTAGGTGCAACATCAATGCTTGCAAACATGGACATCGTCAGCACTGGAGGAGCTCCGCTGGACACAGCGGTCGGAGACGCGCTTGTGGCAAAAGGAGTGAATTTGACGAGTAGGCTGGGCAGTAGTGAATGTGGATGTGAGTACCGACTTGATTATGTCAAGTGGCGAGCGATTCATGGTCTATTTCTAATAGTTTTAATGACATCCTATCGGGATTACGAGAACGACAAGGAATGGGAATGGCTTCGGAACGATTCTCCTTATGCGAGTGCTCTCAAATTTGAACAATCGGAAAGTGATTCAACCGGTCGCAAGCTCGAAATGATCGTCACTTCGGAGTGGAAAAGCAAGGTATGAACGATTAATGCTGACAAATGTCGACTATGTGTCCTCATATAAGGCATGGCTACTTGCACAGGTTAAGTCGAATCGAGAAAATGGCGATTACGCTACAGGAGACCTATACGAGCGGCATCCTGATAAGCCCAATGTTTGGAAATACGCTGGTAGAGGCGACGACATTGTTGTACTGGTGAGTGAGGTGCGGCTGCGAAACAGTACTTCGTAGCTAATTCTTCTTTCCTGGACGTACAGTCAAATGGCGAAAAGTTTTCTCCGAGTCCTATCGAAGCTGTCTTTCGCTCTTTCGGAGACATAAAAGATGCCCTTGTCATCGGCGTGAATAAAACGCAGATTGGATGCTTGATCTTCCCTTGGACCTTCAACTCTACTGGCAGAATCGAAGCAGAGCTAGAAAACCTTATTCGAAGTGCCAACGAGCACTCTCCTTCCCATGCACAGCTGGCAAAAGAAATGTGCTCCATCATTTCATCTGAGGAGCGAGCGAACGCATTGCCAAAGTCGAGCAAGGGTACAATTCAAAGAGGTCTTGCATATGACGAATTCAAACCCGAAATCGAACGACTGTTTCAGCAGGCAGAAGGTGGGCAGGTGGAATCGGGCGAGAAGCAGCAGCTGGATAGCAAGGAACTGCGTCAATGGCTCAGGCAGCGAGTGAACGAGATAGTTGGATCTAATAAACGTTCTGATGGCAATGAACAGCTCGGAGAGGAAACAGATCTGTTCTCCTGGGGAGTGGATTCAGTCAAAGCAGCTCGCCTACGTTTCGCTATATTACAGGTATGTCAATTTAATTTATATCTTCAAAGAGGGGTTCACTTAATTGGTGTTATTTCTGCCCCAGAAAATCGATCTAGGAGGCAACAGCTTACCCCTCAACGCCGTGTTTGAATACTCGTCTATCGCACAGTAAGAATTCTTGCGTTTATACTTGCGAGAACACTTTCTGAGAAGTCTGGTTGCAGGCTGTCCGACTTATGCGTCGCTCTTAGAACTGGCCAACAACTTCATCGAAGAACTCTCGAAGACGATATCAAGCTCATGCGGCAGATGGTCGACAAGTATAGCGATTTCGAATCAGCGAACGGTTATCACATTGTGCAAAATGGAGGCCTCACATGCAGTCCACCTACGAGCAGAACAGTGGTACGCCATCCTTTATAGGGATGCCGATATATTCTCACTGAGCGATTCATGTCACAGGTTCTAACTGGAGCTACCGGATCATTAGGCTCACATCTATTACATCAGCTATCTCTGCTCCCGACAGATTCTGTCAACAAAATTATATGCCTCGTCAGAGGGGCAGACGAAGCAGTCGCATACGGCAGAGTTCAGCGGGCTTTGGCGCACCGCAACTTACAATGTCAATCTGATCGTTTTCAGGTCTTGGCTGCACGGTTGGGAAAGCCGAACCTAGGCTTGGACGAAGCGGTCTACCAATCTTTGGCTCATAGTACAGATATTGTGATCCATGTGAGCACATCGTGTAACAAAGTAACGAACTAGCACTAACATTCGCTCTGTTGAATGGAAGGCTGCTTGGGCGGTTCACTTTGGGAGCCGGCTGGAATCGTTCGAAGGGGATCACATTCGAGGCACGTTCGTTCTCTCGAGATCCCAAGAATGGACTGAAGTATTCATTGGCTTAATCGAACAGGCACAAGAAATCTTTTAAATCTCGTTGCCAATTCCTCCACGTCTCAACCGCGCTTCCTGTTTTGCTCTTCGATAGCCTCGGTTCTCAATGGCACCACTCATTCCGATACTATATACGAGAAGCTCTCGGAAGACCCACACACCGCTGTACCCATTGGATACAGTCAATCGAAATGGGTGACCGAACAAATCTGTGCAAATGCGAACGAGTCTACTATGCTGAAAGACAAGGTTCAAGTCGTGAGGATTGGACAGCTATGTGGAGATACTCAGGAAGGGATATGGAATGAATCTGAAGGTTGGCCATTGATGATCAAGAGCGCCCAGATTACAGGCACTCTGCCTATGATACGAGAGGTGAGTACTGTCTGCTATATTCTCCACCGTTGCTAATCTCCCTTGCCCTAGAACCCATCCTGGCTACCCGTCGATATCGCAGCAAAAGCAGTGTAAGTATGATCGGCATCCCCCTTTTCCTGGAAGTTGCTTAGTTTACTTCTTGACCACTGGCGAATACGTAGTATCGACATTGCCATGAAACAGAAGACGTGTCACAAGGGCCGGCTTCCCGTATTTCACGTCGCAAATCCGCAACTGACGACATGGCCCATCATTCTGGATGGCCTGGCCGGAGCAGGACTAAAGTTTTCTACCGTAGCTCCGCATGAGTGGGTACAAAAAGTCAAAGGCAGTGAAGGAGATGCGGAGAGTAATCCTACAAAGGGTATGCTCGGCATGTGGGAAAAAGCAGTAAGTTAATTGTGAGGACTGGACAAAGAGGAAAATCAAGCTGAGCACGCTCTTGCTCCAAGTACGGCCAAGAAGGTGAAGATCAACCGGCTCCGGTCGTAAAGTCAAAGCACGCCACCAATGTATCGTCCCATCTCGCCAATTGCGAACCCGTTTCTGTAGAATTGATTGGACGAATGGTAGATGCTTGGCGCAAGAGCGGATTCTTGATGTAATCGGGGCTACAAGGATGATAATCACAGGATATGCACAACGGTCTTATAGGAGAATACAAATTGTAAGGGTCGAAGGATCTATGCGGATCATGAAGAGCATTGAAAGCCACACGGCTTCATCAATGAGGTCCAGCGCCACCAGGGATAGCGACACAGAGCGTTCTCCCACTCGATATTTGCCTGCTACAGAGTCTTGGTTCCACTACCATTGCAATGAGACTGGCAAGCAAGATGGCCAAAGTATCGGCCGCACCAATCGACGAAC
>JASBWR010000054.1:0-171172 GCA_030039265.1 Naganishia cerealis | reverse complement strand
AACATGGATGCGATGGATTCTGCTCGTCGACATCGATTGGGGAGTCTTTTGTGGAGTCCTGTTGCTTAGTCACGTTGAGGGTTGACTGCTTCTTTCCTTTTGCCTTCCTGGTCCTATACGTCCGACGCATTAACGACCGTATCAGCGGGAATACTGACGCGATAGGCATAGACACTTACGATGTCTCTTCTTCGTCTTTGATCAACTCTACTGCTCCTTTCTGCACATAGTAGCCTACTTTTGCAGGTCGCTGGAGTAGCACAGGCTGATCCATCTGCAACTCAGAATCATCGATGAAAGGATCCTTGTAATCGTAGTCGTCTTGTTGGATCACCCGCTTTCGTTTCTACGAATTCAAGCGGCGGGATAACGATTAGTGGTCCTGGTCTACCGCCGTTACAGACAGGAAGCGCATACCGGTTTCGAAGAAGTGTTATACTTCTTATCCAACTCTGCTGCCAACCTCGCCAACTCTGCCTCATCTGATCCATTCATCATGGCTTCTAGGATAGACCCAGGTGCTGCATTCGACGCAGCGGGTTCGAGTTTGATTGTATTCGAATTTCGCGACGAATCCTCAATTGCCCCATTTCCGGAATTCACAGCGCCATCGCCCCCTCCATTCATCAACAATGCCTGGAACTTTCTCTTTTTATTCTTCTTTGGCTTTCCATCCTCGACGCCATCGACTTCCATGTCATCATCGTCCTCGTCCTCATCTGCGTCCGTTTCCGCGGCGTTCCAGCCTGAAGGCGAGACGTAATAATCACTGTCCACCTGGCCCTGTGCGATACTGGCATCTTTAAAATTGACAATGCGGAATTTGGGCTCCATCCCATCATGACTCGGCGCCACCGAAGGCTTTGGTGTTGCTGTCCCTGTCAGTTCGGATTGATGTTCCACTGGCAGTTCCGTCAAAGGTAAAGTTGCTGGTATAGTTGAGAATACGGCTGGTGCTGGTAATGCCGGGGAGACTGATGGAGTGGCAGATGCTGGTGGCAAAGCTGCTTCGGCAGGAGTAGTGCTGTTCCTTTGTTCAGGTGAAGCAAGCGATGGCGTAACGCCGTTCCCGTTGACAACTGCGCAGGGGGACGTTGACTGATCTTGCCCTTCCTGTTGAGCCCCCGCTAAAGGATCCGCTTCCATGTTACTGGGGAGTCCATCAGGCCCTTCATGATCGTCGAACAGATGGAAAGTCACACGGATGGTCGCGCGCGCTTTCGGAGCCGCTTGAGGCGGCGGTGATGGTGATTTGGCTCTCGCTTTCTTCTTCTTGCCTGGCCTTGGAACCAGCACATTGACTGCCGTATCAATATCTTCGCCCTCGACTTTTCCTGATGCCACGGTGTCTTCCATTGCTAAAGGTGCCTCATTCTGCGGCTGACTGTCTTGCATCTGGCTTGATGAATCTATCGAAATCACATCTGTCGAAGTCGTGATCGTTGCTAGCGTTGTGCTTTGATGTGTGATCTCCGTCACATTTTGTCCCGGACCTCTGGATTCTGTTAGAACAATGTCCGAAGCTTGACTCTGCCCTTGCTCATGTTCCCCCAACGGCTCTATTTTGACGCGTACCTCCGCATCAACAGCAGCAGACGGTAACAAGAGATCCGATATTCCCAAGGGGCCGTTCCGCATCGAGATGAAGACAGGAGAGTCGCCGAGATCCTGGTCTTGTCCGTCTTCCAAGTCGATTGATCCCTCTTCGTCATCATCATCATCGTCGTCGTCTTCATCATCTTCATCGTCTTCGTCTTCATCTTCTCCGTCTGGCTCGGCATCCCCCTCGCCATTTCCGTCCACCTCACCTTCATCCTCCTCTCCAGATGATGCCTGGTCGGGGACCGCATCCCTTCCATCCTCAACAACTGATCCTGCTTCATCTTCTTGCACACGACCCCCACGGCTTTCTTCCGACTTGCCAGTCTCCGCTATCTGGATACTCCCAGCATTGGCTCCGTCGGATGCCATTGGTCCAGATTCGGACCATGCAGGACGTGGTGATGTTGGGAAACCCGGCTGTAACAAGGCAAATTCGCGCCCCCCGTCCGAGTCGCTACTCGTTCCCACTGACACCACAGATGGCCGTTTCAGGATGTGACGTTCGTTTCTGTTCTTTGTAGGGGATTCCAAAAGGTCATGATTCGCCATGCCGTTCATTCCACCATTCTCCGCACTTGAGGGAAATAGTACTGATGAAGTGCGGTGTTCGTTTTCAGAGTTATTCCTCAACCCCGGCCCGAGTTCATCCCCGTTCCTCCGCTCCTCACTCATATTGATCAGACTTCCTACGCTCATTCTTGCGGGCTGCGGAGAGATAGGTAGTTGATTGTCTACGGACGACATCCGCTGTGCTTGAACGACATTACCAGACTCGACGGATTCGGAATGCAGGATCCCGAAAATGTTGCTCCGCCGCTGTGACTCGGGACTGACCACCACTGCTAGCGGGTGGCTGCTTTGATTCATTTTAGCATCGTTGTCGACTGCCGTAGCTATTCCATCTCGAAGAAAGCTACCCTCTGGTGCAGGATCCCGGTAAATGTTGTTCTCCGAGGATCCTTGGTTGGCAGAAGTTGAAGAAGTGGAGGCCATCATCGACCTTGAATCAGATTTGCTTCCGCACAATCTGGCCGCGGCTCGCGCGAGAGTCGAGGACCAGGGGGTTTCGTGTTTCCTTGCAGTGCTTCAACGTCGCGCTGCGCGATCGACCCCTACTCAGGGTCCAGTGGTACTTGTCGTCAAGAGTCTCTCTCGCTTACCAGATGCTTGGCAGAAGCAGTAACAGGCGAGATAATAGATCGCTCGAGAGGAAACTCACGCGACGTTTGCGACCCAGATGATGACAGGCGTTGCGAATTCAACCGGGTTGGTGATATCTTCAGTGCACCAATCCTGTCAATTCCAGTTGTTGCTGCTAACTGAACTGGCAGGCGCCCGTTGCAAGATGATCGTATCTTGATGACGCGTCTGCCACGATGAATAATGGGACGGCGAAGAGGAAGGGATGATGCTTATGCCCTAATGAATCCTTAACTTTACAAAATACGGATATCGACCACATTCGCTAACGTGCGAACCAGCGAGCATTGGTCGTCCGCCATCCCCTTTCCAAGTCCTCCCTTCTCCGCGCATCCTGCCGCGCGACCAGCCGCGCGCAGTCCAAGCCAGATCGCAACCCCTCGTTTTTCTCCCTGGGCTTTTCTTCTTCTTCTTCAGCCTCTAGTGCATCCCGGAGCGCAAGTCCAAATGTCCGGCTTTCCCCAGCAATCAGGCGAATTCCAAGCTGGAAGTAAGCCGGAGGTAAACCGAGAAGCAAAGGAGTCGGGGAAGGTGGACTCTCAAATCGGCCGCCGGTTCGAGCGATTATTCATTTATTCGTCAGGTCCCGATTGCGGGAGAATGGAAACCATTGTTCGGTCCGACTTGAAGTACGTATGACTCCTGAAGAATTAGGGCTGTTGGTTGTGCCAACCAGCATTCTCGCCCTACTCACTACTACATCCTCTGTTACAGAGGTTCCAGCTGGCCTGGTGTCATTCAAGGTCAGATGGTAGCCCCCAGCAGCATCATCTACGCGTACTCCGCGTTGGGCGTTCAGGCTGTCCTCCCCATCGTTCTGGGTGCTTTTGCAAGTGTCAAGGTAAGCCTTAACCCATTACATTTAGAGAAAGAGCTTCCGCCTGATCATATTCGTTGACTTTTCTCAGACCCCTAGATCTATCCGAAAAGCAGTCAAGGCTGCATATCTGGAACGCGTCGCCAAAATCGCATACGGCAATGTGAATGATAGAATACCCCATCCAGACGAAATCTACAATGCATTAGCAGGAGAAGAGGGTCCTGACGATGACGAGGACGAGGATGAAGATAGGGTTGGGCTGCAAGATTCTTTGTGGTTTCCGTTGATGGCGTCTTGTGCGCTTTTCGGTTTCTTCATCCTCTTCAAATTCGTGGATCCGATATGGATTAATCGATTCATCAGCATCTACTGTGAGTTGCGACTTTCCAAGAAGGACAAGCAAACATGACTGATTACATCTTTGCTAAAGTCGCAGGAGCATCTGTATTTGCGATACAAATGGTAAGCACAGTAATCGATTTCTGCTGGACAATGGCTAATACCCTCATTCAGACAGGAACCGATTTTTTGAGTAGCTTGACACAAAGAGTAACAGGGAAGCCCGCTGCTCGAGTTCACCTACGTATAGAGGAGGGGTTCAAAGGTTAGTTTTCAGGCGAGACAACCCTCGTCCATCAATGGCCTTATCTCTACTTCGTTGACGCAGAGCTGATTCATGTCGCATACACCAAGCTCGATATCATCATGCTCCCCTTCGCCATTACGCTTCCAGTCTTGTACATCTACCTTGGGAAACCGTGGTACATGACGAACATTATTTCATTTTGCTTTGCCTATTCGGCGATCAAGGCGATGAAGTTGGATGGCTTCCTGACTGGCGCAGCTCTACTCGCTGGATTGTTCGTGTATGACATTTTCTGGGTGTTTGGCACTCCGGTGGTGAGTTGCTCGATTGCGACCAAAATCCATGACTGGACATCTGATGAAAATCCGTGCGCAGATGGAAAATGTCGCAAAGAGTCTAGATGCTCCTATCAAGGTGAATGTCCCACTGACTTCCTTTCCCTTTCGCCAGGAACTCATCCAACGCAACGTCATTCATATCAGGTTCTAGCTCCGCGGGACATGTCAGATTGGTCGGCTGGATTCGCTATGCTGGGACTGGGCGACATGTAAGAACTTAATCATAATCATCTGTTTCGGCGTGCATAACCTAACCTGTTCCGTATGTTTCACAGCGTTCTTCCAGGTGTTTTTATCTCTCTAGCCTTACGCTACGATTACGCCAATCACGTGCGAAGACAGCTGAAAGCTGACAAGAAATCGACGCCGACGCGTCGAGACCGATACGCAAAACCATACTTCTTTGCGGTCCTCGTGGCGTATGTGCTGGGTCTCGTTACCACTGTGGTGGTAATGCACAAGTTCAAAGCAGCGCAACCTGCTCTATTGTACTTGTCACCCGCTTGCAGTAAGTCTAATTGCATCTGGCAAGACTGCCGGCTGTACTCATCACTCATATATTGCGTGTTTACCTTTAGTTGGATCGGTTGCTTTGTTGGCGTGGCTTCGAACAGAGTTCTCGCAAACGACTAGTTGGAAAGACGAAGATCCAGTGGAAGCGGGAAAGCAGAAACAACGCGATAGTGCAGTCGATTCACCATCCTCAGAAGACAATTCCAACGTTGAGCAGGTACTTACGGGCGCCTTTATCGCTCGAGCTGCCACATGTGCATACTTGTATTTTGCGCAGCCGAAACTTTTCCCAACAAGCATGACTCAGCCATTCGACACCTCAGCGGTAATCCTCCTTCAGAATAGCTCAGTCATCGATGTAAAGTCGCCGCTACAATATTTCTTACGCTGGGATGCACTTTATTACGTCAAGATTGCGATGGAGGGCTATAGGTACGAACAAGAACTAGCCTTCCTCCCCGGATGGCCACTTTGCATGCGCACGGGAGGCGAAGTGGTTCGATACATCAGAAGAGCGAGCTCGCGAGGAGCCATGGAGCTGGATGTGTTCGATGTGCTTGTCAGTGGTATCGTCCTTGCCAATGTTCTCAGTGTCGCTGCTGCTATAGCCTTCTACAAGTGAGTAGTCGGAAGCAGCCCGTGCCGCGTCCGATTCTTTGCTCAATTCACGCATCTTTCAGGTTGACTTCCCGTGTCACTGACAATAAAACGTTCGCACTATACGCCACCTACCTCTACATCCTCACGACAAGCACAGCGACCGCCTCCAGTCCCTACACCGAGCCGCTATTCGCCTTCTTCACTTTGACTGGATTTTTCTTTATACTGCCTTCTCGGATCAGCAAGAGAGCCGGCAGCAAACTCGTTTTGACAAAGACCTTGGGCATCTTGCTTCTAACTGCTGCGAGCGGCACAAGAAGCTTGGGTATCCTGAACAGTGCGGTCGTCCTGACCCAGGGGTTTATAGAGCCAATGCTTAAAGGCGATAGACGGTTCTTGGTAAGTGTTTCTGGTTGATATCGATCTTGCGTTTTCATGCTCAGCTGCATCTCTCCCACATCCAACAGGTCAACGTGAAGCGGGGCGTCTTGTCGGCTCTTGCTTGTCTGTTTATCACTTTGCCGTTCATTGCCTTCCAGTATCTTGCATATCGATCGTTTTGTTTGGATGAGAACACACGCAGGCCATGGTGCGATGTATCGATCCCGTCAGTATACAGCTTCGTCCAGGAGCACTACTGGTAAGCCTGTGTTAGATATCATTGCTACAACTCCGTTTAAACGCATGTCACTTGTTTGTAGGAACGTCGGCTTCCTTCGGTATTGGACAGTATCACAAATACCCAACTTTCTACTTGCCGCACCCGTCCTACTCAGCAGCCTCTATTCAATCTATGATTATGCGTGCCAGGGACCGCAACTTATTTCCGTCCGCAGCAATATACTCGGATACCTCGGTCTTCATATCGCTTTGACGTATATTCTAATTACTTCTAGCCATACTCAAATCGCACTCCGGACTATGGGAAGTAACCCCTTGTTCTGGTGGGGTTTGGCTCAGCAAGTTTGGCAATTCAGGGTTGGACCGGAGAAGGTTGATGTGAAGCTCGGAAGGGCTGGAAAGCCATGGCTTATATGGGCTATTGTGTGGACCGCTGCGAGTCTTATCCTCTGGGCGGGATTCTATCCTCCCGCTTGAATTGTACTCTGATATCCCAGTCACCAAGGCCAGAGTCTGGACGATCAAACTACTCTGGAGTATACAAGCTAGTACACATACATCAGGACGCTCTGATTGATGACCTTGCTGCTGCGTGCTGCTCTGCAATCCGTTCGGTAATTGGTTAGCGCGCGAAAACCCGCGTGATCTCTGTATTTTGTTTTGTTTAGGTAGCTGTTTAGGTAGTAGCTGTTCGGACCTCGAGATATTCTACTCCAACAGCTTCCTCGGAGCCTTCTTCGGCCTGGGGAAGGAACTCTCTGCTTTTTTCTTCCTTCCACTCCATCGTGCCAGATTTCAGAAAGAGAGCGCTCCCGCATCAGTTGTGTGTCTTTCCGAATACGAGGCGATGCTGAGTGCCAACTAACAACTTGGGCATTGCAGTTGGCCTTTCTTCGAGTGACGTCGCTACTGTAACAGCTTCTTTCTGCTTTACCACAAACAACAGCGCTCCCGTTTCCGACCCTCCCCGAGTCCCAACTCCCGACTTCTCGAGAATAAGGCACGAGTACCAGTACCAGCTCGAGTGCCGCTTACCCCGACTGAGCCGCTGACGAAACCCCGCGGAGAATGGGTGGGAAGTTCTGCGAAGGCTTTCAGCTTGTGGAGGTTACTGTGGAGGTCAGCATCGGCTTCCGCTACGTCATTCCCGCTCGCTTCGCAAGGAACCGTCTTGGCGGCTGCCCGATTTAGCCTTCACCGTATAACCGAGCATATGCAGTTGACTATTATTATGGAATACTGGAGCTTCGCAAGAAAGAACACGCTGTATCGCTCTTGATCACCCTTTTCCTTGCTGGCAGCTCCTTCTCCAGAGCTTCGTCCAGCCGTCAGCCTCCAGGAGTCATCAACCTGCATATCTGGGTGCCTTGCTGATCTGACCGTGTTGCAACAGCTGATGAGTGATGATAATCCGAGAACCTTTGCTCGTTCGGAGCGTTGTATTGAGCAAGCGAGCGAGCCATGTCGTCGGCGCTGTCCAGCTCGCTGTCCTCTGTATTTGGTGACTGCGCTAGACTGCATGACTGTAGACAGCTTTGCAAATACCCCTATAGGTCCTGCGGTTTCAGCTGCGGTTTCCAGAGAAATGCCCCATCGGGAAGTCCCGGCTGAAGCCCCAGGTTGCAACCTCGGTGGATATGCTTTCTCCACTGTCAGTCTAGGGCGCCCCGCCAGAACCCCAATATTCAGCTGTCTTTCTAGCGTCGGTTTATCCAACCTGTGCCGCGTTCGGACCGTTTTTGCCTGTGGTTCCCCTGCAGCTTTCCCTCAAGAAGCCCCACAGGTGCTCCCTTTCTCAGGACCGCCGGCAGTGGTTGCACATGCTCGTCTTGCAGCTCGTCTTGCAGAACTTCTTGAACCGCTTCTTGCAGCTGATCGTGCTATAATCGATCAGGCGACCTATCACGATTAGTATATATAACTTCTGGCCCCATTGATCCTCTTCACACCCTGTCTGGCTCTTGAATCAGTCTCAGTCATCCTTCTTTCATCATGGCCGACGTTAAAGACATCCCTCAAAAGTTCGAAACCGGTCATTTCGAGTCTCGTTATTCCGATGTTCGCTCAGAAAAGGCAGATCTCACCACAGCCGTCGACTCGGAGGCGATTGCTGGTCAGCACATCGACAACGTCCTCTCACATCTCTCCAAAGAAGAACTGCTTGCCGATGTCGACCGATTCGCCGCAGAACACGATCTCCAATACGCCATCAATGATCTGAGAAAGGGTGCATTGCTCGCTCAACGTCCCCATCACTACATGTCATTGCCGGAACTCGATGAGGATGACAGAGCCATCATCACTCAAGAACGACTTCATAAATGGAAACACCCCATGACCTTGTATTGGACGATTTTTGTCTGTTCCGTAGGCGCTGCTACACAGTAAGTAGAGTCGAGACCACATTGCTGTACATCGCCCAATAATCGTTCGTGCTATCTGCAGAGGTTGGGATCAGACTGGATCAAACGGTGCAAACCTCTCCTTCCCTGCCGAATTCGGCATCAACAAAACTCAGGGAGACGTGAGTCTTCATATATATGAGCTCGGTCGACGAAGTTACTGAAACGACAATTTGATGCGATATAGGAATGGCTAGTTGGGTTGATCAACGCAGCTCCGTATTTCGCTTCTGCTTTACTCGGTTGCTGGCTTTCTGATCCTTTGTGAGTACCGAGCCGGTTACACTCGTAATACGCATCTTCACTAATTCGCCTCGCATCCAAATTCAATAGGAACAACTTGCTCGGTCGAAGAGGAGTCATTTTCCTCACCGCCCTCTGCCTTATCGCCACTCCCATCGGTTCCGGATTCACGCAAAGCTGGCAAGGTCTGTTTGTGTGTCGTCTTGGTTAGTCTTTCTTCCTTGTTAGCAGCGAATTGAAACTGTAAGCTTACTCATGTCGCGTTTGCGAAACAATAGTGCTCGGGATAGGAATGGGCTGCAAAGGCTCCACTGTGCCCATCTTTGCGGCCGAAAATGCGCCGGCATCGATTCGAGGCGCTTTGGTCATGAGTTGGCAATTATGGACAGCATTCGGTATTTTCCTTGGGTGAGTCGGTACTGCATTCAGTCGGTCGCATGTGGCTTATACCTTCCCTTGTCGTATAGATTCGCGGCAAACGTGATTGTGCAGGACACTGGGAAAATCGCATGGAGGTTGCAACTTGGTTCGGCCTTTATTCCTGCCGTTCCCCTGGCCATCGGTATTTGGTTCACCCCAGGTAAGCCGGCGATGACAGAAAAGGCCATGTAGCTGTGCTCACCTCCCGCTTCGTGGCGCAGAATCTCCTCGATGGTTGTTGAAGAAGAACCGACACGCTAAGGCGTACAAGTCCCTCCTCCGACTCCGATTCACGCCGTTGCAAGCTGCACGAGATCTGTACTACATTAGCGCTCAACTGGACGAGGAGAAGAAAATCCTGCGTGCCGATAGCTTCGTGCGACGATTGACCGAGTTGTTCGTCATTCCTCGAGTCAAGCGGGCTACTTGGGCCGCTTTCACCGTTATGATCGCCCAGCAGTGAGTGACCGTTCTTGTTCAGTTACTCCAGCTGCTCAATGGCTAAGATTGGCCCCGTGTCTAGGATGTGTGGAATCAATATCATCGCTTTCTACTCGAGTACGATCTTTGCAGAGAACGGGTTCACTTCTAGACAAGCCCTGTATGCTTCTCTCGGCTTTGGGGCAGTAAACTTCGTTTTCGCGTTCCCAGGTAAGTCCTAGAGCGTCCTCTGACGACATCGTAACAGCCCGGCACGATACAGTGCTAACTTGGTCTGTCCTTACAGCTCTGTTCACCATCGACACATACGGTAGACGAAGTCTGCTCCTCTTTACGTTCCCCATCATGGCCACGTTTCTACTTGCTGGAGGCCTGTGCTTCCTTATCCCCGAGGACACGCATAAGACAGCAAAAGTTGCCTTGGTCGCGCTCTTCGTCTACCTGTTCGCGGCGGCCTACAGTCCTGGGGAGGGACCAGTTCCGTTTACTTATTCGGCGGAGGTATTCCCCCTCGCACAGCGTGAGATTGGTATGGCATTTGCCGTCTCGGTATGCCTCGGATTCAGCGCCATCTTGTCGATTACGTTCCCTAGCATGCTTCGAGCGATGGGTGCCACAGGTGCTTTCTGTTTCTACGTGAGTTCACATCGACGGGTGAACGTGGCTATGACAAGGCCAATGTTGATTGCGACTTCTTTTGCGTCTAGGCCGGTCTCAACGTTCTCGCGTTCATTCTAATCTTCCACCTTGTGCCTGAAACCAAGGCGTAAGTCATTTCACTACCGTTATTGCTCCCTCGCCATCGGTGAAGCGTACTGACCTCCCATTTACCCATAGATTGACACTGGAAGAGCTCGATAGCGTCTTTAACGTGCCCACTGCGACGTTTGTCAAGTACCAGTACAAGGTCGCTTTGCCTTACTGGATCAAGCGATGGATCTTCTGGAAGCGAAACATCAAGCTGGAGCCGCTATTCGCGATCGACGACGAAGTAGAAGTGATTGATCGCAAGGGGCAGGGCGATAACAGTCACAACTAGCGGGCTACTCGGGTAGGGCTTATGTGAACGTTGCCGATGTCACTTTAACATACTGTATAACTTATAATCACTGACGGACATCAAGTTAGCGGAACTACAGCGACTGTATTTTATGCGAGATCATTCAAATCATATATGCTTCCTCTGTATCATCTGTGATTATCTCTGCAGCATCTTTCTCGGCCCGCAGCGTTTCGGATCTAGCCCCGGGCCGGGGGAGGAAATGTAAACAAATGATCGAACGCGAAGAAGCAAAAAACAAACAAATGGTGTGCTTCCTTTATGGTTCCCACCCCTTAGATCTCCTGCCAGCACCTCCTTGATAGCTTACGGCTTGTCGCCAGGCCACCACGTATTCCCACCGTCACCGTCACCCATCCTTGCACAGCATACAGCCGAAACAACCGAGATGCTTGCCCAGATCTCACTCATCCTCCTAGCCGCTCTCCGCGCGAGGCCTGCATCTGCCGCAATGCCGTACGACTTGATCGTCAGTCACCAAGGCGCGACGTTCTTTGATGGATGGAATTTTGCGACGGGGTACGATAATACGAGTGAGTCTTGGCCCTCTTCCCATAAATTATGCGGAGATCTATCTGACCCTCTCTTGTCCTTCTCGGCACGCAGCAAACGGTGATGTGGTATGGATGAACGATAAGAATGTGGCGTATGTGAATGACGCGGGAAGGGCTGTCTTAAAAGTAGACAACTGTATGTCCCCACATCACTAAAAAACCTCCTATCCGGCGACTCACCGCTTTTACATGTGCCTGTACCACACAGCTACTGCCGTTCCATACAACGAAAAACGCGGCTCTGTCAAGCTCTATTCGAACAACTACTACCGTCCGGGAACCGTATGGGTGTTTGATGCCGTTCATGTTCCTGTCGGATGTTCCGTTTGGCCGGCGTTATTTACGCAAGGCACCAACTGGCCGGAACATGGAGAGATCGGTAAGTACCTCTCCCTACGGTTAGCAACGACCGCGAGTGCTAATTGCGTTGGAGCGGTGTAGATATCTTCGAAGTCGTGAACAACGAACAAACCAACCAGTACGCACTGCATACCACTGCCGGATGCGATGCGTCCTCCGCAGGAGGCCAAACAGGCACACAGGGGTTCAAGTCGTGTGACCAGACCCAGAATTCTGGGAGCGGGTGTACAGTCCGTGATGCAGACTCGGCCAGTGCGGGGGAACCGTTCAATGCTGCACAGGGGGGAGTGTATGTCGCTGCTTTCGAGGTGGGTTCCTTTCTTCCCGCAACACAAGGGGTAACATGGAGTGCGAAGAATGGAATGTGCTGACTTATTCCCGTTCATCGCTTTGGTCGCTATATTGCATGAGGACAGAAAGAAGGAATTCGAATCTGGTTCTTCACACGCGCCAAAGTCCCCACAGCGGTGCTCGGCTCGCAAGCGAAGAGTATCGACCTTGATGCACTGGGCACGCCGAGCGCGCGGTATGCGGCAGGGTCGGGGGGATGTGACATTGAAAAGTTTTTCGGAAGTCAGCGGTTGACACTGGATATCACTGTGCGTGGCTCCTGAACGAGTCTTCATGGAAGGGGAGTGTGTGCTCATAATGATTCCTGGTGGGGCTTCCTACTTCGTAGCTGTGTGGTGATTTCGCGGGCTCTCCGACAATCTTGCAGCAGACCTGTCCTGCGTTGGTCACCCCGCAGACATGTTACACAACCTACGTCCTCGGCGCGGAGAATTATCAGAATGCATTCGTACGTTGACTTCCTCCCCTCAATGATACCATTGATACACTCGAGCCACTACTGATTTCGTTGATTTGGGATGACGGAGTGCAGTTTGAGATCAACTACTTGAACGTATACGGCACGTCGAATTCTATTGATGCGGAATTATCCGTCGGTGGGGGATCTGGGGGGGTGAGCAGCAGCAGCAGCAGCAGCAGCAGCAGCAGCAGTAGCAGCAGCCCCAGCACCACCAATCGTGCGACAGGGACGAAAACGGCTGTGACTTCGACCACAACCGGCGGTACGTCAGTTGGTGCGGGAAACACGGTTCCGACGCAGACTATTTCCTCTGCTGTTCGCGGGGCGGGGCTCTGGTTCTCGGGACTTGGAGCAGCGGTTAGTGTGGCGGTGATGCTACTTTGGTAGAGGGGAATAGGATAGATTAGACATTGTAGTGGTTATACCCGGAAAAAGAAGTGGCGAACATTGCATCAGATACTTTGTTGTGAGAAATGACGTGTCTTCGTTTGGCGGGGTGATGACGCATACTGTGCCGGCCGTTGCGGTGCAGCCAAAACACTGTTCCCCTCGAGTCCCCGTTCCCCGCCCCGCCGCTGCTCCCCACAAAGCCACCATGTCCATCTCCATCCCCAGCGAGGCCCAACTCGCATACAACACCGTCCTCAAGGGCGACCCGAAAGTAGAATGGGCGATATTGTAAGTGTCCCGCCGCGTTTGGTGTGTGCATGCCCTCTGACACCTCGTTCGTCCCTGCAGCTCCCTCGCGTCCGCGGGCAACGAGCTCAAGTTGCAAGCTACCGGATCGGGACTTGATGATCTTGAAGAAGAGTTCATGGATGGCAGGTGAGCGTCTTTGGTCATTCCTTCTGGTAATCCCGCAGGCGTGAAGGAACAAGCTAAATGGTTGTGCTGTTGTTCGAGTAGAATCCAGTATGCGTTTGCCCGTGTCGAAGACCCGAATGTAAGTTCTTGCGTACCGTTTTGCCGTACGGGCAAACCATTACTATCTTGAGTGCACATGTCTGATGCACAATTCCCACCGCTGCAGTCGAACCTTGAGAAATTTGTGCAAATCAATTGGTGTGGAGAAGGCGTTCCCGAACGTCAGAAGGGACACTTCAGTACGTCTGCCCTGCCACCTCCTTCCCTGTTTCACAACACGACCCACTGAACCTCCTCCTGTACGCCGTGGCAGACACCTATGCATCCCAAATCTCCTCATTCCTGAAAAACTCGCACATTGTCATCCAAGCTCGAAACGAAGCCGATATCACTCCGCAACACATCCATAAACGAATGAACGAGTCGAGTGGATCAAAGTACACGTCTGCCCCGCCTCCCTCCGCATCCCAGGTACAGCCCCCAGCGGCGTCGCCGCAACCTTATACGGCTTCGAGTAGCTCGTATACTAGACCTACGCCAGGCAACACGCCCTCATTCCAACGGCCTACCGCTCCACCTTCGGTCACGGCTCCACGTCCCGTCGTATCCGCACACACTCCCGCACCCGAACCTACTAAACCCACACCCCCGGCGGCGACATCCCCCGCACCGACCCCTGTAGCAGCAGAAGACAGGATCGCCCCCGTCGGAACATCCTACACACCCGTCTCCTTGCCCAAGCCCAAAAAGTTGGGAAACAGGTGGGGACCCGGTGCGGTTCCCGTAGGAGGGAGCGACGATGATGAAGAGCAGCACGGGGCGAAGGGTGCTGCTGCCGGTGGTGAGGTGAAGCCATCGGCGTTTGCGAGCGCTCGCAGTGCGTTTGGCGGCGGCGGTGCACAGAGGTCTTTCGGCGGCGCAGCTGGTGCATCCACCTTTGGCGGAGCTGCGAGCGCTGGGGGAGGGAAAAAGTTGACTTGGAGTGAGAGGCAAGCCGAGGCGAAACGACAGCGAGAGGAAGAAGAGCGAGCTGCCCAGGAAGGTTTGTCTCTGTTCCCTTCTTTGTTTTTTCTTGCATTCCCGATCCCACAGGTCGCGGCATCGCTGATACCATGTTCTTCGTGCACAGCTATGGCCCACGCAGCATCATCGGCTCCAGCTCGAGCGTACGGCGGCACTTCTACGGGCGCAGTTCATGCCCCCTCACCCGCCACTCCCTCCGCGGAGAAGGAGGAGGAAGAAGCGTCGGCCGCCCCGCCTCCTGCACCGCCCGCGGCGCCTTTGCCGCCCCGTGTTCCTACTGCCGTGCCTGATGATGAGGATGACGAGGAGAAGGAACGTGATAATCAAGATGATTGGGATGACGTGAGTCCCCTTGTTCCTCTTCCTGCGCCGTGGGTCCGCACGCAATGTCCTTCAGGATCTTCCGGAACGGTCCTGTGCTTATTATACCTCGCATCTCTGCTTCTTTCAATCTGGTAATAGGCACCTCCGGCTCCTCCTGCGCCTGCTCCGTTCCGGCCTATTGCGGCTCCGGCGCCTCCGAAAGAAGACGAAGACGTTGAGGAAGAAGAGGCGAGTCCAAGCTGCCCATGTGTTGGTTTTTTTTCGGGAATGCTAATATTTTAATCCCCAATGACTGGATAGGCTCCTCCTCCCCCTCCGCCTCCCCCTCCTCCGCCCATGCCGGAACAAGAAGACGTAAGCCCGCTCCTGTACCCTTCCTGTGTTCCCCTAGCCAATCCTCATCACCCTTGTCCCTCTCTATTTGCCACGTTGTTTGACAAACGTTATATAAAGCCCGCTATCACGCAGCTGCACAAGATGCAAGCGAACCTTCGTCTCGACGAATCCGGAATTCCAGCAGCCCCTCCTGCACCTCCGGTGCCGACAGCGACGAGGCCTGGAGCGGTGAAGGATCAAGGTCCCACGGCGAGGGCCGAGTATGATTATCAGGTGCGCGTCATATTTGTTTTCCCCTTTTCCATGGAACATGCGGGAACTGATGGCTGTTACGTCTTGCGTATTGAATTATAGGCAGCCGAGGATGTAAGTAGCGCCTCCTGGTCCGCCAATAGAGGTATCTAAACAGCGGTTGGATTGACGGATATTTTCGAATTTGCCTAGAACGAGGTCTCCTTTGCGGAGAATGATATTCTTACTCAGATCGAGCAGACGGATGAAGGTACGTTTAAGTGCCCTTTCCCTGAGAATGAAGGGCGTTTGCAGCCGAGTCCTTACCTTTCCGACTCCTTGAATTTCTCGTACAGCTTGGTGGACCGGCACAAACCCACAAGGCCAGCGTGGCTTGTTCCCGGCAAACTATGTCACCCTGCTCGAAGGTAATGCTGTCCCCGTGGAGCCAGCACAAGAAGAAGAGGAAGCGCCTCCTCCGGCTCCGGCGCCGCCTCCGATGCCGCCCAAGGATGAACCTGCGGCTGCGGCTACCGGAAAAGGGAAATGGGCCGTCGCGCAATACGAGTGAGTGCTGCCTCCCGCTTCTTTTCGCTCCCGCTGCAGGATCATGTGCTGACGCATAGGGCGTGTTATTTCGCGCTTGCGTTTGCTAGCTATGACGCCGCGGAGGATAACGAGATCTCCCTGAGAGAAGGGGACCAGGTGATTGAGATCGAGGAGACAGATGAGGCTTGGTGGACTGGGACCACGGCTAATGGTCAACGAGGGCTCTTCCCTGGTAGGTGTTGCTTATTTTCGCCCTTTCGCGTGGTCACGGGAGTGGGTACATGCTTACATCGTTGCCTCGAACAGCAAACTACGTGGAGCTCCAGGAATAGAGTCGAGCCATGGCGGAAAAGATGGAAAAAAAGTTGTAAAAGAAGACGATGAATGAACTAAATCCAAGAATGAAAAAGACGAATGTTTATGCATTTCTGGCGATTCGTCATCATGGCCGCACATGGAGGCTGGCGATCGCCCACTGTCATCCAGCAAAAATAGAGACAGCAGCAGATAGTGGCACACTGGTACTGGAGACACCTTTCATGGCAGACAGACCGCCATGGCTCGCACACAGTACTCCCGCTTCGAGGTCATCTCCTCCGTCGTCGTTTACGCCATCTTTCTTGGCGCCGTCGGCAAGTTTTCCCTCGTTCAATGTCCCTCATAATCTGTGGGTGATGGCCCGCACCACCTGTTCTGACCCGTAACCCCTTGTCCAACAGCGGGAATCTTCTACTTGACTAGAAAGGCAGGCGCAGCAACGAAGCAACAGAAAGCAGCGTTGAGGGGGAAAGGAATGTGCGCAATCGTTCCGTCCTCCTTTTTCGACTAGGAAGCATGTGCTGACTGCGCTTTCCTGCCAACTCCCGATGGTCATATAGAACGGTCAACCGATCCGGTCTCACCGTCCAAACATCCCGCGTGGCACCAACGAGGGAGCAAGCAATCGCCTCTACACAGCGGTATGTTACACCGTCTCCCTACACACGCTCGTGCATATCGTGATTCGCTGAATATGCCCTCCTCTCGCCTTCGACACGCCCATACAGCGCGTTCGAGCAATCCGCAAAGAAAGTGGCAGCACGCAAGGATGCCTTCCAGTTTGGTTCTAACGGTGGGAGACAAGGGAAAGAGGGCAGCATGGCGTCCTTCGCAGAGCCGTACGCAGCGGATTCTTCCTTGGGATCGAATGAGTCGGCATATGGCAACGTTCCTGCTCCGAGGAATGATGCTGCGATCCAGACCGGAAAAGACATGCCGGTAGGAATAGATGAGAGCATCACAGCTGTGGACATCTCCTCGTCTCCCCAGAAATTGCACGAGTAAGTCGGTAGTTTACTTGGATTTACTCATTCATGCTGAAAGCTCATTGAGGACATGCATATGAATAGGGCAAGCAGGAAACGGTCGTTTTTCAGGCGGGAGAAGAAGGTGGCATTGTGAAGGAAAACGTTGTAGATGTTCATCAACAAGCCGCGCAGTACAACTCGGGCTTCCATAAAGAGCCAATTTCCAGCATAATACCATCTCTGAAACCCAACAGATACAATTTGTTTTTATAATAGTGTGTTGACAAGTTTTGCAAGTTTTTTGCGAGAGAAATACAGAGGATACAAGAGAGCTGTCGCTGTAGCAAACGGATATGATACGTGTGGACACGCGAAGACGGATGAGGCTCAAAAGCCAGAGTCATGTGAAGCAAGGCTATGATAAACGCAACGGAGGCATAGATCCAGCACTCGCAGTGCGATTACGCACGAGTCCTCCATTCCTCGATGTCTTGAGGTGCTGCTGCTGATCCTGCTTTTTCGACTTTTTCGAGTCCCTGACGGCCCGTTTATCTGTTCTGTGAAGAGCCTTGCCATTCCGTGCGCCGTCCTGATCGGTCGTCGCTTCGAGGATGGGCGACACGGGGTACCCGGTGCTGGGATCCATGGCGAGAGTGCTAGCGATAGACGGGCTCGCAAATGTCGGCCGCAGGATGGCACCGTTGGAAGGTCCATGCGTAAATCCCTGTGAATTCATCGATGGACTGCTCCCGTCCGCGGCAAAGAGACCGGTGGATGATGTGAATGGTGCATTCGAATTACGACTTCTACGGAAAGTCGTGATGGGTACTTTTTCCCATCGTCGTAGACTTCGCAAGTGCCTCGATCCGTAAATTTCTTCATCTTGGTCCGTCTCGTGGGCGTGATGATGCAACGCGCTCGTATCCAAGACGTCATCGAGTGCGATGGGCTCAGCTAGGTCTTCATGATCGGAAGACGTGTCTTCCCGATCGAATGATTCTCGTTGACTGAGCCGCAAGGGTGATCCACGAACACTGTCGCTGACATGTCCTCGACCAGCAGGTACGGAGGAATACCGAGGTCGTCGACCATTCGTACTTGGACTCGCACCCAAGGCTTGGCGCTTGACATGGCTGCCCTTCGTTCCAGTTTGACTGCCTCCTCGTGCCCGACCTCTCGGACCGCCTCGACGCATGAATGGGCTGGGAGTGACTTTGCCTGTGCCGTCAATGACAGCTACTCGATCCGGATGTTCGTGTTCAGGAAGGAAAGCGCCCATGATTGGGAACCCAGGTGCAGCTGAAGGAGGGGTGGACTGCGTGATCGCAAGACCAGGAATGGCATGTGTCGGGTGAGGCGAGACTTCGATGTTGGTATTGGGGGTCGTCGCTGCTGAAGATGTCGAAACGCCGGTATTCGTTTCCATGAACAGCGCCTGAAGGGATCCATTGACAGACGCATCGACTGCTGAAAGGCTGTCAACCGGACTCGGTTCCATAATCGTCGGTTCGTCGTTTCCCGTCATACTGAGGTTCGAAACTCCACCGAGCAATTGTTGCTGTTCTTCGGCTCGTGCGCGTTCCAACAGGTTCCTAGCATCCGCCAACGGAACCCCCAGATCTCTTGCCAGAGCAGCTTCGTCGACGGTGGTGACCCCAAACGCGGCGGCATTGTTGACTTCAACACCACTGACAGCCATCCCAGAGAATGACATGAGATTTGGCGGACTGGGCATATCCTCATCGGGAAGACTGTCCGTCGTGTCGCCGTCATACGTATCGCCGGCACCGTCGGAAAAGACATTCTCGTCCCATTCTTCTTCGAGCGCACCTTCATCGACAAGCAAAACGGGACCCTCGCCGTTCGTCGTACTGCCCGTCCCACTTCCCTTGCGCGACCGCCGTTTTTCCTTTTCACGAGTCGACACAGACGTCGAACTGCGGCTATTGCCGTTTCGATTGTTATTTTCATTTGCGCCGCCCTCGGCAGAGATCCTCGGCTGCGCAAACACAAGATTTCCAGACCAATCTTCCATGAGCACGAGCGGCATTTCCGGCTCGCCCAGGCCGAACGCCGCATCGAACGGGTCGTTGTCGTCGAGCATATCGGTATCCGAGGTACCGTTGCCGGAATCATCAGATGCTTCAGATCCTGCATCCATATCATCATCGGAATCATGCCAGTCGTCCAAGGCTTGAAAGAGTATTCCCTAGTGTAATCGAAACATATCAGCACCTGTGAAGCAGACATAACGCCCCCCAAACATGTCCTCCCTTACCTCGTCTTCATCGTCCTCACTCCAGTCTGCCGGTACAGAGACAGCGGTCAAGCCAAGGAACACGTCTTCCACATTTTTCGGATCGATGCCCTCGGGTAGCGGGACGTCGTTGCTCGTATCCGGCAGGGCAATGATACCCGGATGAGCAAGAGGTACCGTGCTGGGCTCGAGATCATCGTCTTCGGATGACGAACCATCCATACCGTCCAATTCATGCTGCGAAAGGCGGCGCAAAGGCCAATGGCATGAGCAAGCTTTCCCTCGGCGTTGAGCTACTTGTATTCCAGAGGTGGCAGAAACTTACACGATGTCGATTTCTCCTGGAATGTTTCCTGCATCGCCGCCTGTGACTTTTTCGTTTGGCAGAGCTCTCCCTGTTCGCGCCAACACCAAAGAGTTTTTCGTGTTGATACTGGTGAGCCGCATGGGATTGCCGATGACGCTGTTCTCGGTGCAACCCTTTTTCCTTCTCACGCTGTCTCTCCCTAACACACAAAGAATAAACAGGTCAGTTTTCGAGGCGCACATAATGGGTGGCCAGCAGACCTCGCTTACCGTTTCAACTTTTCGTCTTGCTGCTCCTGATATACGTCTTCATCATCATCGTCGTCGTCATCACTATGGATAATCATTCTCTCTTTGCCCTTCCATGTCGATCGAGTGACTACCGCATCTTCGTCCGAATCCTTCTCCTTTTCCTCCTTGTATTCATCTGGCAAGCTGCTCAAATCGTCTTCGTCAACTGTGTCGTTCCCGGGAGCGTCGGCTGCTGCAGAATTTTGCAAAGTGGAGTATTGATTAGGTGCTTGCGAGGTTCCCGAAGGACCCGCGTGAGCGTTGATGCTGTTAGGTAAATTTGTATCGCGCATTTTTTCAGTGTTGTTTCTGTGTTTCTGATTTTTCTTGATTGCTGTAATTGTCGTGAGTATGCTGGTTCGACCTGGTCCCCTGTCAACTATAGGACCCGTCGTCCACTCGGGACTCTGTTAAGAAAGGGTGTGATTTGCTGCAAGCAGTTGTTGATGCTGTGAATCCGTTTCTGGTGGCTGATAAGGGGATTGCGGAGTTTTAGTATGAGTGAATTGTGGCTGGCGGAGAGCGTGGTGCGTTTGTGACTGATCATTACTCGGTGTATCGCAAGAGAGTCTGCCGAGAGAGCAGGTGAATTGTCGCTAGAGCTAGAGTGATGGGTGAACGTCGAGGTGTACCGCTAACGCATGGAAGCCTGGAGGTGTGCTTAGGAGGCTCGCAGGGATCTATACGACGGTACGACGAGTGACGGTGGGAGTGAGGGAGGGTTGCGGAGCTATAAGCCCAACCTGGTCAGCCATGGAAAGTCACCCAGGATAGCCAGCCGTGAAAAAGTTTGAGCGGGTGCCACCAGAACGGCGCTTACCTAATCACGCCCAAAGGCGTCATCCACGCCCACTCGAGACGCGGTAGGTAAACATACCGTTCAAGACGTTATCAGCAGCACTCCTGCACAACCCCCCCTACTCTTTTTAGGCACACGCTGCACGGAAGAGTTCCGACCGAAGGGCTCGTACTTTAGACCGGTCGCCATCGCGCGCTTCCAAGGCGGTCCCAGAGTCATAGGGCGGAGCCGACGGTTCTTTCCACGGAAACTCGTATGACTCGATATTCTTTGCCTGGCGACCTGACATTCAATACATGACAAAAGTCAACCCCATGCTAGAGATACAATATGATGTGAGAACACAAATCGCGGTATTAATCTATGGTAGTGGCGGTGGTGATACACGTGTATAGTAATGTTGGTAAAAAAGGTAGTTCGTCGTTTTTATGACAGCACGGCAACCAGATGATTGAAAAGTACATCGGCCTCCTCATTGGCCACTGGAAAGACAAGCACACAAGGTTTCAGCGTCGAGGCGGGCGGAAGAGGTAAACACGAGGCTGCATCGAAACTCACCCTTGAGCACAATTTTGATGAACCGCCTCGCAATCTCGGGCCGTTCCTTTTCCATCTTCTCCAATCCTTGCTGATCCAGTTTCCACAGCTTACTATCCCGCTCCGCAACGACCGTCGCATTTCTCTTGCTCGCGCTCAACATTGTCAACTCGCCCGCCACTGTCCCGGCAACCATGGTCTCCTGGATCAACTCGCAATGGTCTTCGTATTCGTACGTGGCGCGCAAGCAGCCCGATTCAATCAGGTACAGCGCGTCGGCCATCTCGTCCCTCTCCCAAATGGTTTCCCCGGCTTTGGCATGTACGGGAGCAAGGTACGGCACGATGTGGTAGAAGAAGTCGTGAGGGTTTTGCGACGGGTCGTCAAAGTACTCTGAGAACGTTTGCAGCAAGATCGGCAGCGGCTGTTTTAACGTGAGCGAAGAACCACCGCCCGAGTGACCGTGATGCGCTTTGGAAGATCCCAGTTTATGCTCCCCAGAGACTGGGGCAAGGTGGTTGGCGGAAGACGGCACACCCCCATCAGGGAGATTCGAGACGCCGGCAGCTGTCACATGGCTTCGTCTCGGACTGCCGTGGAAGGCATCCGACATGGCAAAAGGTGGTTTGGCGACTTTGGGGAAATCAACACCGTGCGCAGCGGTATTCTCCCTCCGTGCCATCGCAGTCGATGCGTAATATGCAGTCCTACGACCATCTCCGAGAATTTTAGCGACGGGATGGTGCACATAAAAAGAGTGACCATGCTTACAGATAGGCATTTTCGCACCATTCCAGTGCCGAATTCAACCCGTCAAACACCTCGACCCTTGTGCCCTCCTGATCTGCCCAAAGATCCACAGCCTGCAGAGCACGACCGACAAGACCGTCCGGATTCGCTCCACACAAGATGAGCAACACGTCTTTCTGGGACAGCAATCGTTGCAGTCTGACAAATGCCTCGGCGGACGAAAAATCAAGTCCCGGTACCAAGGCGAAATCGACAACTGTCACGAGATTCGAGCGGGATTAATCGTGGGCTCTGCAGTTGGCCATACTGTAACACGTACTGAGGAACCGGATAGGATTGCTCTCCCACGCAGCGAGGTCTAGTAGCTTTCGGATCTCCTCTTCTACCTTGGTGATGGTACCGAAAAACACTGTCGTGGAAAGGCGGCAAAGGTCAGTAAAAGGCGACATATGCTGCATACTCTACATACAGAAACCTTGAAGCTTCATCACGAGTGTTTGTTTCCCGACGGCTTGCAAAAACTCCCTTTGAGGATGTGGTCGTCGAACGGTACTTTTGGCGCTAGCCCCGCTGAAAACCGCGCGTATAGGCTTCCTGCGAGAATTTTGTATGACAAAGAACATGGAAGCGAGGATAATACCGAGCAGGAGCCCGATAACAAAGTCGAAACTACAATCGAGCCATGCATTCAGTATGAAGAAGCGGAAACTTGCGCTTGAATACTCACACTGTCATTCCAATGGTAATTGCCCAAATGGTAATGTATTCCATTCTATTGACACGGTGCCTCGTATCCCAGACGGCCTATACATCGCGGTATCAGCAGATATCCGAAGATCGGACAAACGGCAAGGTGAAACATACCTCCTTTACCAAATCGATGCCTAGTACGAAGATCAACGCTCCAACAACCATCACGGCTGAGCATGCAAGTATGTTATTCACAATGCCGTATAAGCCAGCAGCACAACACTCACGAAGGTATGCAACGACACTCGGACCGATGGACATGATGACAGCAGTAGCGCCGGCAAGCATCAACCCTGACAGCCTCGACCCACCGCCAACGCGATAAACTATGGGTGTTGATAGTATAAGCCACAGGGATCACGAACTGGCGCAGAGGTGACTCACACAGAACGGTATTGACGTAGCACAAGTAGTTCGGTACTGTTCCCAGTAAGCCTGCGCCCATATTGGAGATACCGTGAGCGACGAGCTCTCTGTCGAGGTTAACGTTATCTTCCTGCAAGGATACACCTAGAGCGGGGACCTATACACAGATAAACTGCCTCAGTACCACGTCACACACAAGCGACTGTGCATCGCGGCGGACTCACATTTAAGGGAACATGCAGGATACCGAAGAATACTAAGGCCATTTGAGTCGGTATACAAGCCCAGAACGCTTTCCAACTGAACTTGTGTAGATCTACATTCAGAAATAAACTCTGATTATGACACTTGCTGCTTTCATTATTGGAATGCGAGGACACTCACCGAACAGGGTATAGAAAGTGTACCATGGTTGAGAGACACCTCCAACATCAAACACCCAACCGGTCTGTCGCAAATGACCAATGTTCCACCCGCCGATCAGCACGACAATGTAAAAGACACAGGGAATGATGAAGAAGTAACTAGGAAAAATGAGCTGATGGTGGAACTTGTGCGTGATTATTCGCAGAATGATGGCGAGGGCAAGGGGAATGGTCCATAGTGCGATCGCGTGTCCGTTGGCGAAAAAGATCTTGAGGGTATTCAGGTTGTATTCGAATCCTTCTTCTTTTAGTCCACGCGCAACTTCGAGACTACGGAATGTATTCGAGATAAGCTCAGGGGCTATGGCGAGATGGACGAAAACGTACCCAGTCTCCAGCAGGAACACGCCAACACCTCCGATACACCTTCCCGTTCCGTTCATCTGATGGTTAGTCGCATTGATGAGCGGATGCATACTAAGCGGCGACTCACCCAACAAGAATATGCCGTGGGAAATACCCAATCAACGCTCCAAGGCGGAAGTACCCCAACAAGAGGAAAACAAGACCTGGCGATACCTTTCTATTTCAGCACAGCGTAGCCACCGCGGGAGACAGGGATGAGAACGCACCTGTCAATATGGCGCTGAAAGCATACGAGACCATGGTGGTGGAGATGATTGCAGAAGGCTACACGTAGAGGAGCAAAAGTTGTTTTAAGCCGCATATCATGACGACCCGCCATGCGGAATGGGACCACTCACATCATCGCCTACTTCATCGGTGATAATGTTTGTCAAGATATGGAAGAATGGCTGAGGGCATTACGGTTTCAAATGCGAGGCCAGGCACGTTAGTCGACGCCTGAAGCGCAAGTTGGTTTATGATGATCACTTACGACCGCCTCGATCATCATCGATCCATTACCGCCTCTACACCACGAAAACACCGAAACAACCATCAGCACTGCTTCCCACCCAGCGCAGTCCTTCCTCCTGCATTACTCACTTGAAGATACTCCCACCAAGGGTATACGTTAACTGGGAAACGACGCATCTGCAGAAAAGGAACCGCTGTAAGTCCGCACGCACGCCACGGTAACTCAAGAGAGAGTGGAAGAGAGAAGTGAGGGGACTCACGAGACGAAGAACATGGAGACGCCCAACGACCCGAAATTATCAAAGATCGGACTCGCGGGGAACCTTTTACCAGGAGGCCGGGGTGGGGGGGCACGACTGTCAGTCCCACGAACGACCGGGAACAAGGAGGAAGAAAGAGGGAGGAGACGGCCTACATGATCATCCCATAACTAACTCCATCCAACACATTCAACAAACAACCCAACACGGTCGCCGGCAACAGTTTCACGGGTTCCAGCACGACCTCACGCGTAACGTCCCGCCACGTCGCTTTCCGCAGCGAAACCAAGGCGGAACGTACCGTTTCCCGGGCACGTTGCTGGAGCTTTCTTGATGTCGTCGTTATTTGGACTTTTGGGTCCTCCTCCGAGTCGGAAGAGGGGCACTGTGATTTCCCGCCTCCACCGCCGCCGACAAAGGACGATGACGAAGGATGCAGGTGCGAGTGCGAGTGCGGGGTTCGGTTAGGAGGGGAGAGAAGCGGGGTACGTTCTGTCGCCGTCGTTGTCGTCGTTGTTGGTGTCAACGACGACGAGGACGGTAGTGGCGGGGCGATAGCGGATACCTCGTCGGATGAAGGGGAGGATGAATGACAAGTGACGTTGCTGCTCGGACGGAAGGTAAGGGAGGGAATGACCGAGGAATCCTTGTCTTCTCGTGCGTGCGGGGGGAAAGGACAGGAGGGTAAGTACAATCCCTGCGTGAAAGGGGGGGGGCGAGGTGCACTCCCACGTGAAGAAGAAAAGCCGGAGGGGAACCACGCAAACATACCTAATCCCATCCGATTACTCGCCGCGCCTTCCGTCTGCGAACCCGGCGCCTTGGTCTGCTCCGAAGCGGGGGAAGGATACGACAACAACGCGCCCAACGCGCCTGAAGCGCCTGATGCGAGTTGATCCGTTGCTCCTCCGCGTGCGATTGCTCCGCCGGGAGGAGGAGGAGGAGGAGGAGGAGTATTGGTCTTCGGACCGGGAGAAAGGTGCCCTCCGCTGCCGCTGCTTCGGGAAAGGAGAAGGCTCAATCCGGACGGAAGGTTGTGGGAGGATCCCAAGGACCCGTGTTTCGGGCTTGTTGATGGTTCTCCAGTACCGCCGTCGTCCTCTAGAGAGGAGGAGTCGGAATCAGGTAGCCCAGCGAGAGGTTTTCCCCCGCCTGCAGGGAAAGCACGAGGGGTAAGTAGATCAGCGACGGATGATGATCGGGAGGATTCCTTGATCGTTTGTAGGCCTTGATCGTCTTCTTGGGACTGCTCCGCGGCGGCGGCGGTTTCATCGGCGGTTGGAGAATCAGGGGAAAGGCCGCCGACAAGTGTTGGTAAACCCGTGCCTGCGGCGGCGGCGGCGGAGGAGCGGCTGGTACCTCGGTGGAGCGGATCGTTGGGGTGCGAGTGGGAGGAGCTGTATGAGAGGGACGCTGCGAGACCCATTGATGCGTTCCGGATCGCTTCCGAGTCTGTGAACGCTGATGCGGATGCCGCCGGGTGGCTGCGAGAGGGGAGGGTTAGTGCGATGGACGTCGAGGCGTTGTGTGTGGACTCGACGACTCACGACCCATCGTCCCCCGAGCTGTACAAACTGCTCGTCTCTTCGCGATTACTGAACCATCCGCTGCTCCCTGGTGCTGCGGACACAGCAGACGAGCCAGCATCGACATCCTCGCTCGACCTCCTGGTCGGACCATTGCCGTTCCCGTTGGCGCCCGTGATCGACTGCCAAAGCGACTTGCGTTTCGCTCCTCCGAGCGAGTGGGCGGGGCTGATTGCGATTCCGGGCGTGCTGATGGAGTGACTGCGTCCGGCGTCGTCCTGTGTGTGCGGCGGCGGCGAGCGGGCCCCGGCCAGGGGAAGGACGGGACGGGGTTCCGAGGCGGTGGAGGCACGTCTCGCTGGGAGGTGGTGGCCGGCTTCTGGGTGCACGTGCGGGTGGCGCGCGGGGGCAGCAAGGTGCGCCATGGGCGTGGCTGAGGGGTCGCGCGCGGGCATCTCGGGTCGCGGTTTCGGCCGAGAGGGGAGGGCGTGTCTCACGATGAAACGTACGCCCCGTCTTGAGTGCGATTGGCCTGGAGTGGAGGGGTGGGAGCGTTATCTCTCTCGCGTGCGCGTGAAAACAGGGCGCGCCCGGCCGCCGAACACGGATGCCCGAAGGCCGAGGTAAATTCCATGGATACTTGATGGAGACGTTTCATGATGGCGGCAGCGTGCTGGGCTTGCACGTGACAGCACCATGGCACACCCACGACAGGCAGGTCCCAGCAGAGGCAGAGGCAGAGGCAGAGGCGGCGGCCGCGGCGGAGGGCCCCGTCTGCCCTCGCTCCTCTCCGACGAGCTGGGTGTTCCGCGCGCAAAGAAACCACACGAGGCGGCACCCCGCTCAAATGGAAAGCGTGCCGCCCCACCTGCGGGAGACGTGCAACGGAAACGCAAGCGGGAGGGCGAGCCTGATGCGCGGAGGGCAACGCACCATCGTCGCCACAACGACGACGACGAGGCGGAGGAAAAGGAAGGGGACGACGACGACGAGCAGAGGGGACTACCGCCGGTCGCAAAAGTATCGATCCCTCAAGGCTCCGGATTCCGTACAAAAGTATCCTCCAACGCCTCAACCCCACTCGCGCGTCTCCTAGCAGCCCAGCACCCTACTTCCTCCCCCTCCCCCACTGCTGCTGCCCCGGCCGACGCAGAACCCTCGAAAAAACGTAAAAAGACTGCCAGCCGCGGCCGCGAAGACGAGGCTCCGCTGGATATCTCCATCATGGGCGGCAAGTATTCGTCCCTCGCCGGCCCTGGCGGCGGGGGAGGAAAAAAGTCGCAGGCCGAGTTGGATGAGGATGCGGAGATTGCGTGGTTGGAGTATCAGTTAAGGAAAGGAAAGGGTAAAGGAAAGGCTGGCGCGGGAGGTGATGACGACCTCGAGGATGATGGGTTGGATGGTGAGTCTCTTTTCCTTTCCCTATCTTGCCCACCACGAGCCGCCGTAAGATGTTGGTCATAACCGTCCCACATGTTGGCAGATCTTTTGAACTTTGCGGACACGATCGTTCCTTTTGGCGAAGCTGATGACGAGGACGGGGATGAAGCCGGAGATGGACTGGAGGAAGACGAGGAGGACTTGGAGATGGATGATGACGTTTCCGCTTCCGAACATGTAAGCCCTCGTCCATCCGTCACCCTTTCTCGCCTTGATCGAACGCTGACTGACACCCCGCACGTTCCCTGTTTGACTAGGACGACGAGGAAGAAGAAGAACCACTCGACGCATTTTATACTTCTGATTCCGACAACGAAGGGGACGAGGCATCAGCGACCACAGCGGCATTGACAAAGACGAACACGAATCGTAATGCCTCTCTCCTTGACGCACCCACCCCCAACGCACCTGCTTTTCCCGAAACGGCGGTGCCTCCGTCGACCATAAACCTCCGGGAATCCACACCAGCATCCGCGGGACAAGAAGCAGGGAAATATGTCCCACCCCACGTTCGAGCCCTCCTCGCCGCCGCCGCGCCAGAAAACGCGGGCAAGGTGGAGAAGACGCAGGAGCAGGTCAAGTTGGAGCGGAGGATGCAAGGTCTTCTAAACAAGTCAGTCACCCGGCCCGGCCCGCCCCGCTCCGCTTCTTCATCTACCCCCCGGGGTGGAATACAGTCCGTTTTGTACTGATCGCCCTGCCCTCCCACCCTGGTCGATAGATTGAGTGAAGCGAATATCGAGTCGATCGTTAATGAGGTCGAAGCGCTGTACAGGGACCACAGCAGGAACTGTAAGCCTTGTCCGCCCGTCTTCTGCGTGGCTCATGCTCACACCTGCTGACCTCGTTGTTCCTGCGTTGTCGTTGTTGCCGTTTTATGCCGATTGTGCCGTGGATAGCGGTGACCTCGACCATTACCGAGCTCGTCATCAACCTCGTCTCCGACCGCGCTAATCTGCTGGATTCGTTTGTGATTCTATATGCGGCGTTGCTTGCGGCGCTGTACAAGGTCAAGGGTCTTGAATTCGGTACGTGGTGGTGGTGACGACGTTTCCTGGTGGGTATTGGCTAGACAACCTCGTGCTAACCTCTTACATATCTTGTGGGGTCTCGAAAAGGCGCGCATGTGATCCAGACGTTGGTCCTCAAGTACAAAGCACTCGTAGATCAACTGCAAGGCACATCGGAGGAGGAAGCACAGGCGGGCAAGCAGCCGCTTAACGTGCTTACCCTCATCGCCGAGCTTTACAACTTCCAGGTCATCTCCTGTCGTCTGATCTACGACCTCATTCGTGGGTTCATCGAAAATCTCGTGCCACAGGGGCAGGAAGTGACGACGGGGGTGGAGTTCCCCGTAGAGGGGTTGCTCAAGGTGTTGCGAGGTACGTCCCCTTTGAACAAAGTGGGGAAGATGGAGTGTTGATGTTTATTTCGTTCGGTGGATCGGTAGCCTCCGGTTCGCAGCTTCGGATGGACGATCCCACGTCGTTGAAGGACATTGTTCAGCTCGTGCAGCAAAAAACGGCGGGACAAGAATCAAAGATGACGTGAGTCGCTCTCCCTGCCGAAAGTCGTTGATAGTTACATGGTATTGACAGCGTTTGTTTATACTCTGGATCGCCGCAGAACAAGGTCAAAGTTCATGGTCGAAACGCTCGTCAATGTCAAGAATAACAAGATGCGCGCTATCCCAGGAGGAGAAATTGCAGCCGAGTCGACTCAGAAAATGAAGCGGTTCTTGGGAGGCCTGACAAAGAAGAAACATAGTACGTTGTGCCCTGCCTAAATTCGAGGTCCTGCTGGGGCGACAACACTTATCGGCTCCTTTTACCTTGCCTAGTCCTCGCTCACGAACCGATTCGGGTATCCCTTGATGACTTGCTGAATGCGGAGACCAAGGGTAAATGGTGGCTCGTGGGTGCTGCATGGGCCGGAAATCCGTTGGTCGATCGGCAAAAGGAACAGGAAGCTGCCAAGGTAAAGGAAGCTGCTGTTACCGCCGGCAAGAAGAAAGTAGTCATGCCCATCTCCAACGATAATGATGAAGACGACGAGCTTGACTTGCTCGGAATGGACAACACCGAGGAACTGATAAAGCTCGCGCGGAAACAAGGGATGAATACGGATATAAGACGTAGCATCTTCATTATCATGATGACCAGTGATGTAAGTACATGTCCAAAATCGAATCCGGCGGCGGCGGCGGCGGTGGCTCAGACTGATGTTTTGGCGATCGACAGGATTATGTACACGCCTGTGATCGCCTATCCGCGCTCAAGTTCAACGAGACCCAACAGCGAGACTTTGTTCGGGTCGCTCTGCATTGCTGTGGTGTGGTAAGTCGGCTCGACTTTTGTGTTCCGGCCCTTCTGCTGCGGCTTACAAAGCTACACCTTGCGTATCGACAGGAAACCCAGTACAACCCGTACTACACTCTTATCCTGCAGAACCTGTGCGAATCCTCCTTCTCCCATCGGTTCACGTTCCAGTATGCCATGTGGGACTTTTTGCGAGAGATGGGCGAGACGGACGTCGGCGGGGCGGCGGTGATCAATTCAGGAGGACATTCGGGCACTATGGGTTTCGGAACGGATAACAAGGTGTCCAAGACGAGGATTGCGAATCTCGCAAAGATGTGTGGATGGCTGATCGCTAAAGGTGCTGTGGATTTGACGATCTTCAAGGTAGGTCCGCGCCGTCGCCACATGACCGGCAACCGTGTGCTCATTGTTTATTCTCTGGTCCGACCAGCCCGTCGATTTTACCAACCTGCAACCGAAAACAAAAACGTTCTTCCGAACGACGATAACCTACATCTTCCTTGGTGTCCGGACCGAATCACCACTCTTCAAGCTGCCCTCGAGCAAGACGTCAAAGTCCGGCAAGTCTGTGTCGACTCAAGCGATTGAAGACGCTCGGGACCTACTACGAGCTACTTTCCAGAAAAGTCTGGCTCATACGAGTTTGGCGCAGGGTATGAACTTTTTCTTGAGAGGCAGCGAGATGAAAAAGGTCGTCAATGGGGACTTGTTGGAGGAGATTGGAGATGAGGGACGGGCGGTAGTCAAGGATGGGTTGAAGGTGGCGAAGGAGGTTGTGGTGGTGGCCGCTTAGCATGTACACAGTCGATACGGCCTAAATATACGATATGCGAAATGTTAACTTGTGCTGGCGGACCAAGTGATTCAAGTACTCGAAAGTACATCTTAATCCCTCTGGTGCCGTCAATCTGAGTTGCAGACATACGTAAAAGTCGGGTAGTTGTATTCATTCCTCTAACAGATGATATTTGATTATTTTTAGGTTGTTTCATGTTACATATCAAGATTACAACCGGTCAGACTGCTAAAGCTAGCATGCACGGATCGAGTCAATCACTGGCAATTGTCGTCACCGGCGTCAACGTTGTCGACGTCCTTGTTATCGACATCGTCATCACCAACCATGTTTGCACTCGTTCCCTGCACGTACTTTCTCTTCCCTCCTTTCCCTCTCGATCCCCGCGGCCTGTTCTTCGGTTTGATCTCAACCCCTTCCTGAAGTGCACCTTCTCTTGCAATTGCCTCTCCAGCCACACATGGTTTGACGAAGGGGGCGAACCGAGATGTTGCGAGGCCGAGTGGACAGGAGAGCGGGAGGGAAGAGGTGCGATACCGGTTCCAGCGCTGCGGTCTGATAGGATGAAACACAGACGAATCCAGTATCGTCTGAGAATAGGCGTCTACCCCGTAGAGTGGCCAACAAAGTCGTCCAAGGTTGTTCGTTGCCGCATCAGTACCACATCGACACACTCCATACAACATCCTCGCCTTCGCTCCTCATCGCATGCCACCTTCAGGTCGCGCCAGATCAGAGAAGGTACGGGAATAAGCATGATTATCCATCAAGTTGGAAGTTAGGACGGAAGCATACCATTTTGGAGGCATAACCATCAAATCCCCTGGCTCTAACACGATCTCCAAGCTTTGCGGCCATGCGTGGCGATAGAACGCGGGAAACTGGGCGCGGGCAGCTGCTGCTGCTGCTGCCATCGTCGTTGCTGTATGTTGAACGTTGTTGGAGGACGTACAAGCCGCGGTAGGAGTAAAGATGGGTACGCGGGACGTATTTGTCATGTAAGATGTCATGAGGCCTGATTCCTCATCCAGCTCTAAGCCTGCTGAAGCTGTTCTTGCCGGTGACGAAGCTTCAAGCGGCCTCGATTCGTCCGGATCCAACGCCCCCTCCGATCCCGCATTCACATTCACAACATCCTCACCACCATCTTCCTTCTGCTGTGGATCGTGCGGGGCAGAACCATCGCTAAACGCATACATATGCGCAGGGTCAACGCTCGGCGGCGCCACCCAAACCCGTTTCCTTCCAGTGACTTGTAGGTAGCAATTATAGTATGGGTCCTGTGCCGGGCGAGTCGAAACAAAGGAGAGCCGAGGGGGGGAAGAGGGTGGGGGACGGACGTTGGTGAGATACTTGCTGGGAAACCTTGCCGATGATGCAGGAAAACAGCACAGAGAAAAAAGAAACATACTGTATGTGCCGGACTAACCACCGGTCCTACCGCCTCCTCTCCTCCGTCTCCGTCCTCACCTCGATCGCGCCCAGCACCACCACTACCGACCCAAACGTTCCTCACTACCCCTTCCTCGCACCCTGGCGGGACGTACGTTGGAAACCCCGGTGGCGGAGGAGGAGCAGCGTAGATGTACTCCGGTGATAGCGCGGGCCCAAGGTCGGCTGATAGGGCCGGGAAATGTGTGAGGAGCGGATGTTGTGCAAGGTAAGTCGGTTCCCCAGGGTGAATGGTGTCGTTTTCGTTAGATGTATCGTCGTCATCCGCGGCGGCGGTGGTGGTGGCTTGGGTGTGTTCACTGGTGGAGACGTGCGCACAGGGACCGTACACAGACGGAACACCGTTCATTTTGTACCCGACCGCATGTAGAAACGTCTCCCACGGAACGACTCTTTGTCCCCATTCTGGGGAAGTATAGGATGCACCGACTTCCACGGGAACAAGACGACCCGGTCCTGTGAGCTGTAACAGATGACTTGCGGATCTCCAGCGGTTTATTGCGGGGCAAAGAGGGGACGCAGATATCGAAGAGGCTTGAGGTGAGGCCGAAGCATAGCCCTTGATCACAAACGGACGTTCGATCAGGTCCGGAGAACGCAGGTAGGCGCTGATAGACGGTGCAGAGTCTGCGTCGAAAGTTGGGATTTGTTGAGGTGCGAAGCGAGGCTGGTATTGCAGTTGCGCCTGTGATACCATGGCACCGTGATCCAAACGTGGACGTTTCCTTTCCCTGCCTTCCCCGATTCCCAGTAATTCCTGCTTCAGAAACGTCCCCTCAATCTCCTGGAGCTGCCGCACCCCGTCTTTCCACTCCGTAGGCGCGAAATCCTGCTGAACGAGCCCGATGAGCGCATGCACTGCTTCTTCCCTGCCTTCCCCGACAGCTCCGGCAACGATGATCGATTTATCCAATAAGCCGATCCAATGGGTCCAAGATGTTGTAGGGCTGAGGGCAGAGCTAGCGCGAGCTTCATGCGTTCCAGCGGTGACCCCAAAAGCGGAGACGAAAGAGAGAACGAGTCCGAGCGTGGCATCGACGTATAACCTCAACCAGGGTGCAGACACGGCGTGGAAGGGTGTCTGGGTGATTCGTTGGCGTGCGAGGTGAAGCAGGGTTGTGAAAGCGTCACAAGCGGCGGCAGCGGCGGCGTTGGAGGTCGGAACGGCAGTGAGTGTGCGTGCGTATGTACGGAGAAGGTACAAAACGGACTGTCCGCAGTGGGAGATTGCTATACGCAGGAGAACAAGCGGGGAAGGAACACGAAGATGGGTTCAGCGATGCCGCACTGCGCAGGGAGAGCTGACCGGACTCACGGTCCTCCTCATCCTCGTTCGCCAAAAGCGTGGCAATGGCGCCATACTCTGGCCGCGGGAGGGGCATGAATGACGGGTGGGAGGCCGAGATGGCTGCGGTATAATGATAGTTGCGTTGCGATCAGCTGAAGCAACATTCTCCGGATCGTGCCTTCAATTGCTTCCGCACCCATTGCGGATATCAATCAGTATATGCCTGTTCCCATCTATAACCTTATGTACAACAAGTATTCCCTCAACTATGCATTGCCTTGTATCGTACACCCCATGTGCCTGTGTCGCTCACACGCCGACCGATATATCATATGGCTTGCTTGCTCGACTCTATGATTCTATTTTCTTTATTAAACAGCAGCACCCGTGCATACTGCAGTGGGTATCGAAGTGCCGGCGCTGTACGCACTGTAGTCGGAGAACAAGATCGAGAATCAGAATCAGAATCAGAGCAAACTGAATCTCACAAAGCAAAGGCGTTCCCACATACCTAGGATACGTGCAACCACCAACGGCAACATACGCCCGTGCCGTATCTTGCGCATTCGCCCATCCATTCCCGGGATCAATATTCGTCGGCACAGCGGAATGCGTCAACGTGACCGGCGTCCCCGTCTGCGTAAAGGTAGGTAACATGGCCACCTGCGCCGAGTTCATGACCACCGTCGCTGTCGCTGCTGTGCCCGTCTTCAAGATCATCGAGACTGGCGGGAATGCCGAGTAGTTGCCTACGGCACTGGTGGGGACCTGACCAGCTCCCTGATCCGTTCCGAATAACGGATTAGCACGACTGTCAAAGTCCTGGAGGTAGAATGAAATGCGGCTTACCCCTCCTGTAGCACTGGCAGGCATCTGGCCTTCGAATTGATACCCTCCCACACCTAGAGAAGCACACTGGCCAGTCGCTTCTCTCGGATCAGCGGGGAACCATCCTTGCTCCCATCCGAGCTTGTAGTGCCAGTAAGGGCTGGAAGCGTACCCGAGTTTGGTCGAGTTTCCGATCTGTGTTGCAAGCAGTGTCAGCCCTTTACTTGTGGAGTGAGGCCAATTAATAACTCACCTTCCACGTCCAGAACATGTAATTCTGCAAAGCATCCATGGTAGACAGCGCCATTGTCTTCACATTCTGTTTCGTCGCATCGTCCCACGTCCACCACTGATCATAATTCTGACAAGAACCGATAGACTCAAAGGCCGGCGTACTGCCCACGCCGTTCAACCAGTACCCGCAATCGTTGATGGCCGCGGACCATTCGCCGCCGATCACGATCCCAAAGTCACGTTGAGACTCGTTTGTCCCGCCTCCCCACGCACACGCCTTTTTCCACTGAGCGTCCCACGAATCGGTGTTAGGGTCCGTAAAAGCCAGGTAGGGGTGTTGATCTAATGCGAATCTATCCGCGCCAGGCAAAAAGCCGTTGAACTTCGCGACACCCTGCATGCCCTCGTGAGCGACAATGATCGGTCCCTTGCCCGCGCCCATTCCAGTCACGCCTCGAATCGTATTGTATGCTTGGAAGTAGAATGTTTGGAGTGCGTTTAACCCGACTACTTCGGCTTGGACTTCGTTGACGAGACTGAGCATGGTAACGACCGACGAATACTGCTCTTGGGAGATGAATTCGGCAAAGGTTCGGTGGATATTGAGCGTGCGCTGGGCGTTGGCGATGCCCATGATACCGTACATCCAATTCACTAGACCAGATTTTCCGCTGTGGTTCCAGCCGTTCTGGCTACCAGGTAATGCGTGAAGGTCTGTGAGACGAGGGGCAATCGGATCAACACAGCGAAAACAGGTGATAAAGCGCACAACAGCTCACCAAGATCGATCCGCAGTCCATATTTTCTTGCCCATCCGATAGCCCGTACAAAGTAGTGCCATGCAACGCCTTCGAGGTACGGCTCATTGTCCGTAGTTTCTACTGCCCAATAACCAATTGGGATCCGGAGATAATTGAACCCGGCCTGTGCAATTTGCGCAAAGTCTTGTTCCGTAATGAATGTCTCGTAGTGGGTTCGCATGAGAGATTCCAAATAGACTTCGCCGCCCTTTGCCCTCATCGCCTGCGCCAACGTGTATTCATCCACCGCTTTCGGGAATGGTTCGAAGAGAGCAGGAACTAGAAAGGCAGGTACCGCTCAGAAATGCATCAGGAAGAAAAAGTGGAAGCTAAACGTACCGATGAAAGGTTCAGGGACTAGCCATCCCCCGAGATTTACACCTCGGACTATGTCCCGACCCCATACCCATTCCTCCTCGATAGCGGGAGACCAGCTTTGAGCCTTTCCGCCTTTAGAGAACGGGTTTGTCGGATCGTAGTAGTAGTATCCACCAAAGGTATTCGTGTAGGTAAACGCCACTTCAGATCCATTGACGTAGGTATTGATGGTAGAACCCGAGGTCCCAGATTGAATGGTCATCGACGTTGGCGAAGCTAGCGGATTCATGGGGTTGGTGGAAGAGTGATACGCTGACAGGTCAATGCCATCACTAACATTTCCACTAGAACCTGGGAAAACGGTACCAGCGCCGTTCGTTTTCGATGTGGATGTCGCCGTAGCAGCAGCGGAGCTGGCGGCGGCTGCAGCATTCGTATTCTTGTTCACAACGAAGGCAACAGGAACGGCAATGGCGATAATGGCGATAATCCCCAGGGTGATGCCGAGGGTGATAATCTGTTTACGTCTCCGCGACATGGGAGGTTTACTTTGTTTCATGTCGCTGAACCCCAAGCTCTGCAGGTTGGGAGCAGTTCCCGAAGGGCGGACCGACCGGATGCTGGCCGGTTTTTCAAAGCTCGAGAAGTAAGAGGTAGTCGGGCTGTTCTTCAAGATCGCAGGAGGATACGTTCCATGCTGTTGACGTCGTTCCGGAGAAGGGGAAGGTGATCCAAAACGCGATTCACCGTTAACAACTGGCGTGGCGGAACGATATGCTTGTCGTTCTTTCAGCGCCGAGTCCGCACCGCCGACTTGTAAATGATGGACGTTCAAGGTATCTCGATGTTGGTTCTCGAGGTCGTCCGCGCTAAACGAAGGTTGATGTGAGAGTCCGAGACCTGCAGCTGCATGAAGCGACGCAAGGGAGCCTTTTGCAGCTCGAGGCTGAGGCGCGGCCAGCGGTGGGAGGGGCGGCACGGCCTCTGTGTCGTACGACAGATTAGCGGCAGCCAAGGTGTTGGACGTGCTGGACCTGCTGAGAGAGTGCAGAGACGGCGAGTGGTGGATCGGGGCGGGAGGGAGATGCGGCTCATAGTAGTAGTCCGGCGCGAGACTGTCAACCTGCAAGCCATAGTTTAGCGACGCGTTTCAGACTGCTTCTTCCCCTGGCTTCCTTCTTGTCCCAACTGTTTCATGTTCCACGGCCCCAGACAAAGCATGGACTCACCTCATCGTCGTAAACAAGCGAGTCATCAGCTCTGGAATGCAGTAGCTGTTCAAAGTTTGGCGATGAGGGCGAGGACGAAGGCGAGCTGATGGTAGATTCGCCATGCCCGGTTCTTTCAGTTGGGTTGACCATTCTGCACAGATGATCTGCCTGCGCGAAGGAGGGGTGCTGGTTTGTTGCTAGCCCTAATGTGAACGACTGCGAGATGAAGCGATCAAACGCGAAAGGAGGGTGTCGAGGCTAAGGAGTGTCGCCGGTCGAATGAAGGGGTATCGCAATGACTGCCGGCCTGCGTCAGTCGTAGGGTATCGCGCGATTTGGAACTGATGCCTTCTACAGCACTATCTAACTGGCACAATCGCTCTAGGATAACACCGGCTCAAGCACAAAGGTCTCCAAGGACTTCTTGGCTGCTCGACGCGTAGAATATTTGCTGAACAATCGCGTAATTCATTGTGCGACAGCGGTGAAATCAAGCCATGAGATGTAGCTCGAGGTGACGGGTGACAAAAACACGCAGCTCGGGCTCAGCTTCGGGTGCTATGATATGCACACCAGGATTTATTGACTTCCCGCGATTCCCACAGCCCAGCTCACAGCCCCCTCCCACTTCAGCTAGCTGTTCAGCTTTTCCGGCGTTCGTGGTCACAAGCTCATGGAAATGAAAGAATCGACAGTCGACCACAGTTGTCAAACGATACGCAGCGGATCTGGCGTTGACATATGTCCCTCCTCCTGCCTAGCGAGAAACCTGCACCAAGTGGGAGAACCAGGTCGTATAAACGTCTACAGGTAATCGCCGGGGATTGCCATCATCAGTTCCCTCCAAGTCGACTCTAGGTGTTGAATATATGACAGAAACTGCAAGTAGTCCAGGATATGACATCGTGCTTGTTGCATCGCTGAGGAACATACGCAAGTGCCCTACACCTTGTAATGATACAGAAACATACGAGTATCGCCAGGCAAATTTCCTCACAAGCGATTTTTACCGCTTGTTCAGTGAATGCGAAGAACCATTAAAGCCATTCGAATGCTGCTGTGTCATGTCCTATCGCCTCGAGGAAATGTTTTCTGTCAGTGACGATAGAACGCCCACTTTTGTTACATCCAGTGCATCCCGGCCAGAGGTTGACTCTGTGTTGGTCGCCAGCTTCGCCACCATCAAGGACCGTGCTACGCAGATCGTTGGCATATGGGAAGAAAGAATACTGGTTTTCGATCATCAACGGTCGACCAACGATAATTGTTCAAGCGGTTTCGGAGCCGTGGATAGTATAATGGACCGCCAGTACGCTCAAGCATCGGCGCAGAGTAGGTTACCCTTCCTCGTTTCGCAAAGCAGGCTATTGCGAGAGCACGTTCTGTGTTTCCGTATTGGGCCTGCACAGCCGGGCGTCGAAAGATGGACTGAGGGTTTTCATGGTACCGCTCATGCTTGAAGCAACTCCAATTCTATGCTCAATCCAGGAAAGGCGCCAATATCATGTGGAAGTTATTGGGAGGAGAGAAGGCCGATTTAGCAACATGGGGACAGCTTAAAATAAGAAAGATCAGAGTTTCAACAATCGCCGTCATGGACTTTCCACCGCATGGGCATACCAGTGCGCCAGGAAGTGGCAATGACTATCGAGGCCACGATGCTCGTTATATGCAAATTTCGCACTTGGCTACAGCTGGATCCTATATTCTTCATGTGCATACAGTCAATTGGGTTCTGACGGCCAAAGATAGAAAGGGAAGGAAATCGACAAAGCGAGCGTGGTTCATCAGGGCATTGCTGGGACAAGCGCTGTGCTTTCTGATTGATCACTGGAAACCCTCAGCTTCAATCTCCAGCTCGTGGAGCAGTGTGATGTACTGGTCGACTGTAGACGAATGGAAAGTGAAATACGGACAATTATGCTGAAGACGATTCGCTTGCTTGAAATCTCCTCACGCATTCGAGTGAAGCGTGTCGGCAAAAGCGCTCGACATCATTTGTGTTACAGTCACTGATGTAGCTTACGCCGGGCGATGGGAATGGAAATGACCTGGATATCCGGAACGGCAGCTTCGATTCCGTGGGATGGGTTCGTTGGTCGAAGAAATGGAGAGGGAGGGTGTGAAGGCTTGTTCAGGGTTGACGGGTCAGAAGCAAGGAAGTGATACGTTGGAATAGGACCATCAGGTTGCGTTTAAGGTGCAAGTGGTGAAAGCTAGGCGTATGAGTAGGAACGATACGAACTCGAAACTTGAGGGAGAGCAGAGATGATTGGACAGCTCTATGCCCTCGTTTACGTTGTCCCGTTGGTTGGCTGTCTGATATTGTCGTTCGTTAGTTGTCCAACTTGACTAGGTCCTGGAAAGCATATTCGAGCACTGTTCTCCCAGCTGTTTTTACAGGCTGAAGATAGCTTGAGCGTAGCAGATCTTGACCGATGACACACAGCATGCATGTAGATTTTGTTAGCAAAAGCGCGGCGAGTCGTGCATACATGAGCTGTCTTACGTCAGAGATAGACGCGCAATCGAAGGATGGGTTACACGTTGGAAGCAGCCGACATCACCCCATCTCTTTTACAGTCAACCATCGTTCTCCCAGAGATCAGTGTTGCGATCCCCTCACCAACCAGCACAATGAGGACTTCCGGCGTGCTATCCGCATTCACCTTTTTCGCAATCGCCTTTGTGGCGTGCGTCCGAGCATCCAATGTCGTCACGCTCACCACGGACAACTTTGACCAGATCATCGGACAAGGTAAGCCTGCTTTGGTCGAGTTCTACGCTTCATGGTGTGGTCATGTAAGTTTGATCTTGTGTCCGCCCGCTGCGAGTGTGACAAGCTAATCCTCTTGTTTGATATACAGTGTAAACGACTTGTCCCGTGAGCTACCACACAATTCTTGGTGCCTTTGTTCGCAGAGTTTCTGACAAACATGACGTTACCCTACATAGCGTATGGGAGGAGCTCGCCGATGCATTCTCTGGAGGATACCAAAAGGACAAGGTGATCATCGCCAAGATTGACGCCGATATCGAAAAGGAGATGGGTCAGCGCTACGGTATTCAGGGATTCCCTAGTGAGTCCCGCGCGGTGCAGTGTCGCTACCGAATCGGTTGAGGACTAACTCGCTCGGCTGGTGTGCCGCATGTGATGGCTAGCACTGAAATGGTTCGGCGCCAACGACTTGAAGAACCCAGAGGATTACAACGGTGGACGGGAAGTTGCTGATCTCGCGGCGTTTGTGACGGAAAAGTCGGGGATTCGATCCAATGTCAAGAGTGCCGCTCCCTCGGAAGTCAAGCATTTGGGCGCTGGAAACTTTAAGAAAGAGGTGCTTGACAGTGGGAAGAACGTCTTGGTCGCTTTCAAGGCTCCTTGGTGAGCAGCAGTGTTGAAGTTTACCTGCTCTGTGGATAAACTGACCGCCTCGATCTTGTCAGGTGCGGCCACTGTAAATCATTGACCAAGCCGTACGAAGCCGTTGCTAAAGCATTCAAGTCTGAATCTGATGTGAGTAGCTTTCTGGCCTTTACAGTATGAAACACAGCGCGAACTATGTATCTGACTGGATCTTGAATGCCTTGTTGGATAGTGCGTTGTCGCCGAGGTTCCCGACTCGGACAGCGAGATCAACCGAGGTCTGGCCGCTGAAAACGGTGTCAACTCGTACCCCACCATTAAATTCTTCCCCAAGGACGGCAGCGACCCGATTCCCTACAGTGGTGCGCGAACCGAAGAGGGATTCGTCAAGGTGAGTTCCCCTTTCCCTCTCTTTCCACCCACACTCCATCCTTCACGCGCACGTTTGCTAACTGTCGAAATGTTCGTCACCACCAAAAGTTCCTCAACGAACACTGTGGAACACACCGAACCACGTCAGGTAGCTTGTTGGAATCCGCTGGACGCGCGCTCGCGCTCGACAAACTCGCCGCAGAATTCTTCTCGGCGTCTCCGAGTGCCCGGCCTGCCGTCTTGGAAAAGGCAAGGGAACACGTTGCCAACTTGTCCACCCAGGTTTCCGGAGCTGTGAAGAAGGCGCCTGGTTCAGCGGTCGGTGGCGCAGATTACTATGTCAAGGCGATGGAGAGGATCTTGGAGAAGGGTGAAGATTGGATCAAGAAGGAGACTGCTCGGTGAGTTCCCTCTTTTCCTTCTGTGCTTCACGGCATCTAGCCCATTTCGAGCGCAATCACTCATTGAAACCCCTTTGTCATCCCGCGGCCTACTATTTACAGGTTCAACAAGCTTTCATCCTCCCCTTCGTTGGCGCCCGCCAAGATGGACGAAATCATCATCAAGCGCAACATCCTTTCCACCTTTATCACCCGCACCGTCGATGACGCCGGGCACGCCGTGGTCGACACGGTTGAAGAGGTCGTTGAAGAGGTAAAAGGCGCAGGGGAGAAGGCAGCGAGAGTGGTGAATGCCGCTACGATGAGCGCGCATTCCGTTTATGACGCTGCAACGGAAGCTGTGGGGAAAAAGGTGCACCAGGTTAAGAAGGAGGAGTTGTAATTCAAGGCGCGCCAACGGGGTAAACGAGATGTTACGGGCGGCCCCTCGGTACAGGAAGGAACAGGAATTTCCATTTCATTTCATGCTTGCTTGCTTGCTGGGTCGCGTCATGGGTTGGAAGCCAAGTGGCCGACCGCGCTACTACTGTACTGCCTGTGCATCATGCTCTCGTTTGCATAATATCGACCAAGCTAAAGCCTGTCATCCGTTCTCGGTATGTGGGGATCGAGCTGTCGGACGGTCACCCTCTTTGTGCGCACTTGAGACCTGATCCCCACAGTGCAGCTAGTCAGCTGCACAGTGAGTCTGCTGCCGACGCTGCCCCAGGGCCGACTATGCAGGGCATTAGAGCCGCCCGCGGACGCTTGCCAGTACTATTCGAAGATGTGATTTCGAAATAGCCGCGCGTGATATTCTGTGAGGGTCATGTGTGCCCTTGTCTCGGTGGAATGCGAAGCATCACCTGTGCTTCGGTAGAAGCCTCTGACGTCATGAGGCACCGCCCCCGTGAGGTATGCCTTGGTGGGTGACGGCTCGGAGGACCCGCCGGGTATTAGGGGCACCAGCTGCTCCACACTGCGGATGGAAGCGGCGTAATCGAAGAAATAATAAAATACGCAGATTGGATCCGCACCGCTTGGTTGGATCGCTTTCTATGCCTCCACTCTTGGCACGGCGTCATATCCAGAAACGTATATAGCTCCCCCCGCCCCTCCGCCCCCACACCCCACACCGAGGCCCACACAGACCAGCCACGATGAGATTGGGAACCACCACCGCCGTTTGGGCCTCGCTGCTCACTCTCGCCTCGGCGCAGAGTTCCGCAAGCGTCAGCGCCTCATCTCCCTCCCCCTCCTCCTCCTCCCCCTCCTCCTCCTCGGCACTCCTTGTTCCCGTCGTCGGAACAACACTCACCATCGCTGCCTCCCAAGCTACCGCGTCGACCACCTACGCTCCTTCCTCTGCCACTGGCTCGAGCTCAGCTGCTGCAGTGAGCACGAGTGTTCCCAAGCCGACCGCTCCGCTCAACAGCACCGTCGATGAAGGGATCCTCCCCACGCCGCAATACCTCTGTAATGGTGGCGAAAACGCTACCTACTGCCCAGGGGAACTACTCCAGCTCGTGCAACTCAGTGGTATTTTCCCAGACTCGAAAACGTTCCCGGACAAACCGACAAAGTATTCCCTGAACGAGACGTATTTCGCGTTCAGTCAGCTTGCTCAGCGTGGGAATATCACGTACGGCGATGTCGTCACATTCGTCGAGGGCTATTTCCAGGGCGAAGGGTTGGAACTGGTCGCTGCCCAGATTGAAAACTTTACGACCACGCCCGAGTTTTTGAGCAATGTCGATGATGTCGTGTACAAGGGGTTCAGCTCGATCGTTCATGGTTACTGGACGTTGTTGATCCGGTGAGTTCGGTCATGTTCCGTTTCTCGGGTTGCCGTCTTTCCCGTTCATCTATCTAATTCTGTGACTTCCCTGCCTCCCCCTCGATGCCGATGATCACAGAGAAACCAACCAGTCTGTGGTGTGCGACGGCGTCAAATGCGACTCTTCCGTCATCCCGTTGAACAACAGCGTCGTCGTTCCAGGCGGTCGTTACCGTGGTAAGTGTCCTTCTCTCCCGTTCCTCCTTGACCAGGATCAATCGCGTAGGGCGCTCTCCGTACTCACCTCCCTCCTCCTTGCTCTCCCTCTCCTCTCACGATGCGTGCAGAGGTATACTACTGGGATTCATTCTGGATCATGGAGGGCTTGCTGAAATCCGAACTATACAACTACGCAAACGACCTGCTCAACAACTTTATGGACTTGATCGATGCCTATGGATTTATTCCGAATGGCGGGAGAAAGTATTATTTGAACCGGTACGTCCCCACTCCACCTCCCGCGGACACCAACGACAATTTACTTACTATTCACTGAATGTGCCAAACGAATGCGCTTGGAACAGATCCCAGCCTCCCGTATTCACGTTGATGGTCAACGCCTACGTCCTTGCCACCGGTAACACGACCGTGCTTGAACGTGCGCTCCCCTTGCTGGAGACCGAGTTGGAGTGGTGGCGAACGAACCGAACGATCAGCGTCACTTCGCCGTATACGAACAAGACTCATTCCGTTGCTCGATTTGCCGTGAATAACACCGCTCCTAGACCAGAAGGATATGTGGAAGACTACAAGACCGTGTTTGGCGCCACCCCGGCACTCGACCAGGCAGAAAGGGAAGACTTGTTGGCGGAACTCGCGTCCGGTGCGGAATCCGGTTGGGATTACTCGGCTAGGTGGAGCAAGCAGATCAGCTTGAACAAGACGGACCCGTATGGCAATTTGAGAAAACTGAATGTGCGCGCGATCGTGCCGGTCGATTTGAATGCCTTGCTTTACGCTGATCATGTTATCGTAAGTCCCCCCCCCCTGGTTTTACTTTTGGTTGGGCGATGGCATTGACGTTGCCAAGCGCTTGTCTAGCTTGCCAACCTGTACGAGACGTACATGAACTCCACCGCCGTTTCTGGCAACTCTTCCATGACGAATGGGACAACGTCTGCCGTCAACACAGGTAACATGACCAGCCAAGTCGCCGCACACCGCATGATCGCGAGCGAGCTCGAAGCCGCCATCCTCGACCTCTGTTGGGATCCCGTCAAATCCTGGTTCTACGACTACAACACGACGGCAAACGCTCGTTCAGATATCTACCACGCCGGTGGAACTTTCCCCTTGTGGCACAACATCACCCCGCCTGAAATCGCGCAGAATGAGACAGCAGCGCTCAATGTCTTCCAAGGGCTTCGATTCATCGCGGGTACCTACGCTGGTTTGCCGAACACGGCTACGTTGCTGGATACCGGATTGAACTGGGACTTGAACTCGTGGCCCCCTCACGCGTATTCCGCGATCAAGGCGTTTGAAGCGGTCGGAAGGTTGTACCCGAACGGCACGGTGCTTGACGAAGTCGTTACTACCGATTTCTCACTCGTTCCTGTTGGGCAGTTTGGGTTGAACAAGACGCAGTTGCCGGTGCAGAACGCTTCTCTCGTCAGCAATAATACGGCCACGTTCCGAGCTGACTTGACAGCCATTCAGGCGGGCAAACCATGGTGGCAAGGTGAGCATATCATACCGCTATAATGGGGAGAAAGAGTCGGTTGACTGATAATTACCTGCGCTTGCCAGCACTCGCTATCGAGTTTGCGAACCGATACATGCAATCCTCTTTCTGTAGTTGGTCAGTCGCTATTCTTCATCGCATTCAGCGGCACTCCCTTCCGAGACTGATCATTATCCTGCGTACGTCACAGGTACTCGACTGGTGGATCCATTCCCAACTTGTTGCAAGGCTTGACATCAGAACAAGTAGGCGCCAGTGGCGGAAACGCCAACGATACGGGTACGTCTTTCCGGTAGTACGACTGTCTAGCATGAAGGACAGCGCTCACATAATGGTTTTCTGTCTCCACGACAGGCCACATCTTTGAGAAATTTAGTCCGATTGATCCGGATGCTGCTGTAAGTTTTCTTCCATGCTTAGTGGCCACGTTCGCAGCGACTGACCGCAAATCGTGTATCTTCCAGGGTGGTGGCGGCGAATACACGGTCGTCATCGGTTTCGGCTGGTCCAACGGTGTTATTCTCCACACCGCTGGAGAGTACGGCCAGTACCTCGTGCCTCCGAGCTGTCCGTTGATTCAGGTCGTCGAAGCCAATTCGACTTCCATGGTGGGCAACAGCACGGCCATGTATCAGGGCTTCCGAATCCCTCCGGCCAAGTAGAATGATACAGTCGTTACAGAAGGGACAGTTTCCGGTGAAAGAAAGAGAGTGGTGCAATTATAATGCTTGCGCAAACACAAAGCAAGACAATGGTGTAGCAACGTAACAGTAGAACATTAGAAATCAGATCAAATGGAAATTCACATCATTCGAAAAAAGAAAACGAGATTTGCACGCAAATTGTCGACTATTGCTGCACCAGCTGCAGCAGCATCTGGGCAAATGAAGTCGCGGGTATCCATCCGGTTGTCGTGTTTAAATCCTAACCTCTCTCCGTCATTTATAATTGCATATCTACCGACTAATGCGTCCGACTATATACATGCCGATCCATCACCTTCTCCAAACATGCCTTATCGCGTCTTAATAATGCCGGCAGCGACGAGCTAGTCGGCAGCACAAGAAAAGATCAGACCCTGACTATCAGATCGCGGAGGTAATAGCACGACTTACCTTTTGAATCTTCTGTTTCACTACAGGGTTTTTCATGTACTCTTGCAGCGCTCGAGGATCAGACTGGGCTTGTTGCAGCATCGACTGCATGGCCGGATCGGACTGAGAGCACGTGTTCAAGTCAGCTCTTTTCCAGTATAAAGTGCCTGAGCAAAGGTAAAGATCACACGCACCATAATTTTTGCTACCTCTGGGTCCTTCATGGCCCGCTCCAGCGTCTGCTCGTCCGTCTCCGACGATCGCTGCGCATAAGTCTCCATCATACACTTTTGCATCTGCGTTTCAATCTCCCTTGTATGTTTCTTCTCGGTATCAGCAACCAATGCATCCTGACAAGCGTCCAACGCCTTGGTGTAATCCTTCATACCGAAGAGAACCATGCTCTTCCTGATGTACGCCTTAATGAATGTCGGGTCAATACGGATCGCTTCCTCGGCATCCTTCAATGCTTCCGGGAACGCTGCCAACTTTGTGTAAGCGGCAGCTCGGTTGTTGTATGCTCGGGCATCAGATCTGCATTCCAAGACAATAAAGACTAAGTGCCATAACGCACCAAACGATTTTGCAAGTGGACTTACGGTAATCGCTTAATGGCCTCCGTGTAGTGCTTGACGGCTTCTGCGAACGTTCCTGCCTTGAAATGAACATTACCCTCTTCTCGTGCCTTTTCAGCCAATTCCGGGTTGATGTAGGCCTGCTTTTCCGCTTCTGCTTTCGCCTTCTCAGCCTATATGCGAAAAGAGGACCGAAAGAGTCAAGAGTCAGACTTTACCAGTAGTGATCGGGCAAAGCACCACTTACAGCTCGAAGTTTGGTCAGGATATCGGCGGTCCGGTGTTCAGTTAAGGACTTGGAGTAATACTTGATTGCGTTTGCGAGATCTCCTTGCTTCTCGTAAGCAGAACCGATTCGACCCAATGCTCTAATAAAGATGGTCTAGTGATTAGCACGCGCAAATTCGGAAAACTCTAGCGTTTCTGTACGCTCTATACGTACTTGGCAATGACCTTGTAGTCAGCTCGCAACGATCGACCCTCCTCGACAGCCTTCTCGCTAGTTTCGATAACTTTTGGGAAATCGCCCTTTTCGAAATAAACGGCTGGTAACATAAAGATGCAAAGTTAAGCACAAGACTGGATGACACCGCAACCTAAAGACGATTCCCAACGTACCGGCCAAGTTGGTCAAGAATGTAACGTCCTGAGGCCACAACTCCCATGCTTCTGTAAACGCCTGAATGGCAGCATCAAAGTCCCTCGACTTGTAAGCTTCCGCACCTCGAGCCTTGGCCTCCAGCGCCTTCTTCTTCTCCTCGGCATTTGCATCAGCGGCAGTGGGCTCCGGTACTTGCTCCTTCACGGGCTCTGGCGCAGCAGCCTTGGCGGGTTCCGGTGCTCGAGGGGTAGACTTGGGTTCTGGGACCTCGTCTTCCACCTTGGCCGCTTTCGAGGTTGATGATGTGCTCTCGACGCCTTCCATGGGGGTCGATTCAGGCTCTTTGTACTCTGCAGGCATCTCGGTGGAGCCTTCGGGTCGTTCGAATGCTTGCTGTGATATCATACAAGCGTGTTAGAGTAAGCTTGAGGTCCAAGCCTTCCACGCATAATGATGGCAAGCTCCCTTTGACGTACCATATCGATACCCATAGCTACTCCGATAACGTCCAGCATCCGCTTGTCCTGCAACATGGAAGCGAAATCGACGTTTCCACCTTTGGCCAATGCCTGGACTTTAGCAACGAACCCAGGATCGGACATATGTGCCGAAGTCTTGGGGTTAGTTGCCAATTTGCCCAGCAAGTTGGGGTCCTTGAAGAATGCACCGAGCCCGGCGTCATCGCCTCCTGGTGGACCACGGGAATCCAAGGCACGCTTGACATCATCGAGGCCCTTCTTGAGCGGTGCGTTACTAGGATCCAGTTTGAGACCTTCCTCGCTAATGATACGGCGGGTGTTTGGAAGGTAAGTAACCCACTTCCGTTCGCGGCATTGACTTTGCGGCACTCGAAACCATACTCACTAGGCAAATACAGCTTCCTCCAGATTACCTAAGCCGTGCAAGGCAGCGCCTTTCCTAGCGTGGCCTTTAACGAAAGACGAATCGAGTTGGATACACTGGTAACGAAACGAGTGCAAAGTAGAATTCAGCGATCCCGGCACATCCCACCGCCCGAGATTCTGCGGCGCGCGTAACATACCTTTTCAGCATCCTCCAACGCACCAGCATAATCCCTCAAAGAAGTCTTCGTTGCCGACCGATTCGAGTACAAGACGTGGTTCGTCGGGTCCAATTCGATGGCCTGTTTGCACCCCAACCATAAGTCAGGTTACTCTCCAGGCGAAGAATCCTTGCTCCGGGATGGTTGAAGGCTTACCTTGGAGTACAGCTCGTTGGCTTGCACGAAATCCTTGGCTGAGAAAGCAGCGTTGGCTTGAGCTTTGAGAGCGACGGCCTACATGACATCAGAGAAAGGGAGAGAAAACCCCGTTGGTTAGTTGATTCGTCATCATACCACTCCCCTGCGCTGCATCGTCTCCGCCGTGGCATCCCGTCCGAACACTCACGTCTGACATTGTCTATTCCGGCGAGTTCAGTAGTGGCAAGAGTAACGTCGACGGAGGGACGGGCAGTGGCGAGTCGATGCCCAACAAATAGTGATGTAGTTGCCTGCTGGGTGGGCTGACAAGGGCCGCGTTCCATATGTTTTGCTTCCGCTTCAAGCAATCCGCCGGCCGCCGCCAATGCGAGAGATTGCTAGACCTTTCCTTGTTATCCGCCGCTTCAATTCAAGTTCCTTTCTCGTTCGTTTGCCCAGCTATTTACCTTCACAGCTCCCTTTACCTGCCCTGCTCAAGGGATCCAAAGGGCTTTTATAATGGCTGGGGATGGCGTAACTCTGTGATGGAACACAGAACCACCGCTAGATTCCACGTCTTGATCACTCTATGCAGACGTGAAACGATCCACCTCAACCAGCTCTCAACCTAATTGCACGAGCTGCTGCACGACACTCGCACTAAGACATTGATATTGCGGTTGTACTTGTCATCAAATAGAGATACAACGCATCATAATTGACTTTTCCCCAATCCATATTCTCCTACTTTATTTTTCGCATGCTGCCTAGATTGCACGCACAGAATCAGCCTCGCGCGAAAAGGCGCGACGCAAGACCAGGGCTTTACAAAGAGCTGGAAGAAATGAAGAAGCTCTTGTCGACTGTAGGAAAAAAGCGTAACAACGAAGGATCAGTGAGCTTCGTGTTGAACACACAAACGATGGGTCGAGGGACCACGTACTGGAGGAGTCGACGGGGGCAGCGGGCTGCCTGGAGTCCTGAGGAACCTGGCTCTGGTCCTGGGTGAAACCGACGCTGCCCTCAATGGTGGAGTTACCACTAACGGGGGACACGACGAGTCGGGAGGTAAGCATTCATCACCTCTTTCCAGGTCCGCTTGGAAGCTCGCTCGCGCGACTTACATGGAGATTTCGTAAGAAGCAGTCTTGGCAGGGCTTTGGCCGTTGACGAGTCGCTTCCATGCTTCGTTGCATTCGTGAACGACTTCGACAGCGTACTTCTTTCCCTTGGCTTCGCCGTTGAAAGCAAAGACGTTCTACAGGAAGTAAGGGCAAAGGGAGGAGAGAGAAAGAGGGAACATCAGACATTACGCCTCGCACGCGCGACGAAAGGCAACACTCACCTCGGGCTTTCCGTCAGGGATTTTGTAGATTCGGAACCACTCTTCAGTGGCTCGCAAGTAGCCAGGCAAATGCCTCTCGACATCCTCGATATCGTTCAATCGGGACGCCAGAGGGTCATTCACGTCGACGACGATGACCTTCCAGTCGGTTTCTCCTTCATCCAACAAGGCCATGACGCCGAGCACCTTGACTTGCTTGACCTCGCCGACCTTGCCGACTCGTTCACCGATCTCACAAACATCCAAGGGGTCGTTGTCGCCGTTTGCCTTGGTTTCCGGGTGCTGGACCGAAGGGTCTTCCCAGGTTTGCGGGAAAGCACCGTAGTTCCAGATCTGCAGAGGTCATGGGAAGTTTGAAATCAGTGTGGAACCCACGTCCGAGAACGGAACGGAGACTCACGTAACCGTGGTGGGGGAAACAGTTTCGGACGAATCGAAGCTTGCCCTTCTTGATATCTGTTCCGCCAGGCTATGTGTCAATCTGCTGAATGAAGCGAATACGGAGGGGGTATCTGCTTACCCTGCTTGATAGGGTTGAAGGCTTCTTCCTTTGAGATTTCCATCTTGGCGTTGGTCCATCGGGGGACTTCGACGATCACTATGATGAGAACAGAATTAGATCCGTCGCTGCTTACATATGTCCTCGGACGGATCCACTACAAGAGGTCACCAAACGCGGACGGAAAGGTCGTTCAGGTAACGAAAGTCTCCGCAAATGGCTGGAAAGCGTAATTCCAAGCCATATTCGGTAGGAACAATTGGATAATTATTAAGAAAAAGATTTTTCATCCTTGGACCTTTGCCGTGGTTGGTGACCCCTCTCCATTCGCAGTGTCGCAATTGTAGACCGTGACGGAAAATGACGATACTTACTGTTCAAGATGGTCTTGCTCTCATCGGCGAACAAGGGAATGTCGCTATGTAGCAAGGAAGTTAGTGACAATGTCTCACCTCGCTCCATGTGCATGCTTCACATACTGGAAGGGGGAGACGACCTTGCCATCCTTTTCAATGAAGACACGGTGTTCTGGAATCGCATCAATCAGGAATGTCAGCAACCGATGCTGCACACCATAGATAGTCTCGAAGCGATGATTTACCCAAGGTGTTGGGAGCCTGAACGACATAGAAGGAAAGCAGTCAGTATCTGTTGCACGTGCGAACGTGGCCGACGAAGAATACGTACACCGACGATTCGGGTAGTGTAGCCAGCCATTGTGCGAAACGAGTGAGTGAGCTTGGATCTGGACGAACGAAGCAAAGTGGACGATGATGCCAGGACAATGGTCATGTATCTCTCTCGAGGAAGCCCATCGCGGCAGTCGAGGAGAGCCACACCCCGCCCGGGCGATATGGTTGGGGACCGACCCTCCGTCTCGTCCAGCGGATAGCGGCGGATGCAACCGTCACTCCAATTGGCCGAAATCCGGGATAAGCGCGCGCCTGACTCTCAGCGAATTCCAAATGCGTGGTGTCATCATGCGACTGATTACGACTCTCGCCACCAGTACTTTCCATTAACAACGCTCGATGAACCAGTGATGAACCAGTGATGAACCTCCCACGGTCGAGGACCACGGACCAAGAGCTCTTTCACACAGCGTACTTTTTCGAGAAAAGGGAGCGCAAGACTCCCTTTGCCGTGAAACACCATTCACTCTTTCAGACCAATGAACCACAAATGCAAACCGTCCCAACAATGTCATAGTCTTTGAATGCCATGGACGGCGTATAAACAACAATATTGCTCATACGAATGGACGCCAATATCTTCTAATCACACTTGGGGATCTATGCATAGCAAACGTCTCTAGAGTTATTGACCAGCAGAACAAACATGATTCATAACGTCCGTCGAAAAGCCGAGGAACGAGGAAGAACGTAACAAATATCCTTCTGCTGGTGCTCCGAGTAACTGCATCCTGTCATCTATCACATCTATCCATAATCTATCTACCATCCTGGAGTCACACCAAGCCAATCTAAGCCGAGGCAGCACCGTACACTCTGGATCCTTTATGTGTGGCGATCCGCCAACCCATGTGCCTGGACTTTTACCGAGATCGGAGAAAAAAGGGCGAGAGAAGAAGGGGAGGGAATTAGATTACGTCTGTCTATTCGAGGCTATACCGTTTTCGGGAAGCGGGGTTGCAGGCGGTGCCGTTGTGTGCGAATCCTCGTTGACAGGACTTGACCTTGCAGTGGCCTTGGACACAAGCGACCTAGAGGTAGGGAAGGAGTTAACTGTGGTGCTCAGAAAGCGAATGGATACAGGAACGTACTTCGTTGGCACCGGTCTCTTCGGAGCAGCTAGTTCCCACGGGTCCAGGGAGGATCGGGTAGATACAGCCGCCGCCTAGACATCATACGATATGGTCAGCCTCGCATTTTGTTGCACTCAGTCGCTCCACAAATGGACTTACAAGAATCGAGGGTGTTCTGCACATCGGTGCATTCCCAATCCGCCTTTCCCTTCCGAAGAACAGCACAAGGAATCCATCCCGGTTCACACTTGTTGTTGTTGGTGGAACGGTAGTACTGCTGGATCATCGTTGGTTCGGGAATGTCAGAGACAGCGAATGTGGTTGCAGGTGTTGGGTAAAAGACGAAAGCTCCTTTCGCGACGTTGTCGTCCTCGGTCGACTCTTCGTGCAGCTCTGTCGGGGTGGGGGCTTTAAGAGTGAAAGGTTCGCCGTTCCAATCAGGAGCCACTTGTCGATCAGACGGAACGGGAACCTCAGAGACCATCAGGAAGGCGGGTTCGAGTATGTTGGCGTCCCGCTTTCGGTACTCGGTTGGGTAGCTGGGGTAGCCGTCTGACGAAGTGGTCTTGGGAGGCTTGGGAGTTTTGCTTTCGCAGGGCTTGTTGTCGTCTTTACACTTGTTCTTGCACTTTTGCTGACCTTTCGGGCAGTCTGTGGAGGAATGATAGATGACAATCAGTTCGGGTCAGTTTTCGAGTAGCACATATCAATCACGCACCGTATCCACAGTCCTGGCACGAGTTGGGGATCGCACGCTTCGGGTAGTCGCAGCCACGAGGGCAAGACTTGTACTGATCAAGCTGCAAAGGAGGAGACCGAGTCAGGTTGACTTCTAGGGACAGTTGTCTCCGTCGCGACTTACGAATTCCTGGGCGGCATCAATGACCGCCTGTCGAACGAACAACTCCTCCCAATCATCAGGCAGAGTATCAAGGCCCAGCTTCTTCGCGAGTTTACTGGACCCTTCTTGCTTGACCTTTGCTTCCAACTGGTTTACTGTGCTATCCGTCAACTCACCCTCGGATTGACAAAGACAGATCTTGGGGTTCCATTTCAAGTTGACGGACGGGACGGGTCGAATGAAAGTGAGGGGACTGGTCACTTTGAGTTTGTCAACGGATTGACAGAACGTGGGACCGCCTTTTCCGGCGAGGACGAGGGGAAGGGAGGCCACGAAGAGGGACGCGATCAAGGAGAGGAGCGTGGAACGCATCTTGCTGGAGGCGGATAGGGGATCGTCCGTTGGTGGCTGGGAAAAGAGAGAGACTGAACTGGAGAACGAGTATACCTTATGAAGGGTTATGACTTGAATTCATCTTATAGCATCGCAGGAGACAGCGACTGAATAGGGGAATTCTTCATGCGCTGGCGCAATCAAATGCATCGCCTTCTCCTTTCGCCAACCTCCCTGTAAACAATCTCGCATGTGCCCTGAAACGCGTCAGCCACAGCCTCAGGGCTCACCGTGACGGGACGACAAGCAGATCTGGCAGAAATGTGTTGGACGCGAGGCGTTTGAGATTGATGCCGCGGCAGCCCCTGAAAGACGTCCGATGTCACACAGGAGTCGCGCTGGTCTGCCCAAGCTTCCAGGCGTTCTAGACGGCGACAGGCAGTTTTTCAGCAGCTGTGCAGAGGCATGACCTCGTTGCCCTTCTGTTCTCATCGCTAGCTACTCCGAAGTCCCTTCTACACTCTTCCTTTGCAACAGGAAACAAGATATCGAGGAAATGATGGAAGGGCACACTTTGCGCCACTGTCAGCCTCCCCTCGCAGTCAGCAAAGGGTCGCCCTGCCGCAATCCGTTACTGAGAGCCATACACAGGTGGTTGAGGAAGCTTGCGCTTTCCCTTGACATATATTATGCCGCAATGTGTTCATCTGGAGCTGCACCGCAACAGCAAAAAAGGCATCATGGATTTAGCCCGATTTGCTTTCAGCGCTGTGGAAGGATTTGGCTATCCCAAAACAGGGTGAATACTGGACCATTTGCTAGCGAAGGGAATGTTTTCCATCAGAGCTATTCTATGGCTTCCTACACACTTATGGTGATACCCCAGGTGACGTGCTCCCAAAAAAGGGCCATCGGAAGAATGCCCGCTGCTGGGCAAGGTTTAGGAACACTGCGCGCGACCCAACGCGCCCTAAAGCGAGAGCCAGATCCGTTATAACCTAATGAGATATAGGAACTGTTCGTGTCCAGGTTTCCATAAGAAGTGCATCAACCGCCACACGGATGTTGGTTGAGAAATATTCGAATATCAACGTTCTGTAACAGGCACGGAAAGAAAGGCGCAAGCGTGAGAAATGGAAAGGCGTGTGGTGCGCCCGCGCTGTTGCCACTCGCGTTCGATCACCCTGCCTCTCGGCCTGTCGTCTGTAGTGATCTCGATTCTATTCTTTTGAGACCTTCAAATGAATCGACACGACGAATCCACCGCTCATCAAGACCCTTTGCTACCCGTTGCAAAGATGGCGTCTTTCCCGCCCGGCTTCGGTCCACCGCCAGGATTCGGCAACATGCCCAATGGAGGAGTAGGAGGATTCGACGGCGGCGCGATCTCGCCTCTAGAGCACACGAGCATGTCCAAAGCCGATATCGAAAAGAAGGCAAGGAAATGGAGACAAACCCAGACCAGGAGGTTCTCGGAGAAGAGGAGAAATGGAGGAGGAGGGGGAATTGACGGTGGGAAAGCTGAGCTGCCGCCTGAGCATTTGAGAAAGATTATTAAGGATCATGGTGATATGAGTAATCGAAAGGTGAGGTTCGGCGGTCGTGGCGCGATGGCGTTAGGCTAAACCGCTTTTCCTCTTTCAGTTCCGAAACGACAAGCGTGTGCATCTTGGAGCTCTTAAATACGTTCCGCATGCTGTTATGAAACTGTTGGAGAACATTCCGTGTCCTTGGGAGGTAAGATGGCCCAGCCGTGTTTCTCTTATAAGTCGCTAACGTCTCTGTCGTTCGCAGCAAGTGCGAGAGGTCAAAGTGTTGTACCACATCTCCGGTGCCATTACCTTTGTCAATGAAGTGCCTCGAGTCGCTGAACCCATCTATCATGCCCAATGGGCATCAATGTGGTTGGCAATGCGACGAGAAAAGCGTGATCGACGTCATTTCAAGCGAATGCGATTCCCTCCTTTTGATGACGAAGAACCGCCGATGGATTACGGAGATAACGTGTTGGATGTTGAGCCGCTTGAAGCGATTCAGTTGGAGTTGGACGAGGAGGAAGATGCGGCCATCTCGGAGTGGTTCTACGATCCCAAGCCATTGCTTGATACACCGCATATCAACGGACCGACATACAAGACGTACCATCTCACTCTTCCTCAATTGGCGAACTTGTACCGAATCGGTCGACAACTTCTCAGCGACTATTCGGACAACAATGCCTTCTACTTGTTTGACAAAAAGTCCTTCTTTACCGCCAAGGCGCTTAACGTTGCTCTTCCCGGAGGACCTAAATTTGAACCGCTTTACCGAGACATGGACAACTTTGACGAGGATTGGAACGAGTTCAATGATATCAACAAGGTCATCATTCGAGGTCTGATTCGATCCGAGTACAAGATCGCCTTCCCCCATCTCTACAACTCGTTGCCACGAAGCGTTCACATCGGCAACTACCACGAACCCAAAAATGTGTACATCAAGACCGATGACCCGGATCTTCCCGCATTCTACTTTGACCCGTTGATCAACCCAATCTCGCAACGTCAAGTCATCCAAGCCCATACCGAGCAGGTATCACACGAGGACAACGTCTTTGGGTACAACGTCGAAGAGGATGAAGAATTCGAGCTGCCAGAGGATGTGGAACCTTTCCTTACCGAGGAGGAATTGAGCAACGATAACACTGCCGATGCTATCGCTCTCTACTGGGCACCGTACCCTTACGACAAGCGAAGTGGTCGAACACGTCGAGCTCAGGATATCCCCCTTGTGAAGAACTTCTACCTCGAACACTGCCCGCCTAACCAACCCGTCAAGATTCGTGTGTCGTACCAAAAGCTGCTCAAGTGTTACGTGCTGAATGCGCTCCACCACCGACCTCCCAAGGCGATGGGCAAGCGAAACTTGTTCAAGAGTTTGAAGAATACAAAGTTCTTCCAGACTACGACGTTGGATTGGGTGGAAGCTGGTCTTCAAGTGTGCCGACAAGGCTACAACATGCTCAACTTGCTTATTCACCGAAAGAACTTGAACTATCTGCATTTGGATTACAACATGAATTTGAAGCCGATCAAGACGTTGACGACCAAGGAAAGGAAGAAGTCGCGGTTCGGTAACGCCTTCCATTTGATTCGAGAAATTCTTCGTCTCACAAAATTGATCGTCGATGCCCATGTTCAGTACCGACTGGGCAATGTCGATGCTTTCCAACTGGCTGATGGTTTGCAGTACATGTTTGCCCATGTCGGTCAGTTAACGGGTATGTACCGATACAAGTACAAGTTGATGCGTCAAGTTCGAATGTGCAAGGATTTGAAGCATTTGATTTATGCTCGATTCAACACTGGACCCGTCGGAAAGGGTCCCGGTGTCGGTTTCTGGGCTCCCGGGTGGCGTGTTTGGTTGTTCTTCATGCGAGGTATCGTGCCCTTGCTTGAACGATGGTTGAACAACTTGCTCGCTCGACAATTCGAAGGCCGAAACTCCAAGGGTATCGCCAAGACGGTGACCAAACAGCGAGTTGAATCGCACTTTGATTTGGAATTGCGAGCAGCCGTGATGAGCGATATTCTTGACATGATGCCAGAATCCATCAGACAGAACAAGGCAAAGTCGATCATGCAGCACCTTTCTGAAGCCTGGCGATGCTGGAAGGCCAACATTCCATGGAAGGTACCTGGTATGCCCGCTGCCGTCGAGAACATCTTGCTTCGATACGTCAAGAGCAAGGCCGATTGGTGGACTTCTGTTGCCCATTACAATCGAGAACGAATCAGGCGAGGTGCTACCGTTGACAAGGCTGTTGTCAGGAAGAACTTGGGTCGGTTGACTCGACTCTACTTGAAAGCGGAACAAGAACGACAGAACGGTTATCTCAAGGACGGTCCTTACATTTCGTCCGAAGAGGCTGTCGCCATCTACACATCGACTGTACACTGGCTCGAAAGCAGGAAGTTTGCACCTATTCCTTTCCCGCCGTTGTCGTACAAGCACGATACCAAACTACTCGTTCTTGCCTTGGAAAAACTGAAGGAAGCCTACAGTGTCAAGGGCCGATTGAACCAGTCTCAACGAGAAGAATTGGCGCTTATCGAACAAGCCTACGACAATCCTCACGAGTGTCTTTCGCGAGTTAAGCGTCTTCTTCTAACCCAACGTGCATTCAAGGAGACGGGTATCGAGTTCTTCGACACCTATGACAAGCTCATTCCGTGTTACGACATTGAACCTGTTGAGAAGATTACCGATGCGTACTTGGATCAGTTCTTGTGGTACGAAGCCGACAAGCGACACTTGTTCCCTGCCTGGATCAAGCCGTCGGACTCTGAACCTCCGCCCTTGTTGGTATACAAGTGGTGTCAGGGTATCAACAATCTGACCGACGTATGGGAGACAAGCGAGGGCGAATGCAACGTCATGATGGAGACCGTCTTATCCAAGGTCTACGAAAAGATTGATCTGACACTGCTTAACAGGTTGCTTCGGTTGATCTTGGATCATAACTTGGCGGATTACATTACAGCGAAGAATAACACAACTTTGACTTACAAGGATATGTCGCATGTCAACGCTTATGGTTTAATCCGAGGATTGCAGTTTGCTAGTTTCGTCTTCCAGTACTACGGTCTTGTCCTCGACTTGCTCATCCTCGGTCTTCAAAGAGCCAGTGAAATGGCCGGACCCCCTCAAACTCCCAACAACTTCTTGCAGTTCCGAGACACCGCTTCCGAAACTCGACACCCTATTCGATTATATTCACGATACGTCGACCGAATCCATATTTTCTTCCGCTTCTCTGCAGAAGAATCCCGAGATCTTATCCAGAGATACCTTAGTGTTCAGCCCGATCCCAATAACCAGAATGTCATCGGTTACAACAACAAGCGATGCTGGCCTCGAGATTGTCGAATGAGGCTTATCAAACACGATGTCAACTTGGGTCGAGCCGTATTCTGGAATGTTAAAAACAGTCTACCCAGGTCTCTGACCACAATCGAATGGGATGAGAGCTTCGTATCGGTGTACTCGAAAGACAACCCTCAATTATTGTTCTCTATGTGTGGCTTCGAAGTTCGAATCCTGCCTCGAATCAGGACGATGAACGGCGAAGTCTATTCGATGAAGGACAGTGTATGGAACTTGACACAGGAAAGCACAAAAGAGCGTACAGCTCAGGCATACCTTCGAGTGTCCGATTACGGTATTCAAGAGTTCAACAACCGACTTCGACAGATCTTGATGTCTTCTGGTTCTACGACGTTCTCCAAGATCGTCAACAAATGGAACACTGCCATCATCGGTCTTTGTACGTATTACCGAGAAGCTATCATCCACACCAATGAGCTTCTCGATTCTATCGTCAAGGCAGAAAGCAAGGTTCAGACTCGAGTCAAGATCGGTCTTAACTCGAAGATGCCGAGTCGTTTCCCGCCTGTGGTATTCTATTCTCCCAAGGAACTGGGAGGTCTCGGTATGCTTTCGATGTCTCATGTCTTGATCCCTCAAAGCGATCTTCGGTGGTCCAAACAGACGGATGCTGGCGGCATCACCCATTTCCGAGCCGGTATGACACATGAGGCAAATAACCTCATTCCCAATCTTTACCGATACATCATTCCGTGGGAGTCTGAATTCTTGGACTCTGCTCGAGTTTGGGCTGAATATGCTCAAAAGCGCAAGGAAGCTGCTGCGCAGTCTCGACGATTGACTTTGGAAGATTTGGAGAACAGTTGGGATCGAGGTATCCCTCGTATCAACACCTTGTTCCAGAAGGATCGAGCGACATTGGCCTTCGATAAAGGTTGGCGAGTGCGAACTTTGTTCAAACAGTACCAGATCCTGAAGCATAACCCCTTCATCTGGACGAATCAGCGACACGATGGAAAACTTTGGATGTTGAACAATTACCGAGTCGATGTTATCGCTTCGCTAGGAGGTGTCGAGGGTATCCTCGAACATACTCTGTTTGCCGGAACAGCTTTCCCTACATGGGAGGGTCTTTTCTGGGAGAAAGCGAGTGGTTTCGAAGAGTCGATGAAGTTCAAAAAATTGACCAACGCCCAGCGATCCGGTTTGAACCAAATTCCCAATCGAAGGTGAGTTTGGGAACGAAGATGTTCTGTCTGTATTACTGATCATATCGCTTTTAGGTTTACCTTGTGGTGGTCACCTACCATCAATCGAGCGAATGTTTATGTTGGTTTCCAAGTTCAATTGGATTTGACTGGGTACGTTCTGCACTTACTTGCTGTAGATGCTGTTCTGACTTGATTTGATCCTTCAGTATCTTCATGCACGGTAAATTGCCAACTCTCAAGATTTCGTACATCCAGATCTTCCGAGCTCATTTGTGGCAAAAGGTTCGTCGTTGTCTCCAGTATTGACCGACATCGTTATCTAATATCTTGCCTTTTGCAGATTCATGAATCTGTAACCATGGATTTGGCACAGGTCTTGGACCAGGAGATGGAGGCTCTTATGATCGAGAGTGTATCCAAGGAAACCATCCATCCGCGAAAATCTTACAAGATGAACTCGTCTGCGGCCGATCTTGTACTGTTCAGCAGTGCTAAGTGGCAAATTTCCCGACCCAGTTTGTTGGCCGATGCTCGAGACGTCTTCGAAGGTATCACGTCAAACAAATACTGGATCGATGTGCAGTTGCGATTCGGAGGTAAGTGTCGGGCGCGCGCAGTCTACGTAATGTTGAGCTAACATCTGGCGCCATCAGACTTCGACTCACATGACATTGAGCGATACTCGCGTGCCAAGTTCTTGGATTACACTTCGGACAGCATGTCTATCTACCCATCTCCTACCGGTGTCCTCATCGCCATTGACTTGGCATACAACTTGCATTCTGCTTACGGTAACTGGGCTCCTGGTTTCAAACCGCTGATCACACAGGCGATGGGCAAGATCATGAAGGCCAACCCGGCTCTGTTCGTTCTACGAGAACGTATGCGAAAAGCCCTTCAACTGTACTCTTCCGAACCTACGGAACCGTACTTGAACAGTGGCAACTACTCTGAACTCTTCTCCAACCAGATCATTTGGTTCGTCGACGATACAAATGTATACCGAGTCACTATCCATAAGACTTTCGAAGGAAACTTGACAACGAAACCGATTAACGGTGCTATTTTCATTTTCAACCCTCGAACCGGCCAGTTGTTCCTGAAGATCATCCATACATCGGTTTGGGCTGGTCAGAAGCGATTGGGGCAATTGGCCAAATGGAAAACGGTGAGCTTCACTCACTTTTATCGGATGGTAATGCCACTAACGCAAATGCTACGGTAGGCTGAAGAAGTTGCGGCTCTAATTCGATCGCTCCCCGTCGAGGAGCAACCGAAGCAAGTAATTGTTACTCGAAAGGGTATGCTTGACCCGCTCGAAGTGCATCTGCTCGATTTCCCGAACATCGTCATCAAGGGTAGTGAGCTGCAATTGCCGTTCCAAGCCGTGATGAAAATGGAGAAGTTCGGTGACCTCATCCTCAGGGCGACTCAGCCGCAGATGGTCTTATTCAGTCTGTACGACGATTGGCTAAAATCCATCTCGTCATACACCGCTTTCTCCCGATTGATTTTGCTCCTTCGAGCTCTACACGTTAATAATGAAAAGGCAAAAATCATTCTCCGACCAGACAAGAACACTATTACCGAACCGCATCACATCTGGCCTACCTTGAGTGATGATGAGTGGATGAAGGTCGAAGTCGCCTTGAAAGACTTGATTCTCAGCGACTTCGGTAAACGAAACAGCGTCAACGTTGCTTCGCTGACTGCAAGCGAAGTACGAGATATCATTCTGGGTATGGAAATTGCTGCTCCCTCGATTCAACGTCAACAAATGGCCGAGATTGAGAAGGCTACCGAGGCTCAAGCTCAAGTCACAGCCATCCAGACGAAAACTACCAACGTGTAAGCACTCTCAATTTCTCCTGTACGATATGGAACTAAGCTTGTTTCCATCAGCCATGGTGACGAGATTCAAACAGTCACAACGACCAATTATGAGCAGCAGACTTTTAGCTCGAAATCTGATTGGCGAGTTCGAGCTATCAGTGCTACCAACTTGCCTTTGCGTGTCAATCACATTTACGTTAGGTAAGACTTTCGATAAAATTCTTGTTTGCTTCCTGTTAAGCCTTTCTCCCATTCTTCTATAGCAACGACGATATCAAGGACGAAGCATCGAGCTACACTTACGTTATGCCGAAGAACATCCTGAAAACGTTTATTGTCAACGCCGATCTGCGAACGCAGGTCGCTGGCTACTTGTACGGTATCTCGCCTCCGGACAATGCCCAAGTTAAGGAAGTCAAGGCTATTGTTTGGGTACCTCAGAGAGGAAGCAACAATGGCGTTGAAATGCCTCACAAGATGCCCGAGCATGAGTTCCTGCTGAAGGACATGGAGCCTCTCGGATGGATTAAAACCCAGGTGAGTCTTGATTCCATGCTTTTATAAGACAACCGTTCTAACATCTCTTTCTTTCAGTCTTCTGAACTTGCGCATCTCGCACCTCAAGATGTTGCTGCGCAAGCAAAGATCATGAGCGCCAACCCATCATGGGGACCCAATTCAATCTGCTTGACCTGCTCATTCACCCCTGGTAGTATAAGTTTGAGCGCATTTGAGATCACAGTTGCCGGCTTCGAATGGGGTCGAAAAGCGCAGGATGTCTTGGCCAATCCAGCTGTAAGTTAGGATTCCTTGGCTTATTTGTGTTTATGAGGGCTAATCGCAGGTTATTTCAGGGCTTCAACCCTTCCATGGCTCAACGAGTGCAACTCTTGCTCTCTGACCGAATCTTGGGTACGACGCTCGTTCCCGAGGGCAAGACGTGGAACTACTCCGTCGGGTTGACGCAGCAATTCAGTCCGACTATGCCTTACACTCTTACCCTCGATACGCCTATCTCATTCTGGGCGGAAGAACATCGACCAGCACCTTTCCTCAACTTTGCTAGTATGGAGTCTGGCGAAGATTCTGCTGACGTGGAGAATGCGTTGGCATAATTGCGTTGTACCTTCGGTTTCTTCGCTTCACATGTATTCTGAGAAACGTTATGACCGTAGTGGTGCATCCGGAATTGCGATATACAAATCATGAATTGTAGTTTTAATGTAATAGGCCGATATACTCCAATCCGATGTCTCCGTTCACTGAGCGTCGTACGATTTTTACAGTTCTGTGCTTTGGGGTTGAACCGATCCGCCCAATAGCGAACGACTAGTTTTGGCTGTAGTACTGAATCACAGTCTTCCGCAATCCAGGTTCAGGGGGCCGCAAGGATCCTTCCCTGACATTAAGCGTGCCTACCCCTACTTGAACAATGATGTGTCACAGGTTTTCGACAATCATAGCGTAGAGCGTTACCCCTCGACAAGAGTTGATGGAAAACAGTACGTACTCCCCCCTCTATCTTGATTCGATATATCCAGCCCGCCTCTTCCATGGCTGTCGTCACTTCAGGCGGCCTGTCGTGCAGAACTCGCTGTATTTCGGCAAATCATTTCAAGCCTCAATTGCTCAAGCGAGTACAACTTTAGCTTTCGGACGACGAGCTCAAGACTTGACCCTACCGACCGGCTTGACGTAATTCCTCTGTATGACAATGCCTAATACTGTTCTACCACTTGGAGGGGCTGTATTTTATGTGGCGAAAGGCGCCGGCCGGCCAGCACCGTGCCTCTTATCAAATATGCTAGTATGAAGTCGGGTGATGATCTTGCTGAAGTTACAATGCGTTGGCATAATTGTATAGTACCTTAATTTGTCTCTTCCGCTTCACATATGTATCAAGTACAAAGTAACCGAACATCCAGAGGAATGGTGAAATATCTTTTTACAAAGTGTAGTTCAATCTATACAACAGGCAGGTGGCAGAAATAGCTCAGCCCAATCTTACTAATTATTACTGAGCTTCGATGACCTTCACTCTGCCCCTTGGACGGTGTTTGGAGCTCAGCGGGCATCGCTAGTTGATAGGTACTGTGTGACTATGTAGCGCACGCCATACATCGGTCAGTATGCACTACGCTATGGTCGGTGGTTCCTTTTCATCCGGAAAGATGGTAGAAAATCTGCTATCGAAACTAAAGTGAGATTGTATGTCGAGAATTGTCGCTAACAACCAGGATGTTAACTCGCTATCTCGATAAACGTAAAGCTGCAAGGAATTCTCGCCTATTAAAGGCTTCCAGTGGAAATAACATGTCGTCACCGTCAACCCCTCGGCGAACGACTGTTCTTGTGTGACCCAAAGCTCGACACATAAGCTGAAGATGTCAACGAGTAGAGTGCCACGATGAGGTCGTGTGCCCTTTTTATTGCGGAAAAATTCGAAGGTCACAAGTCTCGACTTGGACGGGCCGTCTAGAGTGGGGGCAATTACCGCAAGATCGGTTTCAAGCTCGAACGGTATCTTTGGGTCCCCAGCGTGCGATAGGAAGAGACTCCAGCCATCATTGTCGGTTGCGCTTGGATGCTCTGGCATGATTGTACAAAGCGTGTATTAGCTCGTTTTTTCGACGCTGAAACACACTGTGATCCTTGCCTTCTTCTGACACATCCTGCGGGACATCTTCCGGTTGCTCCTCAGGAACATTATCTGCAATTGACTTCGTGGTGCTGTTGTTTGACAGCGACCCTGTACCGCCATCGTCGTCCCCAGAGAGGGGCGCCGCCGGCTGGTCTGTATGTCCGTTAAAAAGAGGTATGTCAATTCCTCACCCGTAGCATAATTCACTAAACCTTGCTTACCGATCTGATAACACAAGTCGTCAGGCAGATTTCGTGCAGCAGGAGGGTGCTTTAGTTACACAACATAGTGAAGCTGTCAAGCGATCGGCTGTCCGCGATTCAACTTACTGCTGTGTCTCTAGAAGCTTGTTTTTTCTCAGCGCTCTCCTTTTCCAATTGCTCGATTTCTTGGCTTTTATCCAATAGTGAATTGATGCTGACTATGGCATCTCTGTACTTCTCATAGAATTCTTCAATGACATCCAAAGTTTTAGTGTCAAGTACCTCGCTCGGCTTCTGAGCCTTCACTTGCTTGTGAGCGACCTTCCAAGTCTTGTTCAACTCATCTTGTTTATCCAACGCCAATCCCAACAACTCCTGGAACTCCGCCCGTTGTTTCTTGAATTCACTTTCGCGTGGTGTACCGTCACCCCCAGACGCCTCCACTAGTATTGAGTCCAGCAGTGAAGTCCAGCTGTCTTTACCGTCGCCCTCGGTATACATCAGACCGCCGGTTTCGTAAAAGTCTGCGACGGTGTCAATGATTGAATTGATGTCATACTCAGATAGATTGTTAGAGCTTTTATCCAGTGTTGCACTGAGGTGTGATCTTGCAGCTTTTGCCCAGCTAGGTCGTCTTGACTGTTGGCTGGAATGCTGCAGGGAAGGCCCCTTAGTCTGTTGCGACTGCTGAGACAGCTGTGCCATGTCGGTGTAGTGTTGTACGGTGGACGAAGTAGTGTATGCACGCGCGGGAACGGAAATGTGTTATCGAAAGTGTGTAGATTGTTGCAAAGAAGCGAGGCCCGTCTCTTTCCTTTCGTGCTATATCTATGGACACAACAGTCTTACAGGTAGTCATAGTGCTATGAAAGGCTCTATCGCCAGTTGAGGTTCTCGGATCAAAGGAAGCTCGCCACAAATGGTGTCATAGCTCCTTAGGAGAAAGCCTGCTGTGCAGTTCCCCCTGCTTCCCTGTGGCTCTTTGATCCCTTTGAGAACCGGAAAAAGCAGGATATTGCCCCGCAGAAGCAGCAAAGCGATGTCGCGATATGCCTTTGGCACGCCATCGAGCAGGAGCTGCACGGGGAAGAGGAGAGGAGATGAAGTCGCTTCTCCGTCAGAAGCGCGATAAAGCATCAGGGGTAGATTGACACGCCATCCAGCCGCGACTGAGTCCTGGGCGGCAGCTTACCTAATCCCCCTCCTTTCCCCTTCTTTTGGCCCGCGTGTCATCCCCACGCTACAGCCTGCGCGCTACCGCGTTACGCGACGACCCGGCGTCAGTGGCTGAAGTGGGCTGGGCCAGCCAATAGCTCGGGTTTGGGTCATCAGCCTGAAAAGTCGTGGAAACCTGAAACGCGGCGGAGACTGCCTATAACCCCTGACATCTATATTCTTGCTGTTGCTTTATTAGTCTTTCTCTTCCAATCATCTACATCGCCTTCAACCACTATACCACACTGCCCAGCATGGATAACATGGTCCCCGACCCCTCTCCGGCCCTTCCGCCATCAATTCCTGAAATCCAGGCCCAGATAGACCATCTCGAAGCCGCACACAAGGCCAAGAACTTCCCCCTATCCGGTCGAATCATCCACTTGTGCCACCATTTGCCAGTCGAAATCACTCGAGTCTTGCCCCGTCCGACAGTGACGAGTGATGGATCCCACTCCCTCGAGGGCTCTCCTCGTCTTGACAGTGATGGATTCGCGAGTGCGCGAGGATCCTTTTCCGCCTCGACGACCGCCGGTGTGCTCTCCCCTCCTCGGATTCCTGAATTCAAGGAGCCTGATTCGGTAAGCAGGGTCACCGAAGACTTGTCATGGAAACTCGCTAGCAGACGAGGTCATACCGCCATGATCTCCGGAATGCGAAGTCTCAGTTCGACGCATGAACAGGTCGTCGTTGCCTGGACGGGAGATATTATGCAGGAATACACGGATCAACAAGATCTTCCTAAACAGCAAGATAAGAAACCAGCAGCCGTCACCGGTCGAGCTCCCGGTGCTTCAACGCCCAAGAAAATGCCGGGGATGCAGAGGACTTATTCCGTCGCGGGTACTGCTCCAGGAGAGGACACACCTTCCCAAGGTGATCTACAAGCCTCCGCTCCTCCGCTCCAACAGGAACCCGTTGATGATGGACGTCCCTCCCTGCCCGCATCCAATCCACACGCGGTCTATCTCCCAGAACTCACCGCCAAGGAAAAGCACGCCCTGGAAATCGAGTTGAACAAGTTTAGCACTTATGAAGTGGAAAAGGAGGGAGATGGCAAAATGTCGTATGTTCCCGTATTTGTACCCCGCGAGGAAGCTCGAGGTCACTACGAGGGTTACTGCAAGACCAGTATGTCCATCCCTATCATTCACAAATCCTGAGAATATCAAGCTGACATTCATTCATCACGCCCCACTAGCTCTTTGGCCCCTTTTCCACTACTTGCTCTGGCAAGACTCTCCTGTTCCGACTCCCTCCCCTGATCCCATGTGGATCCACTACCAAGCGACGAACAAACGATTCGCGGAACGCGTAGCCCAGATCTACCGACCGGGTGATTTGATCGTCGTACACGACTACCATCTCTTGCTCGTACCCAAGATGATCCGAGAACTGCTCGGCCAGCATTCTCCGGAGGAAAACATTGTTGCCCCGGCGTCGGCTGTCGAGACTACGTTGGCAGAGGACGCGAGGGAGCCTCAGACGGTCGAGGGAAAGCCCACGAGCCCAGGACTGATGGGTAACTTGGGTGGCGAACCGAGGGAACAGGGCGAGATTGCCATTGGCATGTTTATTCATACCCCGTGGCCCAGTTCGGAGATCTTCAGGTGTCTGCCCAAGAGAAAGGAAATCCTGGATGGTATGCTTGGAGCCAACCTTGTTTGTTTCCAGGTATGTTTTGAGCAACAAGATGACCAAGAAGAGAGCTCCGACTCACCCCTCCCATCTTTCCTGACAGACCTACTCGTATTCTCGACACTTTACCTCGACCTGTATCCGAGTCTGCGGTTACGAATCCACCGCCGGCGGTATTGACGCCAATGGACAGGTCACTGCCGTTTCCTACTGCCCTATCGGTGTCGATGCCCAACGGGTCATGCAAGACCGAGACCGAGCCGGCGTCGACCCCAAGATTCAAGCGCTCCGAACGTTGTACAAGGGCAAGAAGATCATTGTCGGCCGAGAAAAGTTGGACGTCGCCAAGGGTGTTTACAACAAGCTGCAAGCGTTTGAAAAGTTCCTCGAGATTTACCCGGAATGGCGAGGAAAGGTTGTCTTGATCCAGGTCACTACCCCTGCGCTTTCCGAGTCTCCCAATTTGGAGACCAAGGTGGCCGAACTTGTCAGCCATATCAACAACGCCTACGGTACTCTTGACTTTGTTCCTGTTCACCACTACCACCAGGCCATTGACCGAGACGAATACTTTGGTCTGTTGTCCGTCGCCGATCTTGCACTTATCACCTCGCTTCGAGATGGTATGAACACGACTTCAATGGAGTACGTTCTTTGTCAAGACAAGACCGGCAAGTCTCCTTTGGTTCTTTCCGAATTCATGGGTACCGCGTCCTCTTTCCAAGCTGCATTGCAAATCAACCCTCACGATCTCCTCGGTGTTGCGCGTGCCATCAACAAGGGTCTTAACATGACTGACGAAGAAAAGGAAAACAGGCACGCTCTCATGCTCGAGTCTGTCAAGTCTCACACCTCCCACACCTGGGCGCGAACCTTACTCAAGCAATTGCTCGAGAATATCGGTCTTGAACACCAAGCTCATCAAACCCCCGCGTTGGACCGAAACGCCCTTGCGGCCGCCTATAAACAGTCCAAGAAGCGACTCTTGTTGTTCGATTACGATGGTACGCTTACCCCGATCGTCAAGGTTCCTTCGCAAGCAATTCCCACCGAACGAACCAGGAACGCGATCGCTGCGCTCGCCAAGGATCCCAAGAACGTCGTTTGGCTCATCTCGGGTCGAGACGGCGAGTTCTTGGATGAACATTGGGGCGGTATTCCCAACTTGGGTCTCAGCGCCGAACACGGTAGTTTCGTCAAGGGCCCCGGTGCGACCGAGTGGATCAACATGACTGAACACATGGACATGAGCTGGATGAGTGAGGTTGAGGAGATCTTCAGGTACTACACCGAGGTAAGTGTGTTTGCGACACCCTGGACGGATGTGCCGTCATTGATCAAATTTGCGGTTATGTAGCGAACTAGCGGCAGTACCATTGAAGTTAAGAAGGCTTCCATCACGTGGCATTGGAGACAATGTGATCCCTCTTTCGTAAGTGTTGGTCATTGAGCATCGCGCTCTGTGCTTTTTTGTTGACATATTGTCCTATTATGCAGGGTGAATTCCAGAGCAAACAATGTCTGGATCTTTTGGAATCCAACTTGACGCCAAGACGACCCATTGAAGATAAGTTGCCTTGCATGACCTTTGACTCTTCATGTCCTGACATTATACCTATCTTGTGCCGCCTCCACTGATGGTCGGCAAGAAGAACGTTGAATGCCGAGTTCTCGCCATTAACAAGGGTGAAATTGTTAAGAAAATTCTTTACCAGAATCCGGATGCCGACTTCCTCTTCTGTGCCGGTGACGACAAGACCGACGAGGAAATGTTCAAACAGGCCAAGTCGGTCTTCCCGTCTGGGGGCAGAGTTTCGGGGCAGGCGGTTACCATGGCTGCACCGATAGCAGTCACCTCCATCATGGACGAGGAAGAGGCCGATAGGCTGCCAGAAGTCGAGATCCAACTTACACCGGAAAGGACCTTTGCCACGGCTGTCGGCCCACCTTCCAAGAAGACCTTGGCCAGCTCACACTTGACCAGCCCGGAAGAAGTAGTCTACGCGATGGAAGCCATCTTGCAGTAAACTTGCAACACTGGTATTCCGTACCTAGATGATGTAAATCGTCGATCAGGCATGTTCGTTTCTTGTTTCCAGTGTCGGGAGCACTTCGCTGTGGGATAATGTCCTATGCGTGTCCCAAAGAATTGCATCAGGTCAGAAAGCACATACTCCGCTTTATGTGCTTTGAAATGTACAAGAATAAATTATAGAATGTCGAAAATAAATCAGTTATAGGAAACGTGTCTTTAGTTGCAGCATACACGTCGCCAGACGGAAACGTCACTTGCATGCATTGGTTTGTAACCATTACGAATCCTGCTGCGTTACAACCAGTACTCCATCTTGAATGTCCCACGTATAATGCAATGACTGAAGAAACCATACAACCAACAACTGGAAGAACGTTATATATTACAATGTCATGCTGCAGCACGACCGCGTAGCTGACTGTACTCCATCCCATTAATTCTGATTCTTGAACAATCCGCCGTTTCTCATATCTAGAATCGCATCGACCACCGCCTTTGTATTCTTACCGGTAACATCGTCCCGGGGAATGTTTCCTCTTATTCTCCAGGGTTTCGGACGGTCCTGTTTGCGAGATATGTTATCAGGCTTCTGACAGGATGTCAGCAATGCACACCAGTTCTACGCACTTCATACTCTTGCATCAAGAGGCCAGATGACATGGAATTGAGTTGTACTTGGCTATCCTGAAACCGGCAACAAGGCGATATCAGGCTTCCGAAACAGCCACAGAAAACCTTGTTTTCTAGCTCAACTTACATATAAGGCCTCGCGCTTCTTCTGCATTGCATCCCTCTCAGCAGCAAGGAAAACCGCCTCGAATTTCAATACCCTGAACGTCGGAAAAAACGGTTCAGTGGAAAGGCTTCCTCGCTGAGCATCATGTCTGCAGTACGTACGGTTTGCGATTTATCGGTGTTGTATTCTGTTCAAGGGGGAAAATGCGAAAATACTTTCAGTCCTGGTTGATGGACCGAGGCCAAAAAATAACAACTTACACCTGATGACGGACCAGGGCCAATGCCAGGAAGCGAACTGAGCGCACTCCCCAGGGGATCATAATGGGACTTCTTCGGGGCAGCGTGTTGGCCAGGACGTCGTTGCGATACAGGCGTTGTGTCGCCAACAGGCTTTGCCTTTCCCTCTGCAGGTGTTGTCGAACCAGTACCTGCGAGGTCGGCCACTCGTTTCAGCGTCTTTTCACCTCCTCCCGGTCGTTTCTGTAATTTCGGCTTGCTGATGGGTACGCTCGAATCCGTGATATCGGGCGAGTCCATCTCAATATCCCCCTTTTTCAGCGATGACGTTTTGTCGGTAGGCCGCTTCCTGCCGTCGGTCAGGATGACGTCGATTTCGGGCTTGACATCAACAACATTGTCATTTGGCAATGCCGTACGAGCTTTCTTCTTCTGCAATCGCTGATCCAACTTTTCCAGTTTTTCTTGACTAGGTTTCGCCTCTTTCCTGCTCTCCCGTTCTCGATCTGAATCGTCCTCCTCCTCTCTGCGCTCCTTCTTCCGCTTGTTTGGTTGTGAAAGATCCTTCACCTTTTCCACCGAGTCGTCGCGCGTCAACTTTCGTTCAACTGATCTCGATTCCGCAATCGAGGAACCCTTTTCCACATCACCGTCAACGTCCATGTCCTGACTTTTCTCGTCCCGTATCGTTACATTCCCCCTTTTCCCATGCACATCTTCTCTATGAAGTTTCTCGTCTCTCTCGGTTTCAGAAGGATGTGTCGTATTCGGCGTTTTCGCGATACGGTCCTGTGACGTATGCCCATACTGCTTGTCAAAGCTTTCGTCGGGCACATGATTTGCTGCTAAAGACGCATGTGCGTGGTCTCCCGCCCTCTGTGCCGGTTCCTTGTTCTCCAACCGCACACTTTTGGCCATTTTGGTTCGTCGAGCATCGCGGTCCGAATGTGTGGTATCTTGTGCGTCATCGTCACCGGAACGTTTGATCTGTTTCAGAGGTCGACCACTTCCTTCCCTATCCCGGTCCTCTTCCTTCTCTGCCGGACGATGACGATCGTGGTCCCTCAAGTTGTCATCATCACGTCGAGGGTCGGTGGCCTTGCGTTTCGCCATCTTGGTCTCGCTGTCCCTGCCCATAGGTTGACTGGAGGAGTCTCGGAGATCCTCTTTGGAATCGGATAGAACTCGAGAGGATGGTTGTTGTTCCTGCTGATGTTTCGCACGACCAGACTTGGCGGGACGAGGTTCCTTTCTTGCAGTAGAGGTCTCGGACTCTGTCACTCCTCCTTCGTCAGGTGTATGCAGGGAATCGCGGCGAACAGTTAGTTTTATTCGAGAAGGCTTGCTTCCCCCTTCATCGGTTTTGGTCGTACCAACGAGTTTACCATCTTCGTTCTTCTTGATGATCAATGTCGACGTCCGATCCTCTCTTTTATAATTATCGCGCGTCGGTCGTGACTTTCCCGAAAGTGGCTTCTCCCTTTGATTCCCTGTTCTCCGCTTGACGGTAGCGTTTCCCCCTTCATCCTTTGGAGGTGACCTTTTACCGGCAGTCCTTTTCTTTCTGTCACCACCCTCCGCTTCGGAATGATGGGCCTCCTCACTCTCATCGTCACTCTGTATAACCTTTGACGGCCGTTTAATGCCTTCACCGCTTGAAGAAGCAAGGAGCTCTTTTCCATCTTTGTTGCTAGTTTTCACAAGTCTTTTGCGCCGAGGAGGTGAGCGTCTTTTAGGTGAGGGAACGAGCGGTACTAGCGATGTCGGTGATTTGTTGTCTGCGGCGTCGTCGTCTTCGGACGAAGGAAGATCCGTCAAATCTGAGTCAGAACCTGCGTCCAAATGCGTTGCGGCTACTCGGGACAAGCTCATCGACACCGCAGAATCTACCGCTGTAGATGATTCTTGATGTAGCGGAAGGACCTGAACTGGCGGCGTTGGTGCTTGCGTTGAAGCGGATGATGAAGCATTCCGTTGAGACCTCCGTGCGGTCGGAGTGTCTGATCCTGCGGGGTTCTCAGCCGACATGGTGGAACGCGCGAACTTCCAGCTATGAAGAGCGTGAGCGGTTCTTTAGCTTCCCGTCAGAAACTCCAGTAGATTGATATCCCTGCCACAATACTCAACTGCTTACTCGACCAACTAACTCGACTCAACATCATCGACGCAATGGCCCCGTTCGATCGCACGAAGCTCCCCTTGCAGGGAGACGCGGGCGCACCATCCGCCAATTCATCTACCTAGCAGCTAACCTAGCACATTACACTTGGAGCGTCTCCACTTATAAGGCACACTTTCGTTCATCTTCAACTAAGATCAATGACACCTTCGCTGCAACAAGTAAGACGACTAGCAACCTTGGCAATTGCAACGCAAATATGTGTATGAAAGCCGCTTTTCAAACGAACGTAGTTATTGTGACACCCTTACGTTTAGCTGTAGAAAACGACAAAAGGCTAATTAGGCTGTAAAAAAGGCAACAAAAAGGAAATTCTCCCTAGCCGATTTGAACGACTGACCTCGACATGCCAATTTCTTGAAATTCAGATACTAGTGTCGCGCTCTACCACTGAGCTAAGGGAGAGGAGATATGTTTGTGACCACCTTACACCCTTCGCAAACTGATCAAGCGATTAGCCTTTCACACTACAACAACTTTCTCCATCCATAGAAGTTTGCGCTCAGGTGCATTACAAGCATCATTATAGTCTAAAGGTTTTGGATCTTTTGGCCAAACCTGTCTGCGCCAAAGGAGATATCCATGGAGCTCAAGGCGAGGCTCGAAAAGGTTTCCTTTTTCATTAACAATGGTTGGAATGGGAAATGAAAGATTCAATGACCTAAAGAAAAACTACAAATGAACGAAAGAATAACTTCAGAAAATGTCTAAAGCGAACAGATACAGGATGATCAGCCTTCACTTATGAAACGTTATTAGTCGGCAGTAAAATATGAACGGACTGAAAACAAAGAATTCTAATAACTCCTAGCCCTACCATGTCAGTATTAGATGTGTTTCACCACACAAGCCGTGGTGGCGCAACGTCCCTGCCAAGTCGCCGAAGTGAACAGGTCCCGTTGCAAAACGCCTTCCAATCTCCAGTCGAGGTTGGGAGGGTACCCTGTTCATCGCCTTCTTGAGCTATTGGGGGAGTAGCCAGACATCTTTCCTGCCTCATTTTGTGTACACAGTCGGCCGATACGTTTGCTACATCCTACCAACAGCTGCTGCATGCATAGTCATGGGATAGAAGGAGGCGGGACATCTTAGGACTTCCTTTCGGTTTTACAGTAATACGGGACTTTGGCAACCACAGTAGCCTTGACCGCCCATGGCTATTTGCAGAGTTCTCAGCCCAAACTTGACCAAAAAAACTAGAATTCTCCCTAGCCGATTTGAACGACTGACCTCGACATGCCAGTTTCTTGAATTCAGATACTAGTGTCGCGCTCTACCACTGAGCTAAGGGAGATTGTGGTGTTCGTCGTTGGCACTCATATCATATAACAAGTACCGCACTTCTTCCATTTCGCCGCCCTCCAACGCTTACGCGCCTGAGCGGCCGAGAAAAACCGGCGAGCGGGTGCGCCCCAATTAACCCTCAGTGATCGAAAGTCGACACCTTCTGGAACTTGGGATTGGTCAAGTGGCAACGACATGATATAAACCTTGACCATTGTATTCCGCACGCCACACATTCTTTGCATCGCTACACATAGACAAAAACCACAATCATGCCCCGACAATCCCGATCTTCTCGTCCTGCTGCGCGACCTGCGGCTCCATCCGGACCATCGCACCAGCAATCCCGATCCGCTCACACTGCCGCCTACCCGACTCACGCTGCGCCACCGGCTCATGCTCCCCAGCCCGCCGCTATGCAGGGGCAGAAGCAGCCTGGTCTACTCGCACAGGCCGCTAGCACTGCCATGGGTGTCGGTGCTGGTAGTGTTATTGGTCACGGTATCTCCAGCATGTGAGTCCCCCCTGTTCCTTCTCACCCTTCGCTTCTCTTCTCTTCCTCCTGCACCTACGCCCTCCTTGCCATCGTACTGACTTGATTCTCGACAGGCTCTTCGGTGGTGGTTCGCGATCAGCCGAGGCTCCTCCCGCTCCTGCTGAGTCTGCCCCTGTGAACCAGCAACAGCAATGGGCGTCCAACGCCGCTGAACAGGCGCCTCAGTGTACGATTGAAGCCAAGGACTTTACCAAGTGTCTGGATGCTACCGGAGACCTGAACTCGTGTTCTTACTACTTGGGTATGTTTTCTTGTTCACAATACATACGAAGTGGAACAGACTATTGAACACGTCTTGCGTTGTTACCTACAGAGGCCTTGAAGGCTTGTCAGGCTGCCGCCGCTCGATACTAGACCACGACTCGGAATATAGGCATTGGCAGATTTCATGCATTAATTGTATACATTGAATCTCACTTGATGAGATGAATCCCCGCATCACGATCTAGTCATATTAGTGTACCTTTCGGTTCAAGCAAGGTCTTGAAAGATAGCCAGCGAACGAACCCACTCTTCACGGCTGTCAAGCAAGTCATTTAGAAATTCTGTCTTGTGGCTTCCATATCCTGGTTGCTTTGAATTCGGCCTCAACATGCGTCAGATGTAAGTCCCGTTACGCGAGCCCGAGTTTGAGGAGTAACACCGCAGTGTTGGACCTGTTTGACATTCATTTGCACCATTCTGCATGAATGGAACGAGACAGCTAAACATATTTGAGAAGTAATGATAGTTCGAGTATCTGAATCTCGAGCCAAACACCTACATCCACCTTAGCCAATGCTACTCGTAGTTCTCCTGACGTCCTATAATTGGCCACAACCGCCACCATACGAGAGGCGACAAACATCAGATGATGTGATATTGCGCCGCCGCTGCTCTCACCTGGCATACTCGCTCGATTTGAGAAAGGCCCAAGCGTCGTCCGGACACTGATCCTTCCGTATCACCCTTCGAGCGTCTGTTCTTCGGCGCAGTATTATCTGCTTACCACAATATATATGTCCGAGTTCCTGCCGGTTGTTATCAAACTTCATGTACAATTCGAAAAAGCCGGCGCTGATGTTGTCGGCCGTCGTATGCGGAGCAAATCCCGGGGCACGGAAGCTCATTGCACGGAAGCTCGTTGCACGGAAGCTCATCGAGTGTTGCTCATAGCTCTGCGTATATTGGGAGAGGAATGCGGCAGGCTGTTCCCGCTAGGGCCTGAGGGACACCCAGCCAGGACGCTCAGCCTCTTTAGTCGAGTAGCAAGCTGAGTGGGATTAAAACTGTGGATATACGGATTCTTCACGAATAAGGGATACCTGCTTGGGGGCGATAATAAAATCTTGGGGCTAGTTCAACACCTGCACTCCTGCTTTCTCGTCCATGTGCGATATAGATACTGATATAAAAGGTGCTTCTGACTCGATCCAAATGATCTAACAGCCACGACAATCGAATATCATGCAAAAGGAGCTTCATGTCCGTATAGCTTCGACGATTGCAGTCACCGTCAACAAGACGCTCGCTGATGTACGCTGCAGCCTATCTTCCTTCTGTCCTCCTTTGTGTAAAGAAGCGCTTTGGCCTTTTTGCTCACTTTCGAAAACCCCGCCGGCCCATTCGGCAGCAGCCATGACGCTCGGAAGATGATCCCTCACGAGGGACTTTCCCCCATCCAATTCTTTAGACGCATCCAGGCAGACAAGAGCGAGTTCGAGGGAGGCTGCCACGACATCCGCCTCGAGTTCTCCCGACCTTGGTTCTTGCCTTTCCGAATCGAACATAGTGGAATCCACACTGCTTGCAAGATGGGTACTCATCGCGATTGCCAGCTCTAATGTCTCTGGAGCTAGTACTGCCAAGAAAGCTGGCGAATGCCGGGCGGCATGCAGCATAATGGTGAGAGCACTCAAGAAATGACTCATCGCCATTGGGCTAAGAATCATTCCTGTCCCCGTCCCGACGCCCCTTCGTCCGTAAGATGAAGTACGGCTTTCCCTTGCAATGTCGTCTTGCAAGTAGGTCCAGAACCGGTTGATCATAGGCAGGATAAAATATTCGGCTGCAACGTCTTTGAAAGGAGTAACGGGTGTCGTCACGTTCTCTGATATTGCGTTGAGTCCGCCAGCAGCGTGGCCTGCTTTACTTGCTAATGTTCCGGGTCGCAGTTGCCTTTGGCGGATTTGCACAGCTTTGCCACTTGCAGAGTCTCGTTTCTTGTTCAAGACTGAATCCACTGCGTCTACCTTTCCAGCTTGAAGTAGTAATCCTGCATTTGCCGTTCCACGGATGTCTTGCTCGGAAACGTAACGGTCATGTAGCGCCATTGGTAAAACTTTGGACGGAAAATCAATCTTCATCGGGGTGTTAGGCCGCGGCAAGGCGGAGAATCCGGCAGTTTCTCGTGCAGCCATAGATAATGCCGTCAAGATGGCTGATCGTTGCATCAGTGAATACTGGCCGACAAAGTACTGCTCGATTAGGTAGCTGGAAGGAAGAAATGGTATAAGCATCTGTCAGATGGGTCCGCGCCAGAGCACCTACGGTGCCACCCGCTTAGGAACGCAAGCTGTCAACGCGACCAGCATGCTTTGCCTTCTCTCTTCAAATTCTGCAAGGTCGTATGGATCCGAAAGCGCACAAAGTACTTGACACAAGAATATCGAGTTCTCCTCTGTTCACATTTTGTGAGCACGACTTCTACAACATGTAGCGTCCTAGAGAGACAAACTCACCCAATTCGTGACCGAAATGCCTTTTCCGTCTAATGAGCGACTCCCCCCATTTCAGTCCTACTTCCAACTTGTCTGGCTCCTCACGTGCACGCAACAGCTCGATCAGCTGTATGATGTACACGGGACGCTGAATCTTCTCCCTCATCGAAGTGTTCGCCATGGGGTCGTTTGCGACTTCGTCCAGATACGAAGGCGTAGGCGACGGCGAACGCGACGAGTTGCCGGAAGACGAATAGCCGGAAAGCGATTCATCATCGGAGTCTGGTTCCTTCGGACGGGGTTTATGGCGACCTGGTGATGAAGATCTGCCTCGCGGCTGTTGTGCCATCGGCTGATCTTGGACGCTAGGGAGTGGCGCGCTTTGTACACTGTCTGTCGTACCCCAGCCCAGCAACTCCCAATCGTTTTCTCCCCCCGGTCCCTGGATCTTCGCTGGTTTGTCCTCAGTTTTCGTATTTTCATCACGAAGTCCAATCAAATCTCGCAGTCGCCTGCACTCCTCTTTCCCTTGTCCGAAGCCATCCCAGATCTCCTTTCCGAATTGCAATCTTCTTCTCTGCTTCGAGGGAGGTGCGTCCTCCTGAATTTTCCTTGCCTGCTCTTCATGATCATCACCGAGATTTTGCAGCATCTTCTCCAGTTCCTCCACATCTGCATCTTTCTTTTTCCCTTTCATCCGGTCCTTCTTGCGCTGGGCACCTGCATCGTCATCTGGTATCGTCAACTCGCTCAACACTTCCGCTACGAGCATTCCTAATCTCCGCATTGCCGAATCGGAATGTGACAGATACGCTTGCATGCTGGCAAGAAACGACGGTTGGAAAGACAGTTGCTGCAAGTACGGATGATATGGTGGTAGCCGAGAAAGGGCCAGAAGTAGCAGCTGACTGATGTCTGTTACGAAATACGTCAGATGGGGCGTGAAACGTAAAATTAGAAGCTTGAATAAGAGGTTCGCTAAGGGACTCACAAAGTTGCCATGCGAAGAGGGAATATTTGACAGATTTGGGATCGCACCACGTTTCCATCACACGTTCAATCAAATCTTTAATGGCTATAGACCATTCCGTTTAAAGCAAGTTCCGCCATGTCAACATATATGTTCCTTGTACTACCTTCTTGATAAATGATTCACCCACCAATGTCGCCACCCTTAGCTGCCCAGCACACTATAATCCTGCATCGAGTCTCTACTGCTTCCTCCCCACCACTCTCCCGTCCCTTGCCCCTCAGCAATAGCATGTCCAAAACTGCATCCCAATTCTCCGACGTTCTCTGAGCCGGTATTGATGCAGAACCCTCTCTCTGTTTACCCTTGCCCTTACTCAGCGGCTCCATAGGGGGTCCGAGAAATCGTTCGAGATACTCTGCGGCCTGCTTGATCTCTCGGTTCGGTGTTGCCGATGGGCGTATCCCTCTACTAAGGTGCAATAAAAACGACCACCCTAGGTTACCGATGTCGGAAGCTTGAAGCTCAGATAACAGAGATGGCCAGAATCCAACATTGTAACGCAGAACTGCGGCATTACGATCACCTTCCACGTTGATGCTCTCTAGCCCAGCATCCGAGTCGAAGGAACTGGAGAGATGGCGCAGTAAAGACGGATAGATTGGCGTAAAAAACGACGGACGGGGATCGAGAGACGATGATGGTGTTGGAGGGTTCAACAACCCTGCCCGGAGGCATTTCGTCAGTGCGAAAGACAGTGAAGATATGTCTACAGAAATGCAGAATAAGAGACCGTCGTGCGTCAGTGCGGTGGGGGTCAGAAGTTCATTATGAGGAGAGCCCACCTTGTTCGGTATAATTCTGAGACGTCTCGACGAATAGCTGTTCCATATCTCTGACAAGTTTATCGAAATATAGTCTGTAGGAAGATCAAGAAAGATGGTGGACAGTCGGACGTTATCGGTGATTCGGCTACGTGAATCTTTACTGCGTGAGATGACTCACTGTCCACTTAAACGATCCACCTCGTCAATATTCAACCCTTGTACTCCAGCCTCTTTAGCTCTTCCATATGCATTCATCACCCTCGACGGCAACGCGACAAGGAGCTTCATCGATTGTTCCCATACGTAATTACTACTGAAATCACTCGAGCTCGTCGAAGGCCTTGAGTATCTCCACATGTCCCGAATCGCGTAGCGGTCTACGAGAGTTTCTATCAGAGATATCAGTAGCGGGTAGAGCTGTGGTGATGTCGCAGTACTGGATAGCACGAGTGACAGAGTCTGGTAGCTGGAATATGCCGTCTCAAGATACTTGAAATTCTGCTCATTGCGATCCTTTCGGTCCTGTGAATATGCGTCCGAGTGTTCGTCCGAGATGGACAGCGATGGCGCAAAACATTCCCTCACTGAGCGCTTGACACTGTCATCCTGTTCGATCACCGCACTCCAGGTCGGCAGGACGCTTTCCAGTAAAAGTGTATGAATGGCTGCAATGTTCTTTCCAAAGCTGGACGAAGTCGAGGACGAGCCATGCGAATGAATGAGATCGGTGATGCTCGATAGGTACTGCTGCAGGTCTGAAAGCTGTTTGATCGGCTCCCTCAGAGCGGTTTTGAGTTCCATGAAGGACGCCATATCGGCCTTGGGGAGAAGCAGAGACTTGGAAAGCCGTAGGATGCTTTCCGTGCGCGATAGGGACAGGCCAGAACGCGGTAAGCTGCTGTGAAAGGGAATAATTCCAAGCACTTGAGGGATGAGACATGCGAGTCCAAAGTGGAGGTCACAAGTCAATCGCAGGGCACCTTCCATGCGTCGTCCAACATCTTCTTTAATTCAACTGCGAATGCACATAGTAGTCTCGCATCCAAGCTCTTAGACCTCACCATCGTCGTTCTCTCAGTTCTTGCAAGTATGGAGTCTGCCGAACGGTCTGGCCCCGACACAGCAGAAAACGTCGAAACCACAGCGGCGACGACGCAAGATATCGACCAAGTGCATCGTTTCATCGATTGGTTTCGCGAAAATGGAGGGTATTGGCATAAGAGTCTTCAGGCTCGGAAAGGTCAGTACTAGCCCTCTACGACGATCAGCTATGCATGGATGAGGTCTCACTGACGAATATCCCAACTTGACTACTTGAAACCTGTAGACGCGACGTACGGGTCACACTTCACAACCCCAGCCCCACTTCCCGCCAATACGCAGATTATCGCATGTCCCGCAAAATTGGCTATAACGCGAGAGACCGCTCTCAATGCTTTTCGAGGCCTCGGAGTCGATGAATCTGACTTGGTGGAGTTGAATGAGCGGCAGCTCATAGCCGGATATGTGGCATTACATTTCGGATACGGGCTGGAGGAGGTGAAGCGTAACACCAGGTACGTTATCTGTGGTTTGCTGTAAGATGGGGTAATCTGATGTGTTAAGGGAACGAGCCTGGAGGTGTATGAGGGAAGGATGCGCTGAGAACCGAGCCCACAATAGGGGGAATAACGTCTTACGGATCAACTTTTAACTAATCTTACTCTCCTCCCCATATCAATCTCGATCTACTCCCCACCATCTGGCCGACTTGCTCACTTTCCTTCGCGCGCCGTCTGATTCATAGTGTATCCACTTATCTTCAGCACGAGCCCTATATCACTACTCTCCCGACACGCTCCGAGCTCTTAACACCATTCCAGTGGAGTGCAGATGAACTGGCACTGTTGGAAGGCTTGAACCTCGGACATGCGGTGAAGGCGAGGAAGGATCTCTGGAGTAGGGAATGGGAAGGGGTACAGAGTACTGTGGGGAAGTTGGTGGAAGGAAAGGGAGATGGCGGATTCAGCTGGTAAGCTTACTGCGTCCGAAGCTATCACGCTCGACGCAGTCTCATGGCTTTTGATGTGCGCTCTTGAGTGATCGCACGCACATGTGGCTAAACCTTTCGATTCTGTAGGGAATCGTATATCCTAGCAAACACCTACATCTCATCTCGCGCATTCCCATCATCTTTGCTTGACCCATCATCATCGTCAATACCTATCAATCCGTCGCAAATCGCCAGCGAAGCTGCTTCCGCGTCTGGCGATGACGCAGACGCCGCTCCATCTGCATTGTCGAGACCAGCCAACGAGTTGACACCTACTTCCTACCCAGTTCTGATTCCCGGACTGGATACGTTAAATCACCGGCGGAATCAGGCGGTAACTTGGATCTCGTCGGCGTTATCAACTGGAGTCTCGCCGGATGCGCAAGATGGGAACAGTCATCCAAGCGCAGAACATGGCAAGGAAGAACGATGTGTCGGTCTGGTAGTAAGGACTGAGGTGGTTGCCAACGAACAAGTCTTCAATAATTACGGTCCCAAAGGTACGCACTACCATTGCATTTCATATGCTTCCTCTCCCCCGCTTTCCCCCGGTGTGCCTCTAATACATCTCCATCTTGTCAGGCAACGAAGAGTTGATTTTAGGCTACGGATTCTCAATAACTGAGAATCCCGACGACACGCTTGCGCTGAAACTTGGGATTCCGGAAGACACGTTGACAGAAGGGGTTCGAGACGCACTGGGCAAACTCAGCGTATCTCCAACATCCGGAGCGTCGATCACCCCGGAACCATCAAACGCGTCTCCACTAAATCGAACATGGTACATTCCTAGATCCGGAGAATTGCCGGAAGATCTGTATGACGTCGTGCGTATCATTTTGTCTGTTCAAGGCGAATTGACGGAAGGACGATCGCAAGACGAAGATGAAGCTGCGGAATTGGAGATGGACGTGGTCGGAATGTTGCTCGAGATGGTTCAAACGAAACTGGAGAGATTGAACGACATACTAGAACGTAATGAGGGCATCGTTGACGAGAAGCCAGGGTCTGTCAGGGTAGAGGTTTGGGACATGTTGCAAGACTACGTGCAAGGTAAGCTGGAATCTCCGGGTCTTTCCTAGCGGTCCTTCAACTCATCAATTGGGAAACACTTGCGTTGACTAGGGCAAATGGATATCTTGGCCGCATGTAACTCAGTTCTCGAGAAGAAGATGGACGACCTGGAGTGATTTATGCGAATAAACGTTGATGAGGGGTACGCGCAACGATCAGGCGATCTTTCCAAGTCCGGGTTCATGGTCGGTTCTTGATACAATCAATGTCGCCTCCGTCCTCTTCTGACGAATCAGCTTGGTACAGCACAATACGAGAAATGAATGCTACAGGGTATCATGTTAAGTCCATATCGTTGAGCGAATCCTCCTTTGGAACTCAAAACGCAACGAGCTCATCACGTTCGCCATGTGCGAATGGAAAAAATGGAGAAAACGAAAGTCAGAGGCGATGACATGCTCGATCATAGTGATGGTCTATATCTGGAAAAGCTTCTATGGCACTCTTCCGTGACTCCCTAGTCTGGATTTTGGCTGCTCAGTGGTCAACAACGTCGGTGCGTGTCGTTACAGTCACTGTTTTTGGGGCTGGGTGTAATCGAATCGTCTGAACGAGAAGGCTGGCCTCGCTATCGGGTATGCCCCCCTCAGACGACCCTTCGTTCGTCCTCGCCATATCTGATTGGGGCATCGATGCACCCACTGAATGAGGTGTTGTTGAAGGCGTTGCTGAGGACGTTCCAGCAGGGTAGCAGCGGACTTCGGCTGTCACGCCTGCTACGTCGATCTTAGTCAGCCATTCACCATCGTACAAGCAAGGCTGCGGGCCTAGATGGACGACCTAGTGTCTTCTATAGGGGTTCATGCTGATCCCTTCAGAAGAAGGTCGGGTTGCATCAGCTCTCGATGTTGGGGTTGCTTCTCCAACCTATCTATTCCTCTGAGCCCGTACATGCAATTAGGACAGGTTGTTTTTGTTGGAAAGGTGTGGTGGTCCCGCATCTTCGCACAAAAACAAGACGTTTCTTTCGGCTGTGAGATTTCTGTCAACCTTTCATGGCGGGATGTCATGCGGATGCATGATTGTTAGTGGTTGGGCCTTGCAATTTCGTATTAGCTACGCGACCAAGTATCGCTGATTAGGCAAAATCTCATTCACGATGCATGGTCCACCTCATTACGCCTTGGCATGCGTGCGAAAGAGGTGGAAACAGCGAAGATCAGGGAACATTGGGGTTTAGATTCTAGCACGATACAAATCAACCGGGTTTATCAATCACCTAAGTTGCGAGCATTTGGCATTCTTCGATGACGGCGCATTCCCTACCACGTCTAATCCAATCTCCCCTTTCAGGCTCGATTAAGCCCCTCATTTCGTTCGTCCTGTGCTTCTTCTGGACGATGTATTGAGCGATGGTTCTCCTTCATTGATTGCTCAAACTGCTCCGCGTGCCTCGGGATCGAGTCCTGCTGGTCCAGGAGGCGTGTCTGCCATTGGGGTTCCCTTTGAGGCTCGACTGGTTCTCTGACGCGGTTCGCCTTCCCTTGCTGCGTGTGTTCGGTCTTGTGTCCGGTCTGGTCCACAATGATGGTGACCACTCCAGACTTACCCGGCTCAATGAAGTCTTCCTTTGCGTTAATAAAGTTTCTTCCTCAAATGATACCTTGTTCGTGCCGCTGGCGGTCGCCTCAAGAGTGTCGATGTGGCTACTGGCTTCATCGGCCTCATAACAAGAAGCCTCGAGGAAATCTTTCGGCCCTTCACGCATCTCCTCAAACACGCTGTTTAAGCTTTCGAATGCTATAAGAATAAAAATAAGTCTACGACCGGGAGATAAAGAGTGTTTTATAAACATCAACGTACCTGCCGAAGGAGCTGTTTCCACGAAGCTGTTGTCTCGATGCAAAGTCTTGTCTCCGATCCAACACTTCATATACTCCACCATCTCTTCCACCCATTCACTCGCGTTAAGCACAATGTTCCAACCGTCCGCACGTCCCGCGAGAAGCTCCGAGAACTCTTTAAGCAGTTTCAGAACTTGGTTGTATGGCTGGAAAGCTTCTCCAAACTGTTCTGGTTTACGGGATTCTTTTCTGTCCCCGAAGCCTGCTGAGCAGCTTGGTTGGCTTTCCCCGTGTTCGCTTTCGATCGCCAGGTCATACTACCCCATATTCCGCCTATAATCTGCACTTCTGCCATAATCTCTGTCCAACGCTCGAAAGCTGGTTTCCATCTATCTTCATAGGCTTTGAGATGTTGTAGTGCAATTTTCTCCAGCTCTGGGTCAGGACTCTCAAACCCTTTGTAAGCAGTTATCAATCTATTCAATACGGTGGTGGCGGCTTTTGTCTTGCGAAAAACATGGTGTTTCTTCCAAAGTCCCTTTTCGCCTTTCATATAGATCCTTCTGATACTCATTGACACCCCCTGATATAGCACGTAGCGGAGATATTTCTGGTCCACGTGAAAGCGATCCTCGAGAGCCTTTTTTTCGCCTGGTAGCGACTTGAAAGGCTTCCGCTTCTTGGATAACATCGGATCCGGTCCACTACTGTCGGAACTGGCGACGGAATTGTTGACGGAAGACATTCCCGTGAGAATAGAATGCAATGGGATGAATGATTGAGGCAACTCGAAATGATTCTGGATTGTGAATGCGTTTTTAATACCCGCTGGCAAATCCAAATGAGGAGTGCCATCTATCTTGATACTTGTACTTTCTTTTGAGTCCCCCAAGGCGGTGCTGCGTTGTGCCTGTTTTTCAGACAAACTGGCGGTTCCTCCTTCAAGTCAACTTTGGCTCGCCTTTGAGTTCGCAATCAACGCAGGAGGCGGTGTAACGCCATAAAGGAGTGGAGCTCACGACAGATATCCAAGGCAGAGCCCACATAGCTGGTGTTATAATGGGACCTTGAAGTCAGGTCAGCCGCGTTGGGCAACGTGAATAGCGTACGCCCAAAGACCATTTCTCGACTAAACAACACACCATAGCCCATACCTGTGTTGCCACAGCTCGTGCGACTAACCTCGCTTGCCACACGACTCGATGATGTCAAGTGTGGAAGTACACGTCATTCGACGCTCCTTATATGTGCTCCAACAACCCTTATATAGTCAGAATGTGGTTTGCTCGACTCTCTTTCTTTATCCCTGTGAAGACCCGCCGTTTGTCACCCGTGCTGGGTCTTCGCAGGTAAGTTCGTGACCCATTAAGCCACTACATTCATTGATTGTCACACCGAGGTGGCACATGACGTGTCATTTCCGCCTCGGCTCCGCTCAAAACACACACACACACACACGTCCTCGGCGCTCTTCGGCCTTTCTCGCGCGCACGGATCAGCCGATAAACTCCCTGGATCGCAAGGGCCGCTGAAGGGCGTAGAGGCCGATAGAAAGATCCAAATTCCTAGAGAGAAGTGCCTTGTTCCGCGCCCCGCATCCTTCTGCTCCGTTTCACAGTCATCATTGCATGCCCCCTTGGAGATAACCTTCTGCCTGGCCTGGTTGAGAGGTCAGCTGATTATGTGTGGGAGAGGAGGGCGGCAAGTACTGGTTCACTGCTTGTGTGTGTATGTGTGATATATACGTGGTGCTATTGGTGGCTGTCCATTTCGTTCAGTAGTTGACATCGTACATCGTACAAACCTTTAAACAAACAAACAAGATGATCTCCCTTACGAACCCGTTCCGCGCACAGCATTACCAGACACCGCTTGCCTCCGCACAGGGTTTGCACGCAGCGGACAGCACCGCATCGTCCACCCAATCGTCTGCACCACCACCACCCGCCACGGGCGCCGGTAACCCTTCGCCCGGCTCACCACCCAGTGCATCCCGTAATACGAATAGTCGAAGTTGGCAGCAGGCTTCGGAAACACATCAGCAAAAAGACGATACGAAACTCTCATCGCTTCTTTCGGCGTGCGAGGCGGGGACGCATGCGTTCGCCCGCAACGATGAAGAGGGTGTGCCATGGGCGCGCACGACGACAACAGGGTGGACGATAGGGTATGGGATCCAGGACCGACTGAGGAGGATGAGTCATGGTGGGTCGCGTTCGTGGTCGAGGTACAACGGAGCAAGGGGCGCTGATATGATATGTGATTTGTGGGCAGCGCATAGCTCGGACAGCGGTTCATCGTCGTCGTTGGAAGGGACGTCCCCAGGGGAACAGAAAAAGGGTCCGCCGGAGACGACAGTGCCCGCGCCGGTGCCGCCCAAGATCGTCTCGACGGGCTGGCCGCTGAGCCGGACGAGCGCCGGGCACTTTGACCCGAGCCGTGACCCGCGGCTGCTGTATCTGTAGGGAAAGGGGTCGGGGCTTGTTGTATGCGGATTGCATGTTGTATTATGGATGACGTTTCAGCGCGTCGTTTCAGCCTCGTGTCCCCGCCTAGCGCGCGCAGGATGGTGGGCGACGCTGATCAAAGGAGGCATGACATCATTCCGAGTGTTTGAGGGGGTCCTTTGCCCGTGTCACGATGGCGGATCCGCACGACGATGCTGCGGAGTCCGGCGCATTCCCGCCGAGCAACGCGGCGATCGAGAGCGTCATCCGGAGCGCGATGGCTCTGGCCGGGCGCGGCGGAGGCGGAGGAAAGGCCGCCCGTCCGCCGAGTCCGACGCCCAACACGTACACACACCACGGGCACATGCAGCCGCAGCCGCAGTACCATCCAGGAGCAGCAGCGGGAGGACTGATGATGGGGCCGGCGCCGAGTAGCGGGTTCATGGGCATGGGACCAGGGATGGGCGGCGGAGGGCATCAGGTGCATTTGAACAAGCCCGTGTCGCTGCCTCTTTTCAGTGAGTTCGTCTTCCAGCTCGGAACACAGCTGGCGGTCCCGGAACTTCCCTGCAATCTCCCCGCCGTGGAACGTCTGCTGACCACAGTCCCGACTCTCTCAGAAGCACGCCCACACACACCCATCATGTTCCACCCTGCAGCAGTAGGCGTCGATGGCCGGGTCAACCTGTTTGTCGGGAACGTGAGTCGTACCTTCACGTTGCGCAGTACCACGTGCTGACCCGACTACATCTCCTTTCCCCGCCCGTCCGTCTGTTTGTTCCCCGTGGCGCAGCTCCCCTACCGCGTCCGATGGCAAGACCTCAAAGATCTCTTCCGTCGCGCCGGCACCGTGCTCCGGGCCGATGTCTCCCTCGATCCGCAAAGCAACAGGAGTCGCGGCCACGGGACGGTCCTTATGGGGAGCCAAGAAGACGGAATTAAAGCCATCGGTGCGCGTCTCACATTCTTTTCATTCCCTCTACCACGTGGCTGACCCCTTGCCCCTCATCTTTGCCTCGCCCCTGTGTAGAACTCTTCAATGGATACAACTGGCAAACCCGGATCCTTGAAGTACGCCCGGACAGACTTCCACCAGAGTACGAGCCACACCCGTATGTCCCGTCCAGCATGTTTGGTCCAGCACCTGTTGCCGCGGGACCAATGTACGGGGTGAACACTGCAAGACGAGAAAGCGGACGACCGGTACAGGGCGGAGCAGGGGGATTCGGCAAGTCGTTGTCCGCCGTCGATGCCACTTCTGGCGGACTCGGAGTTGGACCGGCGCCGAGCAGTAACGCTATCGGTATCTCACCATCCCATACGCACGTCTCCTCTGGCCAATCACATAACGGACGCTCCTCCATGGTGGGTCTTGCCGCTGGCAGAAGTGTCAGTCCGTTCAGAGGGGGGGGAAATGACCTCGAGTACTCCGCCGCCGACGTCGCGCACCACGCAACACGCGCAGTCGGGGTCTCCCCTACCATGTCCACCGCATCGGCCTCTCTAGGCATGTTATCAACATCCGCATCAAGCTCACCATTCGGAACGAACCATCTTCCCACGAGCTCTGCTCCCGCCGCCGGGCCGCGCATGTCCCAGTCTTGGGAACGGGATCCCTCCGCGACGGGTGCATCACATGCAGAAGAGGCGGAAAGGCGAAGACGGTCGAGTCATGCCTCTACTGCGGCCGGCAGCGGCGGCGGCGGCGGCGGCGGCGGCGGAGGGGAAGTAGGAACGTCACCTACGACTCGTCGTGCAGCGCCTAGCGGGCTCGGCACGCTTCCTGCACCCGACGTTCATATCGCATCTGCCCCGCGGCCAGTAGTGGAGAATAACGGCCAGTTTGCCATGTTTCCCTCCACACAAGCGGGCGCAGGGCGACCCGCCGGGTATTCGCCGTTCTACAGTGTTCCTGGCGCCGGAGCAGGTGGCGGTGGTGGTGGTGGTGGTGGTGGCGCCGGGTATCACTCGGCATACGATAACGGACGGGGATCTCTCTCCCGATCAGTGCTGCAGGGTAACTTTTCTTCCAGCCTCAATGACGTCGTCGGCAGTGGCAGCGGTGGAGGCGGGAATGCCTTCCTTGGTGTTCCCCGAAACCAGCAGCAAATGAAGCGCCCTGCTCCGCCGATACGACAGGATACCCTCGGCGGGCGCCTGTTGTACGTGGAAAACCTGCCGCCAGGGATGCAATGGCAGGAACTCAAGGATCTGTTTCGGATGAGCGGGGGCACCGTCGTTCGTGCCGACATTGCCCAGGGGGAGCGCGGGAGAGGGGGTGCAGGGTACGGCACGGTGTTGTTTGCGAGTGAGATGGACGCGATGGCGGCTGTTGAGCGGTTTGACGGGTGAGTTCGCATGTGCTTGCGGTCGTGACAGCATGGAGCGAGGTGGGGCTCAGATGGCTCATCTTCGTGTACGGGGGATTCTAGTGCGGATTATCAAGGCCGGCAATTGCAAGTTCGGCAGGACAAAACTCAGTCGGGCCCGATTCCGGCGTTGACGCCGACTGAGAGGGCGCAACCTCCGCAGTTCCCCGAGCCGGCTGTTCCTTCCAGTGCAAGTTCGCACGGCGCCGATACCACGGGAGAGCAGGAGAAAGAGGAGTCTTCCGCTCGTGATACACAGATCGCTTCACATGGTAATCGCACGACTGGAACAGGTCTCTCTGGTAAACGGGGCAACTTGCCGCCTTTGCGGCTTGGCAACAACAACGGTGGCGGCGGATATGGACCGTTCGGGGGTGGCTGGCCGTTTGATCATGGTCATTCGGCGCAGAACGGCGGGCTTCATCAGGGTAGGATGGGGATGGGGCCGATGGGCGCGAATACCATGTCTCCGGCTGCTGGTAGGGGAATGCCGCCAATGACGCCGTCGGTGAGTCTGAGCGGTATTGTGTACAGAAATGGCTTTGCTGAGATGTGATGTCTGTTGCAGATGCCTGGGTTTACGTTCCACGCCTATCCAGTAAGTGTTTTTGGGGTTGATTCTTGAATTGCGCAGTGGACGCTGACTGTCTATCGCGTCATAGTCAACCCCTCCGTTGATGCCTATGGGTTTCCTCTCACCTGGGCTCGGTCCGTTTTCACCGGCACTCAACAGCCCTCAATCATTCGTCTTCAATCCGTTCATGAACGCTGCTCCTGGTGCGCCTCTCAGCATAACCCCAACTGGGCCAATGCCGCCGAACAATAACAGCGCAATGAACGCACCGTATGCGATGACACCGGGTGCCCCATTGACGGTTGATCCGACAAGCCAGCATCATCCAGCGCACCCCGATTACTTTCCCCCGCAAAGCCCGATTTCGCATGTCCCTCCTATGGGATATTCCGGCTTCGGTGGTGCGATGTCTCAAGGTGCGCCGACGGAGGAAAAGATGGCAGAGCATACAAGAGCGGATGAGGAAATCGGAGGGTCCGCGACGCCTAGACGGACTCCGGTCGGTGTACCAGGGGTCGACGACATCGCCTCAACCTTGTCGCGACTGGCTTTCTCCGCTGGTACACTAGTAGATTCACCCTCGGACCCGTTGCAAGCACAACCAGGCATATCCATCGCCGGCGGCTTTTCAACTCGTGCCAGCTTTGTGTCAACTCGTCCCGAGGGATTGTCTGCTGCTATTCTAGTCGACAGGGATAGACGCGCTAGTATGAATGATGTGGGGTCCTCTGGCAACGGATTTTCGAAAAACGATCTTGAAGACAAGTCAGGCTAGGCTTGGAGAATTATGTACAGGCAGGAGGGTTTCGAATATCGGCTTGTCAAGGGATTGTGTGGTCGGCAAAGGAAAGGGGTCTTGGTAGCTTGAAGGGGTGTACGGGGTGTACGATGTGGAAACACATACTGGTGTGTGTGTGTGGGTGTGTGTGTGTGGGTGTGTGTGTGTGTGGTCTATGTGTTGCTTGTGCTTGATGGACCGGGACTTGCATCGTTCTTCCTGCATAGAACTTGGATTCTTAAAAAAGTTTAGTTACTAGATATATACACTGGGTGTGCATGAGGTTGTTACACGGACGTCGAGTGCATACACGATCGCTAGCATCGGAGTAGATTACTTGTAGCTGTATTTGTAGTATATTGCGACTCGATTATCGTCAAGCATGTTTCTGTCAGTCTTCTCATTTCCGCAATTGCGCAAAGTTCCGCGGCAAAGCCGCGTCTTGTTACAGCTACTACCGTATGGAGACGGTGTGTATTGATTAACCAGCGAGGAGTAGCAGCGACCCAGATAGCCTAATTGAAGGATGAATTGCATACCAGAAAATTGAAAGAATACAACATACTACAGTGATCAAAAGCGAATCTTAGTATCAAGAATACACAGATGATCTACCACCCTTCAGCTTAACGGAATAACTACTATACCAGCATTACTTTGTGATTATGCGTTGAAATCGGAATCCTTTAACCAGACTCCCGTCTAGATGGAGAACACATAATCTCCATTTCAGAGTCCAACCCTCGGACTAAGGTAGGGTGGGTGGAAAGAATAGAAACCGTGGTTCATCGCCACTACCTAGAAGAATCACGGCAGGTCGGTAAGCTGGTAGCGACAGATGGCGTCTTGAGGGTGTCGTTCAGTCCCTGCTCTTCGAGGTTGGATAACGTCTCTATCTCAAGCTTGTCAAGAGCGGAGAGCGATTGTTGCCAGTCCGTCCAATTTGCCCATCCCTTCGCTTCGTTGTCCGCTTCTTCCTCACTGATGCGACTGAAAGTGGCACGAACTTCATGAAAGCTTTCCAAGAGCTCTCGAGTTTCTTCAGGGAAACTAATGGAAGATTGATTGGAAGAATTGCTCTGAGCTTTCCAGTTCAGCTTTGGTTGAGAGTTTCTTCGCTCGTGTAACTTTAAAACGGACCCCTGGATTCTTCGAAATTGAGTCCTATGAGCTTCGATTTCCTGCTCGAGTTTACGATACTTCTCCGCGGATAATTCATCTTTTTTAACAGCGGCGAACTTCTCTAGCTGGTTGACTCTCGCTATGTACTTATCATACAGGGTGAGAACCATGCAAACTTGAAACACATCAGGAAATCTCATCAGGTCTGTAGTGCTGTTTCCGCTTGAGCGCAAATCCTTAACCAGTTCAGCCTTGATGGCCTCCGCAGACGGTAAAGGTTTCTCTTGATTAGTTCGAGCTGTTGGAATATTGTTATTGATCGAAAGTGATTACTACTCGATTTCGCGAGAGGAAGTGGGGAAAAATGTATAGCGTATAGGGTTAAAGCACGAACGATCAGAACAGGGCTTACTAGCAGAGAGGGGGCTGCCCCTCGAGTCCTGACTTGCAGATCCCCTCTTCTCATATACTGTATATTCGAGTTGATGAGAATCCACGAGCCTCCTTCATCTGCTGCTTCGACTCGCTTCCACCAAGCTTCATGAAGGTATTTCTGCCTTCGCTGAACTTCGCAGCGATCGTGAAATGGAGCAACCAGAAAGAACGTGTCGTTAGGATGAATCGGCACAGCCGCTGCCTTTCCCCGTGAACTGCTTGTGTTGCGCATACCGGCTCTTGGCAATCTAAGGAGGTTCCTGCTTCTGGAAATTCTAATAGAGGGGTTAATCGCTTGTGGAATGCGAAAGGAGCTTGAGATTGTCACCCCAAAGCTCAGGCTGCGCTACTATGAAACAATGATAAGAGAGCAGACAGTCCTTCAAATGTCGTAATTGGTCCCACAGAATATAATGTAGGCTGTAGCAGATCTCTTCTCGGAGAAGGCGGTGGTTCTAACACGCCAGGCGATATATTAATGTTCCGTGGACTTGTGCTATCGTCGTACTTTCTTGACCGTCAATCTTGGGTGGTGGCGGCGCAACAACCAGCAAGATTCGCCTCCAAACATCGGAAACAAGACGCGCAAGAAGATCGTACATGGCCATGACTAGGAGACCTGGTGCCCACCTCATGGACAAAGGAGAGCAGAACGCAGGATCGGACATGGGATAGCATTAGCTGCATGCCAATACCGATATCTTGTCTCCCGCCGCTGCCACCAACAAAAAGCGCGCGCCGGACCAAGCGCGAGCCAACGAGAGGTGGGCGAATTCCATCGATCGGAACAACTTGACGTATATTCAACCAATACTGCAGCAGCCTCGACCAGCGTCCCCTCCATCGCCACAGACACCATGTTGAAGTCTCTCGCCAGACCATTGCTCGCCCGAGGATTCGCGGCTACGCGACCTGCCGCCGTCGCCTCGCCCTTGTTGGCACGCGGTCTTGCCACACCTGCGTATGAGACGACCGGCAGTCGAGCTCCCGTTGCCACCCACTCCGTCGAGGAGCTTCATGGATTGTCTGCCGAGGAAATCTTGCGAGAGACCGGATCGAGGAAGGAGGCTTCGATGCGACACTTTACCGTCAATTTCGGTCCTCAGCATCCCGCTGCCCACGGAGTATTGCGGTTGATCCTCGAGTTGAACGGTGAAGAAATCTTGCGTGCGGACCCACACATCGGTCTGCTCCACCGAGGAACGGAAAAGTTGATCGAATACAAAAACTACACACAGGCGTTGCCGTACTTTGACCGTTTGGACTATTGTTCAATGATGACCAACGAACTGTGTTACTCACTCGCCGTTGAGAAGCTGTTAAACATTGAAGTTCCGGAACGAGCCAAGTGGATCCGAACATTGTACGGAGAAATTACTCGAGTCAGCAATCACTTGATGGCGGTCCTCACCCACGCCATGGATGTCGGTGCGCTCACCCCATTCCTGTGGGGTTTCGAAGAACGAGAAAAGTTGATGGAGTTCTACGAACGAGTATCTGGAGCTCGTATGCACGCAGCATACATTCGTCCAGGTGGTGTCGCATTTGATTTGCCCCACGGACTCCTCGACGACATCTTCAAGTGGGCTACGCAATTTTCTTCCCGAGTAGACGAGATTGAAGAGGTCGTGACGGGTAACCGAATTTGGAAGGGTCGAACGGTCGGAATCGGAAAGGTTACAGCGCAGGAGGCGATGGACTACTCCTTCTCCGGTGTCATGTTGCGTGGAAGTGGTATTCCTTGGGATGTCAGAAAGGTTCAGCCATATGACGCATACGACCAGGTAGAGTTCGATGTTCCTGTTGGAAAGAACGGTGATTGCTGTGAGTAGACAATGTTCATCGGCAGACGTACTCTTTGCTGATTATCGGTATCAAATAGACGACCGATACTTGTGTCGTGTTCAGGAATTCCGAGAGTCTCTTCGAATTATTAGTCAGGTATGTATCAATGGAGTTTCCTGCATTGACACACTAGTCTAAACTCTTTCACCCTACAGTGCTTGAACAAAATGCCCACCGGTGCCATCAAGATCGACGACCACAAGATTGTCCCTCCTCCTCGAGCATCCATGAAGGAGTCGATGGAAGCCTTGATTCACCACTTCAAGCTGTTCTCTGAAGGGTACAGCGTGCCTCCAGGAGAGACCTACTCAGCAATCGAAGCACCCAAGGGTGAGATGGGTGTCTACCTTGTTTCGTAAGTAGATCGGTGTCTCCGGGTCCTCGGCGTCCGCATGCCTTTTTGTGCAACCTAACCGTATTTATCTGGTGAAATAGTGACGGTTCTCAACGACCTTACAAGTGCAAGATTCGAGCACCCGGATTCGCTCATTTGGCAGGATCAGATTTCATGAGTACGTGTCAACGTTTTTTCTTCCTGTCGTCTTACCACGTCGCTTATCGTTTCTGTTTCCGCTTTGCAGTGCGACACCACTATCTGCCTGACGCTGTCGCAATCATCGGTACCATGGACTTGGTGTTCGGTGAAGTCGACCGTTAATTTATAAAAGAGACGGAAAGAAAGTGTTGATAGCAGTTATGATCGTTGTGATGCTCCAAGGCGTGTATTTGTATAAATGTTTAATGGATCGACCTACCATTTGCGCTGCGTTCAGGGGCGGTTGGTGCCCTTGTTGCGTTCTCGATTCTGTGCCAGCGATGCGCGATGCAAGAGAGGGGATCTTGCAGGGGCGATCTCACATGTACATTAATTTCGAATACATCAACAGAATGCAAGCTTTGTATATATACATATGATTAGGCTTTCCGTATGAATCCTCGATGTCAAGTCTTGGTAATAAAGGGTACTTGAATTCATTTGCTACTTGGACATCTGTAGGGCCGGGATTGCCCATCGATTCATCATTCTCCATCTTTCGGCTCTGCTTACGAAGATAGAGGAATGTAGCGCTCGCAAACCCAATAGCCAGGACAGCTGCGCCAAGATTAACCGCGAATGCCAGCAGGTATCGTGGAGGCGGTTTATGGAGATAAGCCGTCAGAATATTCGGTGTGTTACTGATGGTATTGAGGATTGACGTGACAATAGCCCGCTTGGTAGCCGGTCCAACGGTACTGCCTGAGATCCAGGCAAGAGTACAGATCGCGCTTGTGTTAAGTAGACATGACAATATGCAAGCACCGCTGAAGAGGCAGCATTTAGCTACTCGGAAACAATCAGGATGTGTGTTTACCTGCGCACCTCTTGAGCGCAATCAGAGTGCAACCCGTTCAGGACAATAACCACAACGCAGAGAAAGAAAGTCGCTGTAAAGTGAATCCCCAGAGGAGACGCATCTGCGGGAGGTTCGAATGAGGTTAGTAAAAAGTGAGACTCGCGAGCCGACAGACAGTACTCGAGGTGAGTAATCATGAGTGCCGACAACCGAAGGAAAAAGTTGTTGACAGCAGCGGCAATATACCTGTTTGGCTTTTGGGCCCAATCACACTCGCCGTTAGTAAAATATTTATCTATCGGGCCAAAGGAAGAAGGGGATAAGGAAGGAGGATTAGGTAAGCTGCCGCAGGAACTCAGTCGCGGCTGACCTTCGTCCACTTGGCGGTTTGTGGCTCCACAAGCAGAACCGCTGGCACCGGCCATTGTCTACTCGAGTACGCCCAAGCAACAAGGTGGCTGCAGCCGGAGTGAATGCACTCAAGGCGCCACAGAGGGACTCCTTTTCTACCGCTATTCAAATCGATATCACCCTGCAAGTTTGGTCAAGACAGAGGCCTGGTAAAATGTTCGATTTGGTCTGAGCCGCATCCTCAAGCTCCCACCTATCCCTACTGAACGCACCTGAATCATATCCCAAGCAAGTACGCTGATATTACTGCAATTGACAGCAAAGAAATGCAGGCTGCAAGTTACGGTATTGCCTGCATCTCCCAGGAGAATACAGGACCATATTTCCTGGAGAACCACGACGGAACCCCTGATCGCCACGCAAGTATCCCTAACCCAAAATCAATCTATCCCTGCGTGCCAAAGGCATATCGCGACATCGCTTTGCTGCTTCTGCGGGGCAATATCCTGCTTTTTCCGGTTCTCAAAGGGATCAAAGAGCCACAGGGAAGCAGGGGGAACTGCACAGCAGGCTTTCTCCTAAGGAGCTATGACACCATTTGTGGCGAGCTTCCTTTGATCCGAGAACCTCAACTGGCGACAGAGCCTTTCATAGCACTATGACTACCTGTAAGACCGTTGTGTCCATAGATATAGCACGAAAGGAAAGAGACGGGCCTCGCTTCTTTGCAACAATCTACACACTTTCGATAACACATTTCCGTTCCCGCGCGTGCATACATTACTTCGTCCACCGTACAACACTACACCGACATGACACACCTGTCTGAGCAGTCGCAACAGACTGAGGGGCTTTCCCAGCAAAATTCCAGCCAACTGTCAGGACGACCTAGCTGGGCAACAGCTGCAAGATCACACCTCAGTGCAACACTGGATAAAAGCTCTAACAATCTATCTGAGTATGACATTAATTCAATCATTGACACCGTCGCAGACTTTTACGAAACCGGCGGTCTGATGTATACCGAGGGCGACGGTAAAGACAGCTGGACTTCACTGCTGGAGTCAATACTAGTGGAGGCGTCTGGGGGTGACGGTACACCACGCGAAAGTGAATTCAAAGAACAGCGGGCGGAGTTCCAGGAGTTATTGGGATTGGCGTTGGATAAACAAGATGAGTTGAACAAGACTTGGAAGGTCGCTCACAAGCAAGTGAAGGCTCAGAAGCCGAGCGAGGCACTTGACACCAAAACTTTGGATGTCATTGGAGAATTCTGTGAGAAGTACAGAGATGCCATAGTCAGCATCAATTCACTATTGGATCAAAGCCAAGAAATCGAGCAATTGGAAAAGGAGAGCGCTGAGAAAAAACAAGCTTCTAGAGACACAGCAGTAAGTTGAATCGCGGACAGCCGATCGCTTGACAGCTTCACTATGTTGTGTAACTAAAGCACCCTCCTGCTGCACGAAATCTGCTTGACGACTTGTGTTATCAGAATGGTAAGCAAGGTTTAGTGAAATATGCTGCGGGTGGGGACTTGACATACTTCTCTTTAACGGACACACAGACCCTGTTGTTGAGGAATTCATCTCTGTTGCAGCGTCCATGACGTCACACGACTCTGGCAGCACACAGTCAGGTGTGGGTAGTGAGTGTGAGAAACCACCAAAAGCTCGCAAGCCAAATCTGCTAAGACGAGGTAGAGATCACAGTGTGTTTCAGCGTGAAAGAAACGAGCTAATACCAGCTTTGTACACTCATTGAAGAGCCTCCAAGCGCAACCGACAATGATGGCTGGAGTGTCTACCTATCATTGGAAGATGGGAAAGACATACCCGTCAGCCGTAAAACGGGTCTTACAGTAGAAGCTACCACCAGAGACAGCACGGAGCTTGAGATATGGGTGTCAATCAAGATCAAGCACAAGAACCAGGAGTACACACTCGCAGTTGACCTCTCCCTCTTGCGTGAGGAGCTTGCTCGCAAACGTAAGTTTCTCAAGTATCGCTTGAAAAAGTGGCAAGTCACATGGAAGCCTATAAGAGGCAAGAATGCCTTGAAGCTTTATGTTTCTCCAAATGGTCACAGACCCTCCAATTCGATGTTAGGGACAGTACACCACACAGAAGATGGCTTCACTTTGGACAGCGAATTTTGGAAGTGCATCTGGGAGGAACACAGTGAGGGATGTTTGGCGTCCGCTACATAATCATTCCCATCAACTTGTGATGCCCATAGAGCGCTAAAGACCGTTCAAGGGGCGGAGAGAAGGTCATCGAGGCTCAGTAATTAGTAAGATTGGGCTGAACTATTTCTGCCATCTGTTGTATAGATTGAACTACACTTTGTAAACTATCTCACCATTCCTTTGAATGTTCGGTCACTTTGTACTTGAGATAAAGCGGAAGAGACAAGTTACGGTATTATATAATTATACTAACGCTGTCGTAAATGACGCGTCACTCACTATCCCCCTCTGAGTCGCTCTCCGTCGCTTAATCGCCTTCAACCTTTTATCGTTATTTCTTATTGTTCAATACCTGATTGTTCATGTCGGCATTGTCCCCTTTGACTAGTATATGGGGACAAGCAGGGTGCCCGGATGGGAGGGGGAAGAGGGGAATGCTTCAGACGTTATCTCGATACATACTTCGTTAGCTGATAGTTCACGTTGATGATGGAACGCGACCTACGGGGAACGGAAATACTGCTCACGTGGATGTTAAGATTCCACATAACATCCACATTTTAGGGTCAGTAACGGCCATGATGAAACCCTTGAACGCGGTAATTTCAGAGGAGCTGTCCTTTTGTCTTCGATCTATTGGAGCCTATAGGTAAGCCGGTCCTGTTTAATTTCAGAGAATAATTTGGCTTTTCGTGGGGAGTCTGGGAGAATGAATAATGCGCAGATCACAGGGATGCCAACTGTCGCCACACCTTCGACGAACTGAAAATCAAATGCCGCCAACACGAAGAGACAGCGGAATACAGAAAGCTAACTTACAAGAGCCACCTCCATCCTGCCAAACCAGGAGCCTCGTCTGGATTTTAGATGGCGATCGCTAACAAGGGCCCAAAGGCGTTGCCTAACTGAAAGCCACTGTAAAGGATCGCGGTTCGAAAGGCAGACTGCGTCTTCCTGCATTACCACACATCTAACGCAAGGGATATCGGAGCGACGATGATTGTGGCACCTACGTGTACCAACAGCTGAGATAGAAAATGGCGCCAGGGAACTACCAAGAAGGGAAGTCTAATTAGTGGTTGAAAAGCCAACAAGGTTGCACTTCCAACTCGCAAAACGGCTTCTGCGACACCTAGAGCAATTCGACAGAAACCCAATCCAACGTAGTTATGAGCTGCGGCGGTAAGAGCCGAAGCCACACCCAAGCCGCACATGTCCCGCAGATATATAGAGCTCGTCTTGATATCTTTACGATGGTGGCATTGGAGGGAATCTGAAGCCCTATTTAGGAAACAAAGAGCAGAGAAAGCACACTGTTGTATTGTTGAGTGAACATATTGAGATCCTCCGTGACACCAGCGAGCTTGGTGGAAGCGATGTTCCACACGTAAATATGTGAGCGCACTGAAGTTAGAGACGATGAACAATCGCAAGGAGAAACTTAGAGGCTGCACCTGACGATCCAGTTAATCAAGCACATCCTCGGTTTGAGAAAGGCGAAGGGGATGGAGTTATGATAAATCAATTCGAAGGTATATGAGGTTTGGATACCATAGTATAATAACCCACAAGAGCACCAGAACCTGTCGAAGGGGAGAAGATACCAAGTTCAGTCACGATCCGAAGCAGGGACGGCATTCTACAGCTCCAAATACTCACAGGCATAATGATGACGGAAATTCTTCGCGTGATCTTATTATCGATGGGAATGACCTCATCTTTTGAAAGTCCGACCAAAGACGTCGGAGGCGGAATCGCAAGGGATGCTGGAGTTGACTCGACATGCTCCTTGTGCTCAATAACATCCTTCTCTTCATTGACATCTAGGTATCCGTCGGATCTATTCGTGTTTGAGGGGCGACTCGGAGCTACTACACTGTAAGATCAGAAGACGAAGGTTACTCAGTCGGGAGGACGCGTGCAAGCTGTGAGATGGCTTTATATGTTTCAGCGACTTTCTTCCGTTCACGCTTAAGGGGAGAGACTGGTTCGGTGCCCTTATGTTCGATATTGTCTCAATGCTCTGATACTGAGCGACCGTTGTACCTCTCCAGACACTTCAACCGAGCCTGGGTGGCGGCTCAGGGAGGAAGCCTTGGCGACATCACTCCAGAGGGCTCGGCATACTTCTCGGATGGCTCCAGGGCTGACAGACTAGGAATACATAGGGTGGCATGATCCTTTACCCTCTCCATTGCCGAGTAGTCCGAACCACATAGTTGTCTCCAAACTGGTTTCTCCGTCAGCTTCGCCGTCATGTACTTTCGGAGGTATTAGCTCTAGCAGCCCCCGACTGGACAGCTCGCGATAGCTCTTGCGGCACGTACTGTTAAGAGAAGCTGTTGGACAGCTTAAAAGTTTGAGAGTCCTCGGAGGCGGTGGGAGGAGCACGATACTCCACCGAATCAACCATGGGAGTTCTCGGCAACTATTCTCCCACATTCCCGAGGAAGAAACTTAGTCATGGAGAAGCTCATAGAGACCACATGGGGAGAAAGGGCATCCGCGATTCCTTCAGTCCGTTCGACTCCGCGGCAGCTTCCTCGGCGTACAACCTTTTAACTCTGGACGGCTCCCTTGACGCTTGCGTTGATGTGCGTCCGGAAGCCGGTACGATACCGAGAAGTAGACAAACACCTGCTAGTATTATACCAATTATAGTGGTGTTCTAGATTCAACGACGGTGGTGCTTGGTCGATGTCGGGAGTGGGTGGACATCCAAAACAAGCTGGTACCTCTAGGTTTGGGGGGCATTGATCAGTGGAGGTGCTCTCCCTCCTTGGACCCCACAGCTTCACTGCCTTGACGGTAAGAGCTGCTACGAGAAGAAGGGGGCTGGGAAGGGTCAACTTTGATTCAAGTTCGCTGGGATTAAACGCCGATCCCGGACCGGACCGCTTCGGTCCGGTCCTCCCGTGTGTCAGCGATGAAACACTATGAAACGTTAGATGTATGAAGCTTAGCGTACCCTGGCACAGCTCCTGGTACCCAACAGCTTACCAGCTAGCTTGCTCAACGAACTGCCCTTCTTCGCGCTCTCCAGCTCGGCAAGCGGCAGGATTCCGTCTATTGCCGGTACTACCAATCCACACCCCAGCTTCCACCCCTCGGCTGCTACCCAGACAACTGTCTCAAGCACGACAGCAAATCTGAGCTGTCTCGTGCGATACCCAAATATCTTGGGCATCTCTTCTTGTAGCTTCTCTCCTGAGTTGTCTTGTGTTGCCGCGCAATCCATGTCGTGTTCCGAAAGATTATGTGAGTAACCTGCCTCCCCGGTACTTGCGGCCTCGTCTCACCTTCTTATCGTTGATCTCGTATTGCAGAAGTAGTATGAAAACCGAGTGTGAAGAGAGTATTAGCTAGGTATCACCATGTTCCGACTCCGACCGCAAACACATACTCTATGTCTATGGCCCCTCCGGACCACGAAGCCGTCCACCCACTGCAGCTCGCATCGCACGTTCAGACATGTGTTCACAGGACATTTTGGGAAGCCTGTCATAGCTGGTGGCCAGCGGAGAACGCAAAACATCATAGTTAGTCGACAAATTCCCCGTTGAGACGTTCTAGCTAACCTCGCCCAGCCGTGATTTAGGCATCAGTACTTGTACTCTCCGCCGTTTCTCTAGCCATCACAAAATCATGGTCGTTGGTTTATACAGATGATTCCTCTACGCCAGCTCATGAGCATGTAGTTCCAGCTAGAACGGATGAGCGCACATTACAAGGCGCCGGGCTTATTTCAATGTCCGAGGTGGAAAAGCACAACCGACGAGAGGATTGCTGGATTGTTCTTGAAGGGCAAGTCTGGGATATGACAGGAGTAAGCTCTGCTATGGTAATGTAGAAACGCGCAAGGTCTCACTTGGGCTTTCTCCCCGGTACAGTTCCTGCAAGATCATCCCGGTGGTGCAGCAAGCATCCTTCGCATGGCAGGGAAAGACGCAACGGGGATCTTCTCCGGTCTTCATCCCCCTGGAACACTGGACCCATTCTTGCCAACTTCATCCAAAGCCATCTCGCTCATTGAAGGATCGACATCTACCGTCCAACAGGTGAATAAAGGACCAATGGAGAGGAATGAACTCGGAGGAGTTCCTGTTTTTATCGGTCTAATCGACAAAGATACTATCAAAGACCTCCCCTTGCCTGCTTCAAACGAACAAAAGACGGACAAGGGCGCAGAGCCTATCCCTTTGCAGCAGATCATCGGTTTGCCGGACTTCGAGGTGAGTAATCTTTGCGGCTCCTCCTTTACGCTGCAGTCGTCAAGTCGTCACTTGACCAAGGAATACCCTGCTCTTAGCCGGCAGCCGAAAGGAGACTGTCGAACAAGGCGTGGTCGTACTACTCGGCGGGCGCTACAGATGGATTGAGTAAGTATCCGTGATACCGCTTTGTCCAGCAGGCAATACCCGCACTCACCTTTGACACTTTCTGTTTAGCCCTCGCGCTCAACAAGTCTGCATACAATGCCATCCTCTTCCGTCCTCGGGTGATGGTCAACGTAGACGAAGTCGATACGGGGACCACTTTCCTTGGCAATGCCGCGGATCTACCGATTTTTATCGCACCAGCGGGAATGGCAAAATTAAGGTAAGTCGTTCTATCAACGCGGGGTAACCGGCATAGGGGACGCTCATCTCCTGAGTGTTCGCATCACGTTAGTCATCCGGAAGGAGAAGCCTTGTTTGCCAAAGCTGCCGGCAAGGAAGGCATCATCCAGTTTGTAGGTAACACGCGGCTCTCACGCATTGGCGAACAACACCGTCGGCGGACCGTTGATATCTGATTCAAACCGTTTAACAGATTTCCACCAACGCTTCGGCAAAGCTGGATGATATAATCGAAGCGCGAGCTTTCCCCGAACAAGCATTCTTTATGCAGCTGTACGTCGACAGGAAACGAGAAAAGTCGGAAGCCCTGCTGCGCAAGATCGAGAGGCTTGGGCGGTTGAAAGCCGTGTTCGTGACAGTTGACGCTGCTGCCCCTGGTAAACGAGAGGCTGATGAACGGGGAAGAGCAGAGCTTGAAGTGGTGAGTACCTCGAATGCGCTGCGACTATGTGGGATCCTCATGCGCATTGTCTTATGCATTTGTCCTGTTCTACCAGTCCTCTGGCATCTCAGGAGGCAAGATTCAATCCGATGCAAAGGGTGGCGGGATTGGCCGTTCAGTGGGAGGATTCATCGACCCTAAACTCAATTGGAACGATATCGATTGGCTCCGGAAACATACTGCGTTGCCGATCGGACTTAAAGGCATTCAAACAGTCGAGGTCAGTAATTAGGTCAGACAGGGTAACGCCTCTCTCTTAGATGAAGGTTCTTTTTTTGTTTCAGGATGCCAAGCGCGCCTATGATATGGGCTGTGAAGCGATCTATCTTTCCAACCACGGTGGCAGAGCGTTGGACGGGTGAATATTTGTGAAATTTATTGAAAGGCGATGTCAACTGACATATCCACCTTTTGTGCTGGTCTGGGATGTGCAGCTCTCCCCCTGCTTTGTACACCTTGCTGGAGATCAACAAGTTCTATCCGGAAATCATCTCGAGTGGCAAATGCGAGATCTACATTGACGGAGGTATCCGTCGGGGAACGGACGTTGTAAAGGCCTTGTGCCTAGGCGCCCGAGGAGTCGGCCTCGGACGTCCATTCATGTATTCATTAACCTATGGGGAGGAAGGTGTACGCCATGCGATAGACAGTAAGTCCTCTTTACTGTCTGATAGTTTCCTCTGCTCCTGCTGATGGCGGGATTTGTCGTAGTTATTAGGGACGAAGTACAAACCACCATGAGGTTGCTAGGGGTGACTCGGTTATCTCAGCTAGGCCCACATCTGGTAAGCCATCGGTTCTTCTTTGTCACTCGGCGGAACGGATAGGCTCATCTTTCATATGACACGCAGGTAAATACGAAAGCGATTGATTCTCTTTTGGCTGATAAGCCGATGTTCTCTCCTGACGGCAATTGATGACGCATGACAGAGAACCCGTGGTGCGAAGGGGAAGGCGCACTTGATGATAAGGACCGCTTTGGCAGAAGAATTAGCCCAACTCGAATCTCCTCCAGAAGGCCCTGGAAAGGCAGTTGTTATCAAATGAAGAGATTGATTCTGACAATGGCAGTTTATTCAGCCGCATCACAGCTGCGTGTATGAGCTGCATCACCTGGGGAGGCTATCCATTTATCCATCTCAGCATGCAAACCGAAAGGTATCGCATACTTTCTAGCCCTTTCCGCCTGGCCTGACAGTTGCGTTATAATCGCATTGTAATCTCAAGCGTCAGCTGCCAGGCACTGCAGGCAGCACAAACAATTCACCAGCGGAAACGACTGCTGCACCGGCTGTCCCAAAATAGAAAACGCTGGGCTGTGGCCGGTCGGGCCAGAGTGGGCCGTTTGCCGGCACCGGAGGGAGAACGGGATGGCAGGGAGGGGGGACGGAGGCCCTGTAAAACGGGATATCATGGTCTTGCTATCCTGCTCGGAATGGCGAGGACCCGGTCAGCAGTCGATATCCGACATCACACGACGCTTGCATCGCAAGCCTACCCCATTCAAGCATATCGCGCTCGTTCGGCACGCGCGGCCGTCAGGTTTCGCCTTTCTCGTGTTGTTTTTTCCGGCTTTCATAACAAGACTTGCTGTTTGGTGAGTGATAACCACAAGTCAAAGACGAATGTGATTTTGCTGATGGGAGATGTATAGAACTACATTCATTCATCATAAAGTGCCTATATTTCCGGAACCTGTCACGAATAGAGCCCATAGGGCCCGTTGAAGCGACAACCACACCCGTAGATTTTACAACGATAAAAATCGGCCTTACGCGATCTGGATCCTCATCGGCACCTTACTCCGTACCAGAAACATGCAGTTTAATGGAAGGGAATAGCAGGAAGAAGAAACGCTCGAATATTGAGGGGTGGGATGGGGGACCCTGTGCGAAGGGGAAAATGGCGGAGAATCGATGCCAGGAACGAATGTCGATACATCAAGGAGAGGTGACGATGAAGGAGAATCTCGAGTCAAGGGCCGATGTTGTTCAGGAAGAGACCATGGCCTCTCCATCGACGACCTACAGAATCCCTGGACCCCACGGTGTCTCTCGATCGACCATCTTATCAGCAATGCTCCTGTCCTTGCTACCACTTCCCGCGACGGCTTACCCACAGCCAAGGAACAAAGGTAGCCGGCGGGACAGAAAGCGATCTGGCGACTTTACGTCGGCAAGAGGGGGAAAGGAGCATGAGCTGGGGGAAGGCGTGCGAAATGCGAGGATTTATGATGAAGGACGAGGAAGGAGAGAGTATCACCCTTTAAGATATGGGGAAGATAAATGGGACGAAGACGGGATCGAAAACGGCGACATGGAATACGTGGTGGAAAGGTCTGACCGTCAAGTTCAGACTTCGGAAGTGAGTAGCCTTATTGTATCTGCAGTTCATATTACAAGATTCAAACCGACTAATTATCTGACATTAGCAAACAAGCGATCCGTTGCCTACAATGACCCTTCATCGACGCGTGGACGTGACGACGGCGCCTTCACCGACGGCGACTAGTACTGCCTTTCCGATCCCGGTTCCTGTTACTGCGTTGCCGTACAAGCTGACGCAGGAGAGCGACGGAATATGGACGACTGTTGATGGAGGATGGACATTGTACGGAAGAGCAAGTATCCAGGTGGGTCCATCACTTGAAAAGAGACAGAACGAGAACACCAAGCTGAATTTCAACATGTCTTCTAGCCGACGCATCAAGCGCTTGCGGATACAGACAACAGCGCCAATAAGACTTACGACATAACTGCTGCTCTTCCCACGGGATGGGGCAGAGATTCGGTACGCGGCAATCTCTATGCCGTGCCGCTAATCGTCGTCGCCTCCGTCTGCTTGGCATTACTCTTCATCGTATTCATCATCGTGGTCGTTATCAGTCGTGCCAAAGTCAAGCGGAAGGCGCAGCGCCGCAAGCGGAGGGAAGCGAGCAGGGAGAAAAAGGAACGAAGAGAAAGGCGGTTGGCGGCGCGTGCTGCGGCAGCGACTACTGCTACCTCGGGTGGCGAGCCGAATGTGCCCGATGGAGAGAGAAGGCCATCAAGCCTCGTTTCGGGAACCACAAATAGCACCGGTAGGCGCTCCCGACGTCCCTTCGACTCTGCCTCGTCCATGACGGATTCAGAGGATGAACAGGACGAGTCACCGACGCCAAGGGAAAGTGCATCATCGTCTACGTTACGTAAAGCAAAACAGGCTGCCGCCGCTGCCGCCGTCGACTCGACACTCGCGCAGCAGACGCATGCTGTGGCAAGGCCGACGACAAGAGCAGGCAAGGCGAAGAAGAGGTTCGGGTGGACGAGTGCAGTCCATGCAGGAGCTGCGAATGCCGCTGTCTCCGGTGGCAGTCATGGAGTTAGTACTGCGCGACTTGGTGATCCGAAGAGGATCTGGGGATGGAAGAAGGGATTGAGGAGGAGAGGCAAGGGTGGAGCTCTGGACGGAGAGCCACAATCACGAGCAGTGACGACCGATCTGGCTGCAGATGTCGGTGGTTTGAATGAGGTCGAAGAAGCGGAAACAACAGCGGTCGAGCTGGCTAGAAGCCCTACTGGCGAATCACGCTCATCGGCACCTGCGGGATCGCCGGTCAATGTCGGAGTGGAATCCAACGTGGGGATTAGCGCTCGACAACCTGCGGAATCGACTATCAATGGCGAAACGGTGGAACGCGCGCCTTCATCAGCAGTCGCAGAACCGATTGGAGATCAACCATCACAACCCTCCTTGGTGTCCGCTTTTCCACCCGCTTATTACCAAGCTAGTTCGCCGTCTGCCCAGGGCACGGGACCTGCGCCATTAGGACCCTCTGCTGCGGCCACCGAGTCGTCATCCAACGGACGCATGACAGACGTCGGCGGTCCCTCTGCGCGTGTGCTGGAAAAACGCGCAATGCTTGCCGAGCCAGAATACGTCGATTACTTTCCCGCACCTACCACCGAGGAGCAGGAACAGGCGGTGGATATCGCGTATAATAGGAATGTCGGGTTGGCGCAGTTCAGTAGTGGGGGTGATACGTCGAGTGGTGGTGCTGGTTCTACGCTCCCGCCTCTTGCTGGGCAGTCCGGTGGGATGCAGGTGGTACCGGCTGGTTCGGGTGGTCATGTTGCGACGGACGATAAACAGTTGCTTGAACGTCTGAGATTAGCGGGATCCGCGCCGCCGCCGTTGGTGAATGGTGCGGAGTTCGGGGCCGCTGTGCAGCATTCGCCGGGCGGACCAACGGATGCGCATCGATACGTGGCATCAGCATCCACGGCCAACCATCTTAACCCGAATGGGCAGCAGCAAATGGTCGCATTACATGCTTCCGCGCCTGAGTTGCCCGTCGACGAGGACGGATTCGAACGACTGGACGACGATCTGCCGCCTCCTGATGAGACGGTAGTCGGACACAGCAGCAGCATCAACGGGCTCCCCCTCCCTCCCGCGCCAATCGCTCAATATTCCCTCGCGTACGCTCAGCCTTCCGCACCGCTCGGGATGCATTCGTTCCCACCGACAACAACGATGATGGCGTCGTCAGCACCGTCGTTATCTGCGCCCGCTGTTCCGACTGCACCATCCGCCCCGTTCGAGATGCCTGAAGAAGAAGGGGATGCGACGACGCGGACGACAGCGGATGTGGCTGTTCCCTCTGCGCCGCCGTTGTTGGAGGACATCGACGACGAAGATGCAGATGGTGATTCCGACATGGTGATTCCCTTGGAGCCTTCCGCCGCTACACTTGCCCCAGAGGGCGATGAATCGTCCGTATTAGTTAACCAAGTCGTAACCCCCGCCGCTGCCGCCGTCGCCGTCGCGCGATCTGCAACTCTGCCACGCCGATTCACCATCCCGCATCGCACGTTGGGCATTGACCTTCCGTCCGAGTTGGCGGCGACGGCGACGATCACCGCCGCACCACCGGCTGCGCCTCCGGCTTTCTCGCATCCTGAACAACCACCCGTTTCCGGGCAAGGGAATGACGGAAATGGGTCTGCCGGGAACAGTGTGGTGCATGTTAGATACCTGCCGAGGTATGAGCCGTAAGAGGCTGCTGTGGAGATGATATAGATAAATGCGAACAATGTACATTGCGGTCAGCGATAGTTGTATACATGGGTTGTATGGATTGAATGCGACTGTTTCAGCGGCCGGGCGAAATTATTTGCTTCCGCGCGGCCGTCAGCGAGATTGAATTCGTCATTCAGCCCATATCACCGCCGTTCTATTGGTCGTTTCTATTCTATTCCACCCCCGCCACCGCCGCACGCCTACAATGCACGAACCCCTCAACCCGCAGCGGCTCGTCACCATCCTCGCCCACCTCCTCCCGCCGGCGTACCCGCTCGCGCCCGACCTGCTCGCCTCGGCAGTCAAGACGCGCCAGCTATACCTTCCGCCGAACCCGTCAAATCCCAATGATGATCGCTTCATCGCCCAACGTCCCCGTACGCAAGGGGAATCAGAAGGCGGCGACCCGGAGGACCTCTCGTCCCGGCTGCGGGCCATCGCGGACTCCAAGACGCACGAGCGGGATCCAGAGTTTTCCAACGAAGTGCAGCTGCAGGGGGAAGGGAACGATATCGAAGTTGCGCTTTACCGGGAGTCGTGGAACGTAAGGTATCGCGCATTGGATGAACAGACGTTGATTGCGAAACTGGACCTTGTCCCGCACCCGGGAGACGAGGAGCAAGGCGTCCGGATCTTGTTTTTCCCGGAACAGCGTTCCTCGGATGGCGACGACGACAACCCCGATGACTCGGCAAGGATTCAGCCAGTGGATGCTGAGATCGGTAGTGCGAGTGTGTCGTACCGAACCCAGCTGAGTATGGGCGATGAGTGGAAACTGTTTGACGTCAAACCGCTGGAAGAAGCTCGAGCAGAAGAGCAACAAACGTCGTCGTCGACAAGCTCAAAGGATGTGTTATGGTCCACCTCTCCGCGAGAAGCTTTTGACGCTATCACTCGAGGGAAACAGGGCCAAGGGAACGGTGAAGTGGGAGGCGAAGACCAGCCAGACGATGATGATTACTGGGGAGGGTACAGCGATTCCGAGCAAGAGGCGCAGCAAGGCTCGCAGCCACCACCATCCGCTACCACTGAGCAGAAACCAGCCTCTGCCGGCGGAAAAATACCGCAGGAAAACATGCATTCTACTGGCCTACCTGCACCTGTACCAGGCTCCTCATCAGGCCTCCCTGCACAGTCGTATACCAACCCACTATCAGCAACATCCCAATCAACCCTCGCCGCGCCCTCCATCGCAGACGTATCACCCAGCCCTTCGCACTCGCCTGCAGACCTCTCGCTAGGAAGCAACGTTCCGGGCAACGCAACTCTACCTCCCTCGGTCCTCGTGAAAAAAGTGACAATCTCCCCCTTTGTCTCGCGCTTCACGACTCCTGTCGGCGGCTTGGGCAGCGCGGGGGACGACGCGTATTGGTCCTCTTACGGTGGCGTGGAAGACGGGCTCAAAGTCAGCAACCCGCCGAGTCCGCGTGGAGTGAGTAGGTTATCTACTCCCGCTGGAGGGTACTGGGGCACGGGTGGAGAATCCCCTGTGAGCTGGTAAGTCGCTCGTTCCTCGCCTCCTTTCCCTTGTCCACGTCCTTCCTTGTCCGTATGCGCCTTTGTTGCTGATCGGAATAATTTCTTCGCACAGGTCTCCACCCGCTAATGCCAATCAGGCATTACCCGCCACTTCGTCCGGACAAGCTGCATCGCCTCAGCAAACGGCCGATAACGTCGTACAGGGGAAAGACGCCACCCCTTCTGCCGTCGTCGATACGCAAACCCGCCTGCAGCAAGCCGCTCAATCGGCACAACTGCGTACCAACGCCGTATTCGCAAACCACGAGGGGCACCTCGACCTTTCCTCTCCCGCCTTAGATTTCGCGCCCGAGTCCCCTGTAATTGAACCGGCGGCGACATCGGGACCGGCAACGACGACGGCGCAGGAGAGACAGGCGGTGTTGCGCGTGACGATAGCTGGGCTTCGGTCCATGTACCTCGGCGCTGCCGCTGCTGGATCTGATCAAGGAACGCTAGCTCGTGAATTTGCGCAGGTTCTAGGAGAGTTCATGTAGACAGGATGATTGATTGCAATGTCTTTTACATAGTATAACGTTGTATGACTACTTGATTCATTATTAGGCCCTTGCCCCTCCTTCGGCTCCAGAACTTGCATCACCGATCCACCTACTCGGTCCTTTGCTTCTTATGGCTCTCCTCTACCATCTCCTCTGGCTTCAACTCCTCCACTTTTCGCTTACCCTCCCGACCGATCGCTTCAATACCACCTAGCACGTCTTCCGCAGTCCCCGTGACAGCCTCGACAGCTTCCTTGGTGACTTCCTGCCCTTCCTCCATGATCTCTTGAACAACCGCTTCACCCGCATGTTTCGCCGCATCCAAGCCCGCATGAGCCGTTTCCTGAGCGTGCTTGGCCAAATCCTCGGCAACATGGACAGCCTTTTCTTTGCCCTCCCGTACATCATCGATTACGCCCTGGACGGCTTCCACGGATTCCCGAGTAACGTCCTTGCCTTCATCCAGGATCTCCTGTACAATCCCATTGGCGGCGGACTTGATGACACCAATCGCATGTTGCGCTTGCGTGGTGCCGGCCTTCATCAACTCGTCCACCGTGTGTTGGGCCTGTTCGAGCACGCTCTGCGCCTTTTCCGTTAGCGACTGGGCAGCAACGTGGGCACCTTCCGTCACTTGGTCTCGAAGGGATTCAGCGGCGGATGACGCTTGATCGACAAGTTGGTCTTTGATAGCTGCAGCTTGATCGACGACCTGGTCCGTAAGGGTAGAAGCCTGATCTGCCGCGCGCTCTGTCAACGACGAGGCTTGGTCGACGACCTGTTCCTTGAGTACCGAAGCTTGATCAATCGCCTGATCCTTCATCGTCGAGGCTTGATCGGCAACCTGATCGGCAACAGTCGACGCTTGATGCGCCGCACGGTCCTTCAAAGCCGAAGCCTGATCGACAAGCTGATTCTTGATCGTAGATGCCTGATCGACCGCTTGCTCTTGAACAGCAGCCGCTTGCTTCTTGATATCCTTTGTACTGGTAGGCACGCCCGCTTGATCAGCCGTCTTTCTGGCCTTTTTCTTGACCATGCTCGTCAGGTCATTCACTTTGGCGGCAACGTCGTTTACTGCTTGGCCGGCATTCCCACTGGCTGCTGGTGTGTTGCCGAGAAGGTGTGCAATCGTATCTTCAACGATGCCTTCCCGCTCTGGTGCTGTCTTGAGGTCTTCGAGCTTGAGTCCGAAAAAAGGCATATGTTAGCCTTGGTGCATCAATAGACGGTAACCGATGGAGACGCACCTTTAATTGCAAATCTTTCAACTGCTCTTCGCATTCAGCAACCTGCTTCTTCCTTTCCTCCTCTGATAGTGTACTGGCTTTGTGGTTGCTCGTCTCCTTTGCCTTTCCTTTACCCTTACTATGCGCTCTCAACTTGTGTCCACCGACCTCGTGTTCCGCTTCTGCAACATCAACGACACTATCCGGATCCATCCCATGCTCAATCGCAGCTTTTCGAGCTTGCACGGATTCAATCGCCTTTTCGACGTTGTCAATCGCCTCTTGTTTCCTATCCGACAAGGATTCAAGGACGATGGCGAGTCGGTAATGCGAGGATGCGATCTCGCGCGATGTGCTGGGAAGGCATTGATGGAAGGTCTTGAGGGCCGACGTATAATCTTCTACCGCTTGAGGAAAGTTTTCTGTCGGTCCAATCGGGAAGGGGTTACTCGCTGCAACGTATTATGCAGAGACCGAAATAACTTGCCTGTCTCCAAACTAACATCTCCCAGCACAGCATATGTTTCCCCCAAATCCTTGGCGACAAGGTGAAGATCCTGCTTCTCAAACAACGTCCGCGCGAGGTCCAAGACTTCCCATGCGACAGTAAAGTCGTCATCCTCCCCCTCCGCGCCCTCAGCTTGACCTTCTTCGCCCTGACCCTCCGGTGCATCCTCTTCCGGCTGTTCCTCTTCGTCGTCCTCGTCACCTTCGAAAGTGAAGCGCGATGCCTTGCCGATAGGACCTGTCAGATGACCGGGGCTTGAGCGTTGATCGCGGGGCACAACGGAATGAACGACGATGGACATACCCTTTTCCTCTGGTTCTTCTGCCCCGGTATCCGCTTTTCCAAGAACGCCTGTCTGGCGACATGCTACCTCAAACAACGCTTTACCATACGGCAACAAGAGCGGTGCGAGTTCGGTTGATAATTCCCCGTGTATTCCTCGCCTGATATGCGAACAAAACCAGTGAGCATTGCACGAGCATCAGACAGAGCAGTTCGGATTATCGGAATTCTTTCCTCAAAGAACTTACATGATCTCCAACGCATCCGCATACTTTTCAACCGCCTGCTCCCATTCTCCCAAGGCCATCGCCTTTTTTCCTTCTGCCACCAATGTCGAGACCTGTGCCTCTTGTGCAGGTGCAGGCTGAATGACGGAAGACCTGAGAAAGGGGGAGGGAAGCCATCAGCTCAGCTAGAACGGTGACAAGAGGGAGAACATGCGCACATGACGGCGATTGATTATGATATCTACGGGGCAAGTGCAGATATTGTCAGTATCGACATCACCCTGATCATATCCAAGGTCGTTTCCAGCATTTCGCCGAGCGTTCCTTCATTACCGCGACGCGTCTGGTTTGCGGTCAGTCGCAGAACGATCGCAATATGTGTAACAATATATACGAAAGTCATGAAGGCCAATATCTAATTCTCCCGATAGCTCAGTTGGAAGAGCGCGGCATTGTAATCACTTAAGTTTGGGACTGCCGCGGTCACCTGTTCGAACCAGGTTCGGGAGAAAATCCCTCTTTTTGTCGTTGCTCGCGGCGGTCACCCGGCGTAGAGATTCTTTTTGCGCATGGCTCCCGTATAAGTGAGGGTTCGGTGGACGTCGAAACGGACGTCGCCCTCCAATAAATGAGACGGGCACAACGCTAACAACGAAGGAAAACGGTTAGTGACCAGTCACGAAAGATAGATTGGATAGACTAGGACCTACTACCGCTATGCTACCCTGCCCGCCCGTTGGACCTCATGCAGCGCACAACACCCGCCTCCACACCACTTCTGAAGCTCAGAGCGCAGACACACCCTGGCAAGAATCTTCAATGCGCACTCCAATCGTTCCGCCAGCAGGGAACACTATATTTCGAAGGGGAATCCTGGTGCTGAGGATGAAGATGAGGATGCTGGGGATGCTGAGATGCACTGCCCGCTCTCGAAGATTCGGACCTATAACCGGCCTGACTTGTCGTTATCTGCTGTGCAGACAAGGGAAATCTGGGGAGGTGGCGGATGGTCTGTTGTATGAACCTTGGGGGCCACCAGTGATCAGGCGACAACACGCCAGTGATAGAGTCGCGAGCAAGCTGTGGTGCTGCATGATCAACAGAGAGCGTCAGAGATAGAGCAACGAGACACACGGCCGAACTTGCAGTTTGCTACACTGGGTTCTCGTAACTGTAATGTCGAACCCGAAACTGAAACCGACGCCGCTGATCCGTCTGCTAAGCATATTAGACGAGAAACTTCCAATGCTCATGTCTTATCGCAGTCGATTACTTGCAAGCCAGATTGTAGCTAGGATTAGCTCTGGGATCGCTGGGCGCTGATAACAAGCTGCCAACTGTATGTGAACTGGGACTGCTAACAAACAAAAGACAGCACCTTTCAGCATGGGACGGACGCGGTACGAACCAGAGATCACTTCGAGTCCTGATTCTTTTCCAGGGAGATAGCGCTTTCCAGCGCTTGTCGACACGTTGACTCGGGATGTCTGGACTTTAAAGTGAACGCCGTCATTCCGCCTCTAGGTGACCCGATCGTGTATCGCAATGAGCGATGACGAGGGACAGTACCTGACCCTGTATGGGGTACGTCCTTGTTACTTTTCGGCACCTCACCCACTCCTCCCCCCTCGCCCTCCCCACGTTGCAGAATTGTATCGATATGTCATCCATATATGATTATGCACCTGATGTCGAACGACTGCCGACCTTGCCTCCTTCCTGCGAAGTGACCTCCTCACTCTCTTTCTCCTTCCTTTGCAGTTCAGCCTCCTCCTTGAGCCGTCCGATCTTGTCCTGCGCGATTCTCAGGCAGCCTTCTAACGCTCCGAACGTCGTGCCGAGGAGAACCGTCCGTGCGAATAGAGGAGCCGGGAACCGGTCTGCCAGGTTACAAGTATTTATGATCAGCCAAGGATGGCACGTCAACAAGATGAAGGGCGTATCCGGGATTGAAGGAATTCTCGGACCACTCACTGAAACCGGATATCACGCCGCCTAATACAGAACCTGCTATCCCACCATCCAGCCATTCGAGTCCGGTATGGGTATTCGATGCTATTGTCCCTACTGATTCCGACCGTTCCTCAACTTGTTCCGGTACACCTCGCGTAGAGCCCGTACTGAACGATAAGCCCTCGGTGATTCCCAGTCGATTCCGCAGCGAACGTACGCCCTCTTCGGACAAGACGTAGAGCGCTGTGGCTGCACCTAGTGTGAGCCCCGTCTTTGCTCCTTCCCGCAGTGAGCCGAACAGTATCCTGTAATTCCGTGTCTTGGTGTAAAAGTACTGTAGCAGCGAGGTTGGTAGAGTCAGCGTTGCGTGAACAAAAGTACTACGCTGCAACTCACCCATCCTTGTATCGTTGTCGGTTGGCGATGTGCATTCTCTGCCAAGAAACGTAGCCTAGCTCTTGATCCACCTCGAGATATTCCGATCAATGCTCCTAGGAACAATGCTGTTGGCGGAAGAATAAGGACACGGCGAGGCAGGTTCACCGTCCATTTCTCCGCTATGGATTGGGTGTCGGTCTCGCCGGAAGACGTTGTTGGCGCCGGAAGAGAATGCATTATTGTACTTGACGATGACATGGCGTAGGATTCTACCGACACCGGACGTCTTTTGTGAACTCAGCTAATTTCAGAAATCAACAAGGTAGACTGGGTAAAGCGATCACTATCCTCTTTTGCATCCGGACCACCCAATAGTTCCTCGCAACAATGTAAACAGCGAAGGTCGCCTTCTCTCAAGCTGGTCAAGTGGAGAACATGGGTATAAAAACATCGCACCGACTCTACTAATGGACCAGTCGGCGTACAACATAAAGCTAGCCAACGGATCCATCATTATTAACCACAACAAAGCACAAACATTCATGCCTATTCTTTACCCTTCAGTACCCTCGCACGAGCTATATGGCGCGCAGCGACACCGTGCATCATAACAGAGGCACCTACTCCTCATCCTCATCCTCCTCGTCGTACCTGTCAGATCGGTTATGATGGAGTGTCACCCGAGCCGTAGACCGGGCCTTGGACGATGACTTGCCCTTTCCGCCATGTCCAATCTGCGCAGAAGTCACAGAGCTGCCCGCGGGGAAAGGCTTGACGGCGCCGTTCTTGCTTTGCACCGACATCGGTCGAGTAAAGGTGCGGTAAGGCATCTCTTTTTGATCGACCAGTGCTCGATGACGTCGGGATTGCTTACGCATCGCGGTCGCGCTCGTGGAGATGTCGTTGGCCGATAGGGGTGTCTGAGGCCCAAATGTCGAAGAAGTCAAATCGCTGGCGGTAGATGCCACACCGGCGGAACGACCGGATTCTTCAAAGAAGACTCGAGTGTCAGTTACTGCAAGATCAATGTACCCAACCTGGAGTTCTACTCACGGTTCGAGTTCAAGCTGACCCGTCGGTCTTCGCCACTATCATCCTCGGAATCATGCTCCTCAAATCCCCGCGCGTTGATGACCCGTCGCACGCCTTGCTCGTTCTCACGACCAACGCTCAAATTTCCATTACCGCGATTAGCAATCTGGAGCGATTTCAAGCCGAGCTCCTTCACCGACTTCTTGCGCTTCTTTGCATCGGTCGTTACTACACGGACGGATTGGTTGGGGATTTCGTCAAGCGGGACAGGTCTAGGGACGCGGTGCGTCTTTTCATAGATACCACATCGGTTGCACAGCTACCGGAAAGAGGTCATTTCCTGAATAGCAGAACGAAGCCAAAAAAACCAACTTACGATATTCTCCTGATTGAGATGACTTCGTCTCCAGCTGGGCGGATCTCGGCACTTGCAGGTAAAACATTGCCTCTTGAGCTGAAACCCGAGGGTATGATCAGTCATAGCGCCACACTGCCATGGGAACACATGAACTCACCCGCTCCGTCTGCTTAGCCTCGGCATTGCTCGTATACCGGATCTCGCCATCTCCCACATCCCCATCTGGATCAACATACTCCCACTTCTTGGACACGGGCTTACGCGCCGAAGGCCGCTTACTATCTACACTCTTTCGCGGAACATCCGTGATCGTCGTCGAGGAGGAGACTTTTTTCGCGGTCTTGCGTCGCGGTTGCCATTCGACATCACTGACGGCGCTCGTGTCGGGACTGGACATCCGGGAATAACTTCGTGACCGTTTCATGCTCTTTGTTGGCGGTGGTGGAAGCATCAATGAATGGTCGTCATCGTAATCATCATCATCTTCCCCCTCGGCATCTTCATCTCGTCCATCGTACCTGCTCATCGACCCCCTACCGCCGCGATCCGTGAGTGGGGTAACAGACTTTGCGTGCCTATGATCGGGCGTCGGTTCGTCCACTTCAGCATCCGTCTCTCCATAATGATACGCAAACGCGTTCTGCTGTCGTGCCCATGCATGATGGGGCATCGGTTGCGCTGGTTGGAACGCTTGCGGGGGATACGCATAAGTGAGGCTACCGTTCATGTCGGTGATCGCTTGAGGGGGCATCGCATTGGGCATATAATGTGCTTGCCCATCTGCACTAAAGTAGATCGAGTACATTTGTCCTGGGTGGCTGAAAACGGGCGCAGAGGATGGGAACGAAACAGAAGGCAGTCGATTACTGGGGTGTCCGTTGAATGCGAAATTCGGCGCACTCGCTGATACTGTATAGGTTGGAGCGTCAGTGTCGGACGCCCGAAAGCAACTAATCAGTGGAAACTCACGTTGAGTGCCAAATCCAGCGGAAATTGGGTACTCGAACGAAACAGAAGTTTGTTGCATGGGAATAGAAGCGAACTGGGGACGAGCTTCGAAAGGGGCTGCGTTAACCATTTGAGGCTGAACGTCCATCGGCGCTTGGACCTGTTCTCGAGTCGACTGAGGCGAGAGAGTGGACTGCTCGTGAGCAGCTGAAAGATCCGCCAGGGAAGACTCGGAGGGCTTTTGATCGATATCCGTTGCTTGAGAGGCCTTGTCCTTGTTGTCTTGCACGATCGAAGTCTCGTTCCCGTTGTTCGCGTGAGGTTCCTGGAACTGTTCCGTCATCCTGGGTTGCTCGTGATTCCTCGACTGCATATGGGCCAGCGGTGTGGATGGAAAAGCGCCAATGAATCCCTGTTGAGCAGCTTCAAACGAGGAACAACTGGGTGTCGGCGTCAGATGCGATACGGCGCCAAAGAACGGATCACCTTGTATAGCTCGGAACTGGGTCGTCGCGTAGAGCGGTGTCAAACCGGTCGAAATGTAGTATCCTGCGGAATAAGGATGAGTGAATGGCAAGGGCGTTGGCGGACCCCGTCTTGCAGCGTCGGTATCGTTGGCTATATTACTTGTAGCGGTGGCGGTGGCGGATGGCCGCGCGTGTGTCAGAGAGGGGGAAAGAATACCTGACAGGCGCGTGTTGTTGAATCCTACTCCCGTGGCGAACGGCGAACAGGCAGGCTGGCTTGTCATCGGAGCGGCGTACTGGATGGAACTGCTGACGGAGAACAAGGGCGACGGAAAGTGGATGTTGTATGCCGCAGCCGTCGGATAGGAGAAGGAAGGGTGATCTGTCGTTGATGGATAGTGGCCACCCACCTGATGGGGCAGCGTGCTGAAACCCAACGAAGGATGCAGAAAGTCCTGCGGCGACGGCGGACGGGGTTTCTGCTGCACAGGTTGACGGCACGGGTCAATCACGTCGTCGAACGAAACACCGGGACGGGCCTTGTGTGGCAAAGCGGCGGTGCTGATGGCGGTGACCAAAGAGGAGAGCGTCGAGGTCGAGGTCGACGAAGTGCTCCGACTCCTATCTGACCTGTTGTTGCTGATGTGCATCATTCTGAAACGCGCGCCAGGTGACCGTATTTATTGTCAGCGAATTGCTGGTCGACCGGGAAGGAGGGAAGGAGGGATCAGCAAAGGAGCAGGGATAGCGCAACGATGGCGTCCCTCTGCTGTGGTGCCGCAGCCTGCAGTATGAGTGTGTGAGTGGCAGCTGAAGCGAAAACAGCCTATCAGCACCCAACATCCACAAGGGGCTTTGAGGAGGAAACGCCTTTGAGTGGCAATTTGACACTTTGACACGCTGCGGAGGCTGTGCCGCGGCCGGGAGAGGAGGTTGCAGGGGGAAAGCCTACTTACCTGGGAAGGTCCTTTGGGAGTATTAGCCGAAGGGGAGTTGCAGTACCGATATTTCCACGGTGCCGATTCTGCTGCGTCAGAGTGGCAGATCAAAGCCGAAAGAACGTCTGATGAGCTATGAACCGACAATCACTTGATGCGGATCACTAGAAGAAACTCACCTTGATCTTCTCCTATATATCCCTCGTCTTCCATCAACCACCTAGCATCCCTCAGTTCCGGCTGCTAGCGATAGGTGCAACCTGTACGCATACTGGAGATCTATTGCGTTGCATTGTTCTCTTGGGTCGTCGAACAATGACTGTGCTTGTGTTTGCAAGACTGCTGAATGGAGATGAAACGTCGGGGTCGTGGATGGTTGTTCCTGCCTCTCCTCCGCTCGGCCTGTTGAGGCCCCACATAGAGGAGCTGCCACAGCCAAAGTCCCATTGGCCGTTCGTTAACCCAACAAGTTCATTGTTCTCACGTTTTCTATTGTCCTTGAAAAGCACTTTGATGCCTCATGTGCTTTTGTTCCCGGACATGTCCGGGAGTTCGGCGGCCTTTGCCGATCCCCCGGGGAAACATTCCGCGCGCTTCCTTTCGGGTTCCATGTCTCAGGTTGAAACGCGTCCATCTTCTGCGAGAGATAGTTGGGAAGGACGATGAGCTCGCTCGAAGAGAAAGCACTATCCGCTATATGGCCATACCAAAGGATTACATCTGATTCAAAACAGCAACACAGCATTGGCGAGCTTTCCAGGATGAAGTCACAGTCACAACAATATCTCAGAGCGGGGCAACTCCTGACTCCCGACCCGCATATATACTAGCGCCATTCCACCAAGATACCCACGTCTCCTCGTCTACACTGTGTGCTCAAGACAACAAGCAAGCGCTTCACATCGCTACACAACGATCTGGCGCTGAGAAAAGCTCCAACAGCATTTGATTCGTCTTTGAGCAGATAGTAAACCATATCAGCGGACTCATTTCGTTGCGTTGGGTATTCGTAGGCGACAGGGGTATTTCCACTGTGATACACCCGGGCGGTTTTTCCAAACTTACAGCGGGTACTGTGCCGTTCATTAACATTCTGGTAGGATGTATCTCTTTGAAACCCCATTCCTCGTACCAATCGCGCTCATCTAAGAGAGGAAACACAAAAATCTATGAGCATCTGCTTAAACATCGCTTATCATGCGACCGCATAGAGTCGCGTGCCTTGGCTAGCTGCTGTCGCAACATTTAGCTCCCTTCCTTCAGCTTGGTTGACGATGTATCGCATCATCCTCTTCATAACGCCCTTTCCTTCATAGTCGGGATGAATAGCGAATTCGGAGAGCCCTGATGACGGTGAAAGCGGGGGATGTCCATGTCATTGAATCGAAGAACAAAGGGAAACGATAGTGAACGGACACTTACACATCACTTTGCCATACTTTTCCAGTAAATCTTCTTTGAAGCTTGAATCGTCGATCTTGCCTAGCTCTAGGATGTTTCCTCCCGGCGTATCTCCAGGTTCAAGCAACCCTCCAAGATTCTTGGTAAGGTAAAGATAGCACGATGTACCAACTACAGCTCCTTTGTCCTCTACCACTATGCTTGCTCCTGCGGCGCTGCGGCAGAAGTTGCGCGTGACGTCCATCGTGGTTCTGATCCGGTCTTTCTTTTCTACCCCCGAGTTGATCGCTTGCCACCACTCGCAAGGCCAATATCGCTGATACAGAATCTCCGCGATAACTTCCAAGTCGTGCTCCTGGGCGTAGCGGATCTCCATGACGGGTTCAGCTGTAGTCTGGAAGATGGGTCCTCTGTCGAAAGGCTTTGTTGACGTGGATGGTTCAAGACTGCTCCTCTAATAGCAGCTGCTCGTCGCTTTGGTTGCCAAACCTGCTCGATCCAGTAAATTCACCGCGAGATCTAGTTGGGTTCCTTCGCATGACACAAAAACCCACCTGTATACCTAATCTGTCGTGAACCTGTACACGCCTCTTTAAGTACCTTATGACTGTAAAAGGCCTTTCGTGTAGACGGTTGCACCTTTCTTGCGAAAGAGGCTCCCTTTGAGTTTGGGCTTCCCTGATGTGTGCATGTAAGGTTATTGTTCCCTTCCAGGCCTGGATTTTACCATGAAAATCCCAAACTTATCCCGAAAACGGCGGCGAATTGCTCAATAATTCCCGGATAGTTCTCCCACTACGAAAACAACAGTTTCCCCTCAAGCAACCGATACTTTCCCAACAAGCGGCGATAGGCACATACTCCCCCCGTAGGCCACCAGTCCTCGACCTTGATCACAGGCAACGTTCCCATACTCTATCCATGGTATAGAGTGTCAATGTGCACCTTATGTAGTCTCTTGGAAGTGGTGCCAGATCTCTGCTTGAAGGAAGTTGGCCATTGTTATGCCTCCTTTCCGTGTTATAGGACACTCAAGAGTGCACTGTATGCGATGCGATCGGTCGAACACAAACAATAGCAATATGGTGCTGAGATGACAGGTAAAACTGCTTGGATATTCCAGTTTTAGCTGAGTGGGGCGTAAACTTATATGGACAACACAGCTTTTATATCTGGCCTAAGTGGCGATAGAAATGTCTAAAGAAGACCACAGCTACTCCGCTTTAACTCCGGGCTTAATGACATAAGTGGCCGGGCGCACTATCCGGTGACCCCCAATCTTAACATAGAGAGAGGGATGTTTACCAGCTCGTTTACCGCGTTTCATCTGGGATTTACATCCGTGATGGGTCCAGAAGTAGCTCCAGAAGTATACGCGTTACAAATTAGGCTCGAGTATGAGTTGAAAGCCGCCTTGTCACAGCCGACGACTCTAGTACAGATCCCTGTCATATTCTTCAGACTCATCGGTGGCGGATCACGGTCGAATGTGGATATCAGTCAACTTGCTTGCCAGGTAGCTACGTATGCATAAGTGCACGGACGATGGTGCTCGCCCTAGACTTTTGAAAGAGTCTAGAATGCGTTGTAGCAGGTGAACCTATATCAGATACGACGCAGGCGCTACTGACTACAGTTCAAGACCTTTGAGCGGGTCCTTCCGAGTATTATGCTACTACGATACAAATGTTGTAGGTGGTAAGGGGAAGTTTTCGAGGACGATTGCGAGCGACAAGCTGACATGAAATGTGGATTCATTACTATGGTGGCAAATGTGGGTACGTCTATGGCTCTCCTTATATAGACAAACTTAGTACAGAGGCTTTGTCGATGAGGACAGAGACTATGCGAGGTTATGTCACATGCTGTCACAAAGGAGAGAGATATGTCAGCAACGACAGGGGTTATGCCACCGGTGCACATAAGTTCTGTACACGGGCAGAGCTTATGTACAGTCTGACCAATCATAAGACAAAGTTGCAGGAGTCACTAGGGCTTGCGCTTAAGAGATACGACAGCGGAGGACATCCCTACGAAGTACAAGGGGTAGGAGGGGAATATTGCGACAACTGAGAAAGACGCGACTGAGTGAAACGTCAAGTGCTTCAGCTTCTGACTATGGATCGATCAATTTTGGAAAATTAACGGCTCGATTTTGGTAAAGTCCGGAAATGTTGCGGTAAAAAAAGACATTATTCGGGAATAACAACTGTTTCTCGTTCTTTCAACAAGGCCGACTTGCGGGTTAGCCCAAGCGGCACGTTTATCACCCAAATCCGCGTGTATAGCTGACAGTACCACTAGGAGGAAAATGGCCAACGCATCTTCTTTGACGGCGATGTCTCGATGAAGAACCAGTTGAGATAGAGGAGGAGTCAATTCGGATATACCGATTTATGTAATACAACCATGGTAAATGATACAACCCATTGCAAGAGCTATTAGCGCCCTTGTGGCACAAGCTTGGCCACCATCTCTGCCTCCCTTCTCCGGCGGAGCATTCTTGCGGCGTCGTCCGTCGTGATAGTTCTCGGATCAGGTACATACCGCCCAAGCTTCTCCAAAACAGTTTGAAGATGTTTCGGTCTGATAACGGAGTAGGATCCCTGGCGGATGGAGGGTTCCATGTACGCTTGCACGGCTTCAGAAAGGATTATGTTGATGATCTGAACGAGAAGAACTTAGAGCCTCCATGCATTTTCGTAAAGGGTACATTCCGAATAGCTTACCGATTTGATCTCGTCAAAAACATCATCCAACCCTGGCTTCTCTAATCTTTTGACCTCCTTCTCGATGAACGTCACGTCATCTGCCAAGTTCTTCAACGCCTGCTCGTTCAGCTTTGGTACGTCAGGCCCAATTAGATATCCCTAGATGTGGGTTCTCTTCAGTTCCCGCCAATTGAAGCGAATACAATAAAGATGGCTTACCAGTAATCCTTTATTGACATGTTCCAGTGCCATCCTATATGTTCTGGTTTTAATGTTCTCGTTCAGCATGATCAGCACCGAGTCCACATAAGCTGTCAAGAATGTAATCATCTCGAACAGATATGTGCTTGGTTCTTGGGTAGTGCTGGCATCGAACCACTGCATGGTGGTGCTCTGTCTTTGGGTAGCTTGTCCCACCGCAGGCGATGCCGGTCGGCTGGTACCCATGAGCGCCGCTGTGGAGGCCGAGGTGCCGCTGATAACACCTCGTTTACGAATGCTGGCTGGCAAGGGCGGTGTCCAGTCGTATTCTGCCATCTCAAAGAACTCATCGAGTTTAGATGCGATAATGTTGTCTATTCGGTTCTGAGCGAAATCTATTGCCGCTTGGAATGACTGTGATGATTGAAGCGTGAGCACTGATCCGGCAGATGAGGAGGCTTGATGACCATTGCTGTATCTAGATTCCGTGGCGTTAGCATATTTCTCGCCAATCATACTCAGCAAAATGAACGTACTTCATCGTCATCAGCGCCGTCTCGAGCTGTTCCGCCGCTGTCGCGAAATGCTCCAGATTGATAACCGCTTGCGCGATCTGAGAAAGATTGCTCATTTTGCTCAACCGATTGCAGATGTTCTTGCTGACATGGCTAATTAAGAGTCCGTCCAGAGACTAATTCATTCCTTGTTGTCAGTCCTCCGGCCGTCAAAACCACTAAGACGCTCTTGACTCACCTTGCGAAGCAGCTCATCAATGTTCCTATGCCTCTGCGTCACCCCCTCAACGAAGTGGTAAAACTGATCGACAAAGTTGCGCACATTGATGCAGCACATAGGGAAAGTCTGGGAGAATGGCATGGGTTGCGGGAATCCTTGGCTTCGCGAGATGGAAACGGTGTGCTTATGATTTAACCTCCATTCCTTGTGAAAAGGCCCACAAACATAATGACACTCACCTCGCCAGATGCTCTGCCTCTCCGGGAGCCAACCAACAAGCAGAAACGACTTGTTCGAATTCTGCCTGATTTTGCACCATCATTGGTTGGTTGTCATCTTCCATCACGATCTATTCCACCCCAACGCTTATCAGCTGCCCGTGTCGCGGATGTTAATCATGGACACTTACTTGATCAAAGTCTGAGCTGAATTTACGCTGCAAGAGGTCGGAATAACGTTCAAACATCGTCATGATCAATCTAGTGAGGCCCGAAACATCGTAATTGTATCCCTGCCAAGCATACTGGTCAGTTCTCGAGTCCAACCTTTAACATGAGGGGGAACACTGAACATACCTCCAACGTCTGCTCAAATCGCAGGATATTCAACTTGACAGCCAAAAACGTATCAGAATCCTCACATCCCTTTAGTCCGTCCGAAACGACTTGTACGATCGCGCGACTCATCTCGTCCCACAGATCGTCGACTTCGCGCACCGTACGGAACATTCGAGCGATCTTAAGCACGTGTTGTTCGATGATGAAGAATCCGACGAGATCTTCCATGAGGCCCGGAAGGGTGTTGCTGATGTTTTCAGGTGTTATGGTGCCACGGGTGGAGAGGATGAGGTGGGCTTGTCTCTGTGAGCAAGTGTAGATGTTGAGGGAGACGAACGTGCTGGCCAACTCGGCGGACTTACTTGTCGATCAGCATGGTAGGCCTGTTGTAGTTCTGCACGACTGTTCAACGCGTCGTAGATGTGGATACATTGCAACAGCGGCTTAAAGTCGAGCGAGATCTTTTCATTATATATAGGATTGACTAGCAATGTTTCGCCATAATTAGCAATGCAACAGCTACTCATAGCCAACACAAGGAACAACTTACATTCCGACTTCTCGTTGTTTACCAGTTCAATCGCACTCCCTATCCTAATCTGCTTAACATTCCCATCCCTTTCCATCTTGACCTTCCATTTCTTTGCCCTGACCTCCATCTGATCGAGCGCGAGCTTGCCTACCAACGGACTGGACTCACGTACGCCGAGCAGCCAGGCTTTTTCTTCGGCGGTAACAGAGGCTTTGATGTCTGTGCGTAGGAGGGGGATGGAGAGCATGATCTGCTGGTAGAAGGGAGTGGAGGAGATACTACTTGACGGGAGAGTGCGGAGGCCTTCGAGAGCCTGTGGGCAGACGAAAAGGTTAGATCTTTGCTAGAATATTGCATCATCGAGCAAACGACTTACTCGTAGAGCACCGAAATATTTCTTGCTAGCAATCATGTCTTTGACAGAGTTGACCATATCCAATACTCTCAGACACGTCTGCAACGTATCGATCGCCTCATCTATATTCCTCGCCACCTTCTTGTGCTGCAACAACGCTCGTTTCTAACAGCAAGGAAAATACTCGTTACAACGTCAGCTGCAATACGGGAGCAGCGCCGGACATCAACCCACCTTATTACTCAGCTCCTGCCCCACCTGTCCCATCTGTCCATCAAGCTGCACAATCTGAGCCTTCAAGTGCCCCGTCCCCTGGCGCACACTTCCCAACATGCCCACGGCTGACGCGAAATCCTCGTAATTCTCATTACAGATACGTTCAATCTCGTGCTCCTTCTCCTGCACGAACGTATCCAAGCTCCGGAAATAGGCTTGGGCGGTGCCCGAGTCTTGTAGGGTCTTTACTAGTGGCGCGAGGGGCTCGAGGTTTTCGAGGTTGCCGGTGTTGGCGGGGTCGATGGTGATCTATACGGGACGCCGAGGGGTGGGCGGTCTGCGCGTATGCGACCGGGCCAAGAGGACGTACCTGCACTAATTGAGCCTCGATGTCTGCGCTCGTGAACGCCGGCTGCTTCCTGTTCCTGAACATGGTCAACGCATGCGGGGAGGGATTGTTGGATTGGACAACTCTCGATATTCTGTTCATCTCATGCAGCTCGGTGACTCGTCATCTGCAAGGCGCGGATACAAATCACATCTCGCACGCCTAGGCAGCTCTTTCGCTTCACAGCGTCTTGGACGCAAAGAACAGTTTGGGACGGAAAGCGGGAGGGGATGCTTCAACCTTTCCCGCCTGCAGCTGAGCATATCAGTAGGGATCCACAACTCGGAGGGCAGACACGAAGAATGCTCAGGGGACTCTAAGGGGGGAATGCCGACACGATATAGTGCACCAAGTACGATGGAGTGGCACAGCATTGTATAACATCACTCCTCATCCACGTAGTCACTCCCGAATGATCGCTCAAACGAACATCAGCCGACGGACGTACTGTAGACCTATTACAACATGAACATTTTTAACGGGTCGAGGCTACGGGATTTCGGGCAAGATATATAACAGTGCTGCGCGCGCAAGCAGCGTCTCATCGAGATGCTTAAGCAGCCTCGGTGACCTCGAGCTATAAGAGAGAACATGTCAGATCAGCATACCGTCGAGGTGAAGAAGCTATAAATTTCAAACGCACCAAGTCGGAGTCTCCGGCGTCCAAGACGGTCAAAAGACCGACTCGGAAGAGCTTACCAGCGGCCGTACCGAGCTCGACGTTACCACCCTGGTAGTGGTGAACGGCGGTCTTGGACCTGCGAAGCGAAAGCCAAATGTCAGTTTCGCAAAGGGGAAATTGTTTGCGGGAAAGCGGGTACATACAACATGGCGTAGTATTCAATCTCGGACTTTCGCAAAGGGGGGCAGTTTTGCGAGATCAAGATGAGCTTGGCTGTATGGAACGAAAAAAGGGTAAGCAACGGGGACCTTCTCAGCATTTGCTCCAGTCCCCCGGCTTTTGCACCGGACCACACCCTCTCATCCACCTGGACAAGACAAAATAAAAACGCGACTAACCCTTGCCGTTTCGCAAGTTCTTCAAGGTCTGCTTGTATCCCATTGCGATTCGTCCAGACTTGACAACCAAGGCGAGCTTGGAGTTGATGGACGCAGACTCCTTGGAGGACTTGGACTTTCGGGCAGGGGGAGCCATTTCGGACGACTTGGTTTTCTTTTCGAAGGGAGAAAGGGTCGGGTGACGAGAAGGCTCTTGAGGACTTGCTGGTGCGTAAAGGCAGATGGTGACAGGTGGGCTTAGATGACGACCAGTGTCTTGACGGTGATGCCGTCGTCTGCGGTGGTGCTCGCAGCTGCACACGAGCGAGCAAGTTTCGACGTTTGCGCTATCAAACTTGTCACGTGACCCCGTGGCCCACAAGAATGAGGTGTCTTTTGTGCAGACCGGAAAGCGGAAAACGTTCGTCCTATGTCCGCCTTCAACGCGGAGCCTCCCTCCGCCCAGCGATGACGATTCCCCCGTCTTCTTGCCCCGCCAAAACGCTGTCCTTCCCGACGCCCGTATCTTCCCAGAAACAGCCATTGCCCGCACAACATGGGGAAGAACAAGAAAAAGACACAACGACCGCCGCCGCCGCCGGCGACGTCAACGAGGGTGATCCCGCCATCGCCGCCATCTGAGCGGGAAGCCGGACCGGCATCACCCACCACGACGTCTACGCCTGTTGCGGAAATGGAGCCGGACAAGGGGAAGATCCAGGAGGAGCTCTCTGCGCAGGAAGAGGAGCAACAGGGTGGATCGAGGGAAGTAGTGCAGGAAGTCGAGGTGGCCCATGTGGAGCTTGCATCTGAGATCCCGTTAGCCGCGGACGAGCCGGAAAACAAGGAGGAGGAGACTAGTGCTGCAATACCTGCATCGGAGGAGGAGCACGCAGTACCGGAAGCGGAGCAGGAAGTGGATCTCTTCGGATCGGGTGGGGCGCCAGAAGATGACGATCTGTTTGCGACTATTGGAAGTTCACATGAACAGGCTGAATCTTTTCCGGAGAATCAATCGGTGCTTGAGTCTACCTCGCAGCTTCCACCTCATCAGGAGTCAAAATCAGAGCCGGTAGAACAAACGGTTGCTCCCTCCGCCAAGAACTCGTTTGACGGATCGAATGACGGCGCGGAGGGCTTGCGCGCCGTCGACGCGGATGAGGAGCACAGTGCAGAACAGAGTCATAAAGGGGTGGACAACCACGAACGGCAGATCCTGCCAGAGCAATCCGCCGCTGAAGAGTTGGTATCAGCCGTCAAGAAAGAGTTGCCGGAAACTGTGCAGGAAAAGGAGGAGTCTTTGCTCACTACGGAACAACACGACAAGGCGGAGACGGAGGATGACTTGTTCGGCGAATCAGTCGTTCCCGACGCATCATCGTTTTTTGCTCAACCAACTTCATCCCTCCCTCATCACCCTTCCGCCAAATCTCCCTCGGAATCAAGTAGTCCTCAAAAAGCGCCGTTAACGCATGCAGCAGTAATTGAAGAGGGAGAAACCATTGTCAAGGATGACAGTGACCTACTGTTCGGTGTCTCCGCGGAAGAAACACACGCGCACGAATTCGATATCGCAGTGAGCCAATCTCATGTACTGCCGGACACGACGTCTAACCCGCCGCAACCGCCACCAACGGACAAGGATTCACCGGATTTGTTTGGTCCAAGTGATGCTGCCGAGCCGGATCTGTTTGGGAATCCGCTGGTGGCCGCGAACAATAACGAGGAGGAGGAAGACGACTTGTTTGCTGGTGTCGAGGTACCGGAAGGAGTGGATGAGTTGTTCGGTTCAACAGGACAGGAATTGGGTCGTGCAGAGGATCCGTTTGCCGCACCGCTAGAGAGTACGCAGGAACCCGACCTGTTTGGGAGCGCTGAGGCAACGGGTCATGATCTGGATTTCATAACGAATCCCGCTCCCGGCGTTCACGGTTCGACTGCCCCGTTGAATGCAGCGCAACCATTAAAGCAACGCGTGGAAGAGATGGACCTTGATGCCGCTGGCGTACCTCAGGGTTGGGTTGACGAACAAGGGGGCTGGAATTGGTATACCGTTGAAGAGCGGCTGGACGTTGCGCGAGGGATGTTTGGTGATGATGCGCAGGTGGAGGCAGAACATCAGGGCGGCGCAGGTGAGTGCTTTGTATGCTTTCTTTGGGCGCGGCTCTGCTAAAAGGAGTGATATCTTGTAGAAGAACCAGCGCCAAGTCATGCCACAGCCACAGCTATTCCTGACCCCTACGCGCCTCAACAGATCACCGCGACGAATTCGTACAACTCTGCACCGCAGCCTTCATATATCCCACCAAAAGATTCGTACAATTACGCTCCTGCCCCCTCCAGCAATACCGTGATGAACGCTACCACGGCATACGATCCGTATAAACCTTCGCCTGCTGCGGCTTCCATAACCAGTGGCTCTGGACCTGCCAGTCGGCAGAACGGATATAACACCTACCAGCGTCAGCCGGCTCCAGCACAGTCACATACACAGATGAATCCTCCTACTCGCACCTTTTCGCCATACGATCCACCCGCGACGATCGTTTCCCACGCCCATGTCTTTACCCCTCCGGCGCCTGTCCTCACCGCCGAACCGTCATATCAATCGTCACTAGATAGAACGGCAGCGAAACCGGTTCCGGCGTTGACGAGGATGAAGACATCAACGGCATATGACCCGCCAATGATCCCCGTTACTAAAGCGACCTTGAGACCTGCTTCAGCAGCACCAGTGATCACTCCATTCGCGCCCTCTGGGCTTCCAGGATCTGTACTGCAAATGTCGGGCGTAGGGATGGAGCAAAGGGTGCCGCCGGGGGTAACGTCGCCACCGCCTACTGGGCCACCGCGAGGGCCTTCGCGTATCGCCAGTCCAGCGAATAGCACGAGCAACAATACGTCGATGCCGCCTCAGCGCAAGCCTCAGTCGATTGCTGCTTCAGTGACACATCCTGCTACCCCAAACGCATATGACCCTCCTGTACCTGCCATGCCGAACCGTCCAGCTAGCAGAGTCACTGCTCCTCCGCTCGGTACGGGTGGACCGATGGCAGCAGTATCGCCGATTGGTCAGCACCGACCAGTAGCCTTGCCGCCGCCGCCACCGACGAGAAGTGTGTCGGCTATGAATGCTCCACCTATAGGGCCTCCAGTTGTCGCACGATCTCCACAGATCCGTTCGCAAACGCAACTCCCGCTGCAGCCTACCGAGAGCAGCTACAACGCTATACCATCGCTATCCGGACCACCTGCAGTCAATGCGTATTCCCCCGCATCCTCGGCATATAACCTACCACCGCAACAGCCTGCATCGATTCCCCCCTCCGGGAATGCTGTACCGCCAAGGGCTTCGCAGACAACGCAGCATGGACAACCTCTCCGGGCCTCCTCGCCACATGTTTATGGATTACCGGCACCAAATTACCAGCCACCACCGTTCTCTAGACCGTCTTCTAGCATGAAGGGTTCGACCGACCATCCTCCAGCCAAAGACGCGCCCATTACATCCTACCCCAACGAGAATCACGCCAGGACGAGTTCGGATAACCAGGGAATTTCAGGGGAATTGCAGGATCAGAATGAAAGAGAACAGGAGGAGGAGGTAAGCCACATTGAAGCGAAGAGTTGTCATTAAGCTAATTTAACGAGGTCCTCAGGAACAACATGTCATGATGGAACAGCCCTCGGCCGAGGATGATGTGAAGGATCCGGAAGGCGGTGCATTCATCGAAGAGGAAGAGGAATCGTACGCGCTGCAGTATAGTTATGCTCAGACGACATCGAGGACACGACCTTCGCTTCAGCAAGACACGTTTTCGCCGCCATCAGCATCTGTCAATCAGAGGGCCCCACTTCCTTTCAGTGAAGCGCAAACGCAAGACCCATATGCTCCACAAGCCAAGCCGCCAAACGATGCCTCTGCCGCACATGCTTCATCATCCATTCCGATCCGGCCTGCGATGGCGCCATACGCGGATTATGCATCAGATCCTTATGCGCCTTCGCATTCTCAAACGACGCAGTCGTACATGCCGACTTCATCTTATCAGCCTCCAGTGCCTCTTACAGTCCCTTCATCGCCCGCCGTCAGCACTAATGTAGTACCGCTGGAGTCGCAGGGGCACTTACTAGCCAAACCACCTTCAGTTTCTGTTTACGATCCCATCGATGCTCTCGGTCAACAAAATACCGACGAAGATCACCTTGCGAGGGCTTCCCCGGCTGCACGAAGGGTGCCATGCGTCTCGTTCGGCCCAAATGGAAAATTGGTCGTTGCATTCCAACGAGACCCGGAAGCGGAATCATCCGCTCATGTTTCGTCACTCGCATATGGCGATTCCAGTAGCGGACTTCCTGTTCATATACGGCGCTTAGCTGATTCGCTTCCGCCTCTGGCTGAGAAATCCGGTACCACACAATGGCCTGGACCATTATTGACTGATCCACAAGCTAGCAAGACATCGACGGCAGAAAAGAAAAAGCGCGACGCATTAAATGCATTTTTGACCGAGCGAATACAGGAAATCGAGAGTGGTCTTCCGTATCTGTCCGCTTCTGGCAAAGACATTGTCACCCGCGCCAATCAGGAAGCTACAATGCTGCTGTATCAGGTCGCACAACTCATGCTCAAGCATGATGGCAAATTGCTTATCAGGTAAGTTTTCCTCTGTTACCTGGCTCGACATCGTACTAAGCTTATTGCCTTACAGCGATCCGGCAGCTCATGCTGAACTAAAAGAGATTTTGCCAAAAGTGTCGGCAAGCGCTAAAGTTGCCACATCCGTTGCTCCTGATGTTGTTTCGGATGATGTGGGCACGGCTGCCGATATGCAGTTGCTTAGCGACTGTTTGCTTAAGGGCGACCCACAATCAGCATTGAAATATGCAACGGATCACCATATGTGGTCACATGCGTTGCTGCTCGCTGCCGGAATCGATAGCGTTACCTGGACCGCGACTGTATCAGCTTTCGTCAAAGCGACCATTCAGAGTGCAGGAGCCGATGACAGTCGCGCTGTTCTAGCCACCGCCTATAATATATACGGCAAAGGCGGACCTGCTATAGTTGAGCAAATTCCGAATGGTGATCTTCCCACTATCTGGCGGAATAGCCTGGCTACAATCATTGCCAGCAGTAAGCCAAATGACGCTACATACGTTATTGCGCTTGCCGACAAGCTCAGGAAACAAGGTCTGATCGAGGCTGCGCATCTTTGGTAAGTTTGCTTTTCCGACGCCCGGTGCTGCAGACTAATCTTTCTTAAATAGTTACATTCTGTCTCCCATGATCGTCGCTTGGCAGCAGTCGCGTCCTGACTCTCCGCTGTCGCTGATCGGATCATCCGAGACGGATCAGCAAACAGAGGCCACCTTAATATCGGAAATTATGGAATATGCGATCTGGCTTCGTCCGGTACCGAAAGGCGCGGAGACTTTCCACGGTGTTCCTCATTTGCTGCAGTACAAGTTGAACAAGGCCGCGACATTGTTTGCAGCTGGCGAAGCCGCCTTGTCCAAGCGGTAAGTCATGGAACAAAGAGAAAAGGTGACGAACACTAATAGTTGGGCCCAATCAGATATTGTGAGGCTGTTATTGCCTCCCTGCGACTACGTAAAGTACCCGATCAAGCTAGTCAGCTTCTTAAGCTACAGCTGCAAAACCTCCTTAGCCAAATTAATGGAGAAGAATTCAGCGTGTCTAGCGCAAAAGGTTTGCCTAAACCCAAACTTGAGAACCTTGGCTCTTGGTTCGAAGGCACATTGACGAAATTCATCGCTGGAGAGGAGTCAGAGTCTGGTGACTCCAAAACGTCGGGCCACATGAAGAAGGCTTCATCAGGTTCAGCAGGTATCGGTCCTTTCTCCCATTTCAGTGCTATTACACCGGAAACGACACCTGCCCTGCCATCACGCACAATGTCAAGCTTTGATATTCCGGCTACTGCGGTCCCGCCACCAATCCCCAGAAGCGGGTCAGCCATGAGTTATCGATCTCAACCAGCGATGCAACCGTTGACGCTCCAGCGACCCAACTCAGCCATGGCGTATGGCAGGCATGACACCCGGCTGTCCGCGCTGTCAACAGTCACTTCACAAGCAGATGAACCGACAGGTTACGGGTCGTCAGGATACACACAGTCAGGATATGCACCAGCCAGCCATGGCGATACTAGTGGAACCACAGCAGGCGGAGAACCACAAGAGTCAAAAGAATACCCCTCATCGACTGCGTATGAACCGGCGCAAGAGCAAGTTCATGCTGTAGAAATTCCTTCTTGGGGCCAGAGCTATACCTTTGAAGATACCAATGAACAACCGGCTACGGATGAGGCTAGTGGGGAGGATGTGGGGTCATTCATCAACCCCATGGCCAACTTCATCACACCTGCTGCTTCGTTACATCCAAGTGCTGCTCCTACCCCACCAACTGCGTACCAACCCCGAATGAACATCGACAACATCGATGACGATGATGATGATGACCTTGGCCTAGGAAACACGTCTCGCAAGAAGAAAGCGGTGGATTCTGCAGAGTCTGCTCCAAAAGCAAGTACGCCGACATCCAATTATGCACCTCCAGCGAAAGCGAGTCACACAGTCGAGACGAAAACTGAAGAGCCTGAGAGGCCGAAAGAGTCGCCGAAACCGGGTGCTACAGGTGGTTCCTGGCTTGGAAGATTGTGGGGTAAGGGCGGAACGGAAACTCCCGCCGCCGGACCAGTTCGAGCAAAGTTGGGGAATGAGAGCTCGATGTATTACGACAAGGAGCTGAAGCGCTGGGTCACGAAAGGGGTGAGCTGTCTTGTTTTGTGGCTGATATTTCCGGCCACGTCATTGACACCCTGTTTCATTACCTTTCAGCCTGGTGGTCAACCGGAAGCACCGAAAGCGGCACCTCCTCCACCTCGAGCGGCATCTACTTCCAAACCTAGCACTCCTGCCGCTCCTTCTCCAGCTGCATCCGTACCGCCGGCATTGCGTCCAGCATCGGCTGCGCCCCCTGCGTTCGGTGCCGGGCCGGCTCGTTCGCAGTCGGCAACGCCCGCTATGTCAGGTCTCGCTACCCCGCCCACACGACCTGCATCTTCGGCGACTGTCGGTGACCCTCCCATCGGTAATGCATTGGCCCCGCCACCGGCCAGGAGGGCGGGGACGGCAGGGAAAAAATCTATTCGGTCGAGATATGTAGAGATATCGTAGGGGTTTTCTGAGACGAAGCATCCCATTGTATCTAATAGAGTGAAAAAACAATGCCCTGCCTATATAATTCTCACTGGATGAACAGAAATACAAAGAATACTCCAGCTTATAGTTAGCCGGAGGCGTCACATTGAGCATTTCGGACGCGTTCAACGCGTTGTGAGGCGATCGGACAGCTGCTCTCTTTAGTTTCCTTATTTCCAGCTCCTCATTTCCGGAACAGCTACGGCCATGGAGCCAGCGGGAGGAGGGCTGAACCAAGTAACCCGCAGACCCTCCAAGCCCATTATCAAGGATATTCGAAAGCCGGCAGGTCCACCTTTCGAAATGAGCGATCCGCAGTCTCGAATATTACCATCACCACCGCCAGTTGTCGAAGACGATTCCGAGGTCATTATTGAGCCACCGAGTTTCCCGAATCGCGGCCCGGCACGAAGCAAACCATCAAGAAACATTAGAGATTTCTTTGGAAAGACAGGGCAGAGCGCGACGGCGGAAGGACTTGAGCAGGACTCCGGAAGTGCGGTAACCTCAGCCAACCCTGAAGTGACGTCAGATCAGGATGATCACGGCACTCATGGCAAGAAGACTATATATTATGAAGACGGAGACGAAACTCTGGAAGCTAATACGTCAACGAATTCAATAACCCTAATCGAGCCTACCGGTAGCAAAAGAAAGCCGACGACTACCAGCGGCAAGGCTGCAACTTCAGCCAGTGGAAAGAAGAGGGTTCAGTCGAAGAAGATCACGGACGAGGACGCAGAGATGAGAGAAATGGCAGCCGCAGCCAAGAAGAAGCAGAAAGTGATGGCCAAATCAGCGCAGAAAGGTGCCAAAAGCAGCAGCGTTGGAGCTCAGCAAGGTTCTGACGGTAATCCCGACAGTAAGTGCGGATTCCCACTGTTTTCCCAGAGGTCTGCGAGCAAAACTGACGCTTCATCGGACGTTGCACGGGCTCCTCATCGATATCAAAACCTTGCAGGTCCGGCTAAGAAGCGAGGACGGCAGAGAAAACAGCCACATACGACTTCTGCACAAGAAATTATCGACATTTCCTCTCCTGTCAAGGGGAAACAGCCTGCCAGTCTCCTAGCAAGGAAACGTAAACAACCGTCACAAATAAAATCTAGTCTGCAATCAGCCGAGGACCTCGACTTGACGAACACCGAGGACGACGACGATTTTGAGGTTGTTGAGCATTCCCAGTCGGGTTCACAGTCTTCGATGATTCGGCCGAAAAAAGTCAGGAATAGGCTTGGAGGTTCCGCAAGTGCCGAGAGCTCTTCGCAGTCACGGCAGACCAAGCTAATACACCTCGAGGATGACGATAAGCCCATAGAGGTGGACTTGGCTGTGAATAATGCTTCCAAAAAAGCAAAGGGCGCCAATACGTCGACAGCTGGAAAGCCTATTCATTCATTCTTTGCCCCGTCTCAAGTCCGCTTGCCGATTCTAGATGCGACATCGCCCCCAGGCAGTCTGATATCCCAGGACTCGAAGCAGAATGCGCTGTTCCCGGATGATACTGCGATCGACTTGGGGGATGTGTCGATGGAGAACACCTCGAAACCCGTCCTCGCCATTGACTTTCAGGACACTCAAACTCTGCCAACAGTTAAAAGCGCTAAATCGGTACACGATCTTTTTAGCATCAAACCCAAAAGACCTACGGGACAGACTCAAAATAATCCGACGACACCCATCGAGACTGTCAATCCCTTTGTTACTCCACCTTCACAACCAACTGTCGGGAAACCTGGTTGGGCTACGCATGCAACTATTGTGAAGGACGCTCTTTGGCCCGGATCGGAAGAGACTTGCAGAAGGGAGAAGGAAATAGAAAGACCGAGGCTGGACCTGCCTAGAAGGTCAAGACAAAGGATAAAAGTGGATCCGGAAGATAGCCAATTCTGGACCAAGTTGCTGCCCAAATTGACGGTCGATCTTACTGAGGATGAAACATCGATTGACGCCAAGGTAGAACGTATTTCGATCCCACCAGAGTACGCACATCATCCTGCCATTACCAGCGTACCATCGAAAGCCGCGAATAATGTACAAACGCAGTTATGGAACGACAAATACCGACCGATAGACCATACTGAGGTCATCGGCAATGAAATTCCGGCAAAGTACCTTGTTGATTGGCTGAACGAATTGGCGATTGGCATCAACGGCGAGAACTCGGAAGATCGACGTAAAGTACAGCGAAAAGTGGTGAAAACCCGCAAGAAGCCAGTCAGGGAGGACGATTGGATCGTGGAGGACGACGAACTGATTAGGGAGGATGATGGTCCCTCTGATGTCAGGTATATCGACGACGCACATGCCGCGCAGCAAGAAGTACAGCAAAAGGGATATCCGGATCTCCGCAGGAGATTGACAAATTCGATATTGCTTCAAGGGCCATATGGTTCCGGGAAGACCGCATCGATCTACGCTGCCGCCGCTGAACTGGGTTGGGAAGTCTTTGAAGTCTATCCCGGAATTGGGAAACGTTCAGGCGCCCATCTACTACAACTTGTGGGAGATGTAGGAAAAAATCATATGGTCGGCAAAGGGAAGACGACGATACCCGCCAGTCCAACCCCGGAGAAACCGAAACCAAATCCGCTGCTTCAGGCATTCGCAAAGGCAGCTGGTAAAGAGAAATTGGTGCCAATAGCCGAGGGGACATGTTCAATCATGGACTTGACAGCTTCGCCACTTCGGAAAACTCAAATGGACGTTGACTTTGGGTTTGTCGCGCAGCCATGCGACACGAGCGATTCCAAAGCCGGGGGACCGGATGTAAGGCAATCTTTGATCTTGCTCGAGGAAGTGGATATCTTGTATGAAGAAGACAAAGGGTTTTGGCCAGCCGTCGTGTCGTTGATCGAAGAGTCAAAGAGACCGGTGATCATGACTTGTAACGGTAAGCTGTCCATCCTGCTTGTGATGTCCGGCACTTTTACTCAAACATCTTGTTATAGACCTGACGATGATACCGTTCGAGGAACTCGCTCTGCAAACGACGCTTCTCTTCTCGCCTCCGGAAAACCTAGCCGCAAAGACATTGCTGGCAAGCATTGCCGCAGCGGAGGGTTCGTATATTTCAGAACATTACCTCGATCGTTTGACGCAAGCTTGCCAACTGCACGGGACGGACGGCGTAGTTTTCCATCAGCCCGTAGTACCCCCCCTGGGTCGGTGGCCTTTGGGTATCGACTTGCGTGCAGCATTGTCTCAACTTCAACTGGACATTGCACCTGGTTTGACTTCATGTCTTGAGACGTTGCGACAACCGCGGCCTCGTGAAAAGTCAGTTTCACGGCATCCGAAGACGGTCAGCGGAGAAGACGTGAATGTAGAGCTCCAGGATCTGCGGAATGCTAGCCGAATGGCGGATGTTTTATCGTCCGTTGATGCTGGTATTGCGAGAAAAATTCCTTCGATCTTGGAAGTGAGTTACGTTTGACTTCTCGCTATGAAACAACCTATTGACGCTCCCTTTCAATTTGAACAGCTTGATGATCCCGACCACTATAGACGCTCGGAAAACGACGAAGTTGGCTTCGATGCCCTTTTGAAGCCTTTACCTCTCCTGGAGAGACAGATCCTGCCTATGCTATCCAAGGAAGAGGAAATGGAAGACGCTGTCACACAACTTGCTTCAACGATATTTGGAAAGGATGACTGGTGGGATGATTCGTCCTTACAGGATTTGGCGGTAGCTAGGTACGCATCAGTCTACGATAACCTACATACATCATACTGATGTTCGGCTTTTAGGCAACGCTACCAGGAAACTACGCTAGTATTCCTGGACACTTTGATACCCCTTGATTCCCACCTCCTACCGAATCCCATCCTTTTCCTCGATATCATCCCTGCCATCTCGGTCATGACCCACATCGATGACGCGCTCCAAGCAGCCGATTTGGCCGACGCTGCGGCCGGTCGTGCGAGGATCAACAGGCGGACAGGTAGGGAGATGCGGATCACGTCGTACTTTTCAGGCAACCAGGCATATGTTCGACAAATGCCGGGTGGACTGGAGGAGAACGAGTTGCAGGCCATTCGGGATTGTCGGTTGGACCTCGCGCAGTTCGACCGTACCGGAGTCTAAGCCTGTTTGCTGTTTGCGATGTTCTCAGCATCATCATCCCGTGTACAGCTATATCATTTGTCCGTGAATCAGATTGGGAACTCAGCATCTCGCCTTTAACGGGCACTCACCTTCTCGTTTCCCGGACGCTCGTCCGACTGCAAAGCGATATGTTAAGAGGTCTGAAGCTTCCCTTGTTTTGTGCTGGTGTGCCTTGTTACCATGTCTCCTTGTGCGCCGGAACGTGCGATGTGGAGCTTGGTGGTCCATGTACAAATGTGTCTCGTAGACAGCATCATCGTCAACTGAACTGAAGAAGCTGGTGGATCCTCCCGCGCCATTCAGTCACCGGCAAGTCCGCGGTTCGAAACCAGCATGGTGCGTTGTCGCGAGAAAATAAATTTGTATGATACAACCATCATTCGAACATACATCCTCTATTGAGTTGATCAGACAGTAACGGCGGCGATCTTGTCCTTTACTTCAGCTTCAACGGGATGATTGCGTCGGTAACTGTGAACAAAAGCGAAGGAATGGTCCATCAAGCTGTCAGTTGATAGTTTTCCCGCGGGGGGGAGGGGGAGAGGGGAGGCGCCACCAAAGGAGAAGGGAAGCTCGAGATCGATGAGAGTACTACTTACTCCCAGATTCGGTATAGCTGGCCAAGACCGGTAGTACCAACACAGAAGTTGACCTTGATCATCCGAAAGCGCATATTAGTTTATGGACGTTGTTCGCGCTACAGTAAGAGTCAACTCACGGCCGCTAGAGAATAGTTGATGGGCGTAATCACGAGCGAGTATCGGACCCAAATGAAACCCGTAGCAGCGAGTGCCAAGTTTTGAGGCACTGAGAGCTTGTCAGCCGGTCGTTGGAGATCTTTGACGCCGGCGATGACGAGAGCCCACTTGGCTGTTTTAACCCACGCAAGGCAACATAGTCTTAGCTCGACGATTGCAGGATGGTTTCGTGGACTTGTCGGAGGTTCAGGGAAGGGAAGAGAGGTGAGAAATATACGTACCGACTGGTGCCCAGAAGAAGATGGTCCTGTTGTCCAGCAATTGGCAAAGGGCGATAGGACTCGGTCAGTTCTTGCACTTCTCAAGTTCTCCAACTTGATTCTTCAACCGCTCCCCGACAACCAGTCTCCTCGGACGGAGAGACTCGTGGGTGAAAGGACGATACGTACTTGGGTCCTACAAGTCGAAACAACGAGTTAGCGACCATGATAGACTGTCTGACGGTATACGTAGGATCAAGACTCACCTGCGGGATGGTTCATAAACGCTATTCGTTCGTGATTTCGTCGGGCATCCAGGGGTACGATAGAGTTCATGGGATCCAAGGCAACGGAGAGAAGGCAATGAGTGACCAGAGTTAGACAAGATGACCAGGGGATGAGCTATAGAGAGTGCAACGGCGCACATTGGAACTTGCTCGTCGATCGAGCGGCGGCAGCGGAGGTGGCGGGACCCGACATTTTGTACAGTTCTTGATTAGAGGTATAGTGTCGGGGAGTGTCCAGCTGTCAGATAGGTAGGCTGGAACTCTGTCCGAGATAGAAGACAAGGAGAATACTGCCGACGTCGCCCAAACCCGTACAGGACCATCCCGGCCCACCCGCGTCCGGCTCGTCGGGGCCGGTCACGTGAGGCGAGGGTTAGGTAAGCGGCGAGGGGGTTAGTTGCATTCAGTATAATGGCGAGTGCAGGTATACTTCGACAAGCCTTGCCGGAGGGTTCTGCTGACGGGAGACGTTCCATGATGTGGATACCTTTGCTCTTCATTCAGATACGTTCCCTTGCCGTGACGCATCATTCTATAGTCTTGGCCTCGTCCAGGCGTTGTGATTGTGCGTCGACATGTCCGACTGGCGTACGATGTGTGCGCCACCTATCACGCTGTCAGCTCAGTTGTCTGTCTGCGCTTGCATGCTTTCTGTCTGCTTGCGGACCAAATGTCTGAGCAAGACGGCCGTCACCTTGAATTATCAATGAGATCTGCTGCATGTACGACACCTCTTGGCCATACTGCAGGGGCAGTTGCCACGGGTATGCAGCGTGGGCGGCTAGAACGGGAGATGGAATTGCTGAAGAAGGTGATTGAGAGTTGATAGAGTGGGAATGACGTTGTCGAACGAAAAAGGCAAAGTCGAGATGAAATGAAACGAAAATGAAAGTGAAATGAAGGTGAAATGAAAGTGACGGGTCAAATGACATGTAGATGCAAGCCCTGTATGAACAACCGTCGATTAAGGATGTACAGCAAAGGTAGCCAATGTAAAAGACCTAATCACGTTGACGCAGATAATTATGATATATCTCTACTACGATCTCGAAAACGTTCATCAGTCCTGGATCAGCAACAAAGATAGTCGGGTTGGCGTGAACGTCATCGGTCGAGGTTTGGACGACAACTTTCGACCCCGGCGGGAGACCGTCGGGACACCGTCGGAGGCAGTCAAAGAATCAGACATGACAGCTGTTTCAAAAGACAAGGTCCATGAGCGAAAAACATAAGCTGAGTGCTATGGAGCACTGGACACCTGCAACGTTCGCGGTGTCTACTAACGCCATTCCATGATCATGCGAACAGTTAAAAAGCAAAAAGAATTGGAGATACTGGTAATCGAAACCAGGGCACATCCTATTGCATCAGTTGTGAATGCGAAGGATGCGATTTACCACTAATCGATATCCCCGTTTGATGTTAGTGCTGCTTTTCGCTGTCCATATTCAGCAAAGGTTTCCTCGGAGACCTTTATCAGGCCTCGAGATATCTCAACGCAGTCACGGCACTGTACCTTTCCCATCACACCTGCCCACCGCTTTCGCCTGACATCCCCCCTCCGCCATGGACCACCTTCTCATTCGTCCCCGCATATCTCGCAATCCCACCTCCCATTCGGTGACACCGAGCACGACCTCGGACGACCATTATATGAGATGCCTGGCGGATGAGGCATACTCACGACATCCCATCACCCCGCGGTCTGCCGCCGGCTCTTCGTTCCGTACATTAGGCCTCGGTGGATCAGGAGTGGGAGGTATATCAGAGGAACAGTACAGAGTCCTAGCAGAGCTGCAGCGAGTGATCTACTACAGTACTTGTCAGGGGAGTCTGCTTGATGACGAAGAGGTGGGGGAAGATGACGGTGCAGTAGATGCTGATCGGAAGGAACAAGTTCGCAAATTTGTACAGCAGCATTTCGAAATAGATTGTCGTAGGTGCCCTTCGGTTCCTTCACTTGTGTCTGACATGCTCAAACGGTCTCTTCTCCGCCACACCATAGTCTACGAATCCCCGTTGATAACGCTCCAATCCCGTCCGCTATTCCTCAACGCCCTCGCCCTCTCTGCAGACCTCGCCTCCAGCCGTCTCCCCTCCATCTACCCGCGTGCACTAATCACACATACACAAAGTGTTGCACGGTGGAGTTTCCGAAAATTCTTTGGCTGTCAAACAACCCCAACATCGTCGTCGACAACTGCCATTGCTGGAAAGCCAGCGCCGGCTTCCGGAGGACGGCTGGAGGAGATCGCGAGGGTGCTTGTTCCTTGGCTCGTCGATGATGCGCAGTTCAACAATGGGAAAGGGAAGGGAGACGCATGGTGGGATATTTGGCATCTGAGCTCAGAATGCGGGGAGATTGGCGGGTTCGAGACATATGGTAAGTGTCCGCCACACCCTCGCACGCTTATGACTATGAGAGATTGACCGGGCCTTGGTGTCGAACAGAGGGATACCACCTCGGTATCATTGACCAGTACGTTCCCCCGTCCGCACAGAAGGGACATGACTGATCCTCATCTCGTCGAACAGCACGATGACACTCAAACTTCTGCCCTCTCTCCTCCCGCCAACGTTCACCGAAGAAGACCTCGTGGTTGAAGAATTCGCCTCCCACCGCGCGACATCCGCATCAGCATTCACCTCACCAGCACCCTCCACAGCCCACCTCCACTCGCTCTCTCCCTCCATCCGTCTCCGCCTCCGCACGCGCACACGTCCCGCTCCCGTGCCGGTAGAGGGCTCGTCCCTCCCGCTCGCCGTCATTCAGAAATGCCTAGCCTCGCTGCTCACTTACCGTCTCCGACTGCGTACGTTCGTCGAGTTCAACGAGCAGGGCCGCGTGTGTTATATCCGCGATATGGTGGATGTGAGGGATGCATGGGAGAGTCTTGTCCCGTTCGGACGGGCGGCAGGGTGGATCGGTCGAAGGGTGTGTGGAGTCGTGGTTGCCGGATTGGGCAGGGTGTTTGGCTGTTCACCTGCCGATGAGGAGGGCAATATGTGGGAGCGGGAGCGAGAGCGGGAGCGCGAGAAGAAGGAAATGGAGGGGCTGTATGCTCATCGATTGGCGCTACAGGATGCAGCAGGGGCGGTGACGGCGGAAGGCAGGTATTCCGTCCGAGAGGCACACGGCGTGCCGCATTCATCTCTCAAAAACCAGCAGCCACACGCGCTTTCCAACATGCTTGGACTTCAAGAAGCTTGGTCCCCGTTCCATCCCACATCAGCGCAACTGACAACAACGACAATGACAGATTTTACCGCACCCGACGTCGATGAAGGAGGAGAAATGACGGATCATTGATTGATTCCTAATACATATTTCCGCTTGGCCATCCGATTCCATCTATGGATACAAATACGCGCCATCGCCTCGAGGGCAAGAACAAGGCTAAAACTCGAATCCAGCCTGCCTAAACACATTCAAATCCGTTCCGGCCTTTGCTTTGTCTACCAAATCCGGCCGTTCCTGTAGCATATCACCAACAGCATAACTTGTAGTCAGTGTCCATCCGTTGTATAGCAGCAGAAGTGATTCCCCGAGTGTAAGAACGTACCATTGCTTGGAATACTCGACGAAGGGTGGTCCACAGTGTTATGCTGTGATCCGGTGCGTCGGCGCCGTTCCCGAGTTTGACGTGTGGCGACGTGGTGGATGCATCGACGGCATGCAGGGCTAGACCGGCGAGCACTGCGGGGGAAAAAAGAGGAAAGAGTAGAGACGTGTTAGCGGCTGGGCGTTCATGCGGGTGCAACATGGGCACGTACAATGCTCTGCGGCTTCTTGATACACTCCGATATTAAGGCCTACCGGTAGTATATACATTAGTCGGCACGCTCATCGAAGCAAGGTTGCAAGGAGGGACCTACATGACACGCCGAGGTTGTAGATCGCCCGCGTAAAAGTCGGCTTGAGCTCCAGTGCACGACGGTAAGCGTCGATCGCTTCTTCCGGGCTCCCACTGTTAGCAAGAGTCGCACCGAGCCTGTTCCATAGTTGGAAGTCCTGCGTTGGGAGAAAAGTAGGGGGGGGTCAGCATACCGTGGGTCCACAGCAGGGTTGGGGGACTCACCGTCGGTCTTACACCCAACGCAGCGACCCAACAATCTCTCGCACGCTCAAACTCGCCCGTCTGGTAATACAACACGCCCAACCCGACTTGGACGTCAGCATCGACGACGCCCGCGGTGATTTGGTCCCGGGCGAGGGCGAGGAAGGAGTCCGTTAGTCGTTGGTTCGCGCGCCATGGGTTCGGGATGTTGGCCGTGTCAGGGTCTTGCATGTCTAGGTCTAGGTCGGAGGATGGGACAGGCCCGGCGTAGGACGGGTGCAGGAGGGAGAGGTAACGGTGTAGTGCGAGTAGGGCAGAGTAGTCGTATGACTCGTTGGTGTAGGAGATTGCGAGTGACTAGAGAGGGGTGGGAAGGTTTGACCAATTAGTGCCAATACGTTGTCTCGCTCGCTAGTGAATGAGAGGGACATACGACCAAACCCTCGCCAAACGTCCTATTCGCCAACTCACTCATCCTACCTCCCACCTGCCCCTGCTCAAACCTCTTCCTCCCCTCCTCCAACGCCCTGACCGCCGCCGTCTCCTTCTCATCCATTGCCTGCGTCTGACCTAACAAAGTCCACACCGCTGCTTCCCCACCGGCCAACAACGCCCCGCCCTCGGCGTCAGACGCGCCAAGGGACGATGCCTGCTCCTCCGCCGTGCCCGATTGAAGAGTCGCTTCCAGCAAGAGACAAGCCTCGGTTAGGGATCCGCCAGAGGAGAGAATCTCCAGTGCGCGCGCGAGGGAATGCATGTCGGATACGTGGGGGTTGTTTTGTGCTGCGTCGAACCGCCGGAGGGTGATGCACGGCGTGGAGTCAGCGCGCGGAACGGAAAACAGGAAATGAAAGACGGGGCGGGGCGGTGGGGGGGACATACCGAACTCGTAGTCTCCAAGAAGGGGATACCCATCGTCTCCTACCATCCTCGAAGACGCGCCGAAAGCCGGGACAGCGTCCGTCAAATCAGGCGTAAAGTCGTATTCCCCTTCGTCGTTCTGTCCGTTTGCGAACTGCCGTCAACGATCGCGAGTGAGGGGCGAGCGACGTCGGGTTAGCCGCAAGGAAGGAAGGAGGGAGCTCAGAGGGGCAAGGGAAGACTTACCTGAGAGAACTCTTTCTCCCATTCCGCCAACTTGCCCAGCCGGTCCGCTTCAGGCTTCAACGACTGCCAGACCCTGCACGGTGCGGACACCAGCCAAAAGAATAGGTATCACACAAGATTAGCGACATGGAGGGCAAGTGGGTTGGGGAAAGTGGGAGAAAATAGGGACGCACGCTTCAAAGTCCGGGTTATTGAACCGCTCTTCACCTTGCTGCGCTTTCTGATCATCGCCAGACAACGCTCTCTGTATATCGCCCTCCTTCTGCTCGGGTTGCTGCTGCTGTGCATTTTCGAGCTCCTGATGTTCCTTCATCGCACGCTCAAACGCTTCCTCCATGTTGGCGGTCTCCATATGGCCCGCAGCCGTCTGCACGAGCGGCTGCTGGTGGTGCGACTGAGGGAGGAAAGAGGTGTACGGTTGGGAAGCGTAGTTCTGCATCCCTCCGTATCCTGCTCCCATGCCCATGCCCATGCCCATGCCCATTCCGAGGGCGGGAGAAGGCGCGAATTGCGGAACATACCCTCCGTGCTCCGTAAGCGGCTCCTTGCCCTTGCCCTTGCCCACAAACGCCTGAAACTCGCCGCCCCACGCCGTCCCGCCCTGTCGCTGCTGCTGCTGCGGCGGCGGCGGGGAAAAGAGCACGGCGGCCGACGGCACCGGGGCCTGGGACGGCATCATCATCGGCGGTCCTTGCTGCGGGTGAGACCGGGAAAGAGTCATGGCGCTTGCGAACGCGCGTTCGAACTGCTCCTGCTGCTGCTGCTGGGGCGCGCGCGGCACAAATCCCCCAGACACAGGCGTCGCCCGGAACCCCCCGCCTGCAACGCGGGACGACCCGCCGCCGCCAGCATCCGTTCGGTCCTATCCGCGTCACAGGGGGATCAGCGTGTGCCAGGGGAAAGAGCAGAAGGGGGACCAGCGCGTGCCAGGGGAAAGAGCAGAAGGAGGACCCACCCTGAAACGCGCGCCCTCGCCCCCGGCTTCGCGTTTGAGCATCCCAGCCAGCGGGTTCGCCGCCGCGGAGCAGTCAGTGCCGCCTAGGAAAGATTGCATTGTGTGTCAAGGCGGATAGTGTTGAGGACGTAGATAGGGGCTGTTAGGTCCACGCCGGTCCAACAGGCGAGGATGATATATCCTCCATCCAGACCACCTCTCCGTATCCGTCACGCGCGCTAACCACCGGTCGATCGCCCCCCACCCCCGGCTGTCCGGCTACTTTCCGGCTTCATGCGCTCGAGCGAAGCTAGGATGTCGCGCGCCAGGCAGGCACAGAACGTTCACCACCACCATTACCAGCAAGTGTGTGTCTCCCTCCGTCGGCGGTCAGTCACGTACTTGAGACGCACGCAACATCTTCTCATCTCCAAGCCGACAGCTTGCCTGTTCCTACGCCCCCACCGCCCCCGGTCCACTTCGTGCACTATATATCTAGCTTCCGAACTGACTCGTCTGTCGAACGACGACGGTGGACCTTTCACCCCCCGCTCGTATCATGCCTTTCCTGAATCAACTGTACCACTAACCATCACTAACCCCCATCCCTCCCCCCTTTTTCACACCAACTCTTCAGGCTCCCCGGCTCAACGCCCAGCATCCCCTCCGACTGTAAGTCTCGCGAAAGAGTTGTACCAGAGATGCCGGGGCAACGTCGATATGATCACAGGGGCATCAGTTCCAGCTTCTCTCGCGTTTGAGTAGCCTTGTTGCGTTTCGGTAACGGTCCCCCTGACGTACGTAAAACCGAACGGACGCGCGCGAGAGGTCGTCGAGTGGAATGGATATCAAACATCGGAATGCATATCATATCATAATATCATATCAGCCCGCTGTGATGGGCACTGACATTTCAGACGCGGCGGCCAGCCGTTCGTTCTAGGCCTCGGCTTCTAGCTCGATGTAATTTACTCGACCGAAAATCAACTGCCGTGATGTGCTTGAAAACCCCGACGGAACGTATGTATTACTCTCGTGCCTGGTCGTACTGATAACCGCAGCAGGTCTCCAAGGTGAGCCGCCTCTAGTTGATAGAACAATGTAGATAAAGCAAGTCGGCAAAATGAATCTGTCACTTCGAGATAAGGATTGGCTCTAAGGGTTAGGTGCATTGCGGCCTGGTTTGGAACGGCAATGCCATGAACCGGCAAGCGACGATGGCGGGAGTCGGTCACTGGACAAGCGCTTGATGGTGTCAGTACACGGGTTGTACTGTGAGTGAGAATGAATAATAGTCTTGAACGCAAAAGCCAAGTACACAACGAAAAGGGGATCCTGATGAAAGTTACATCTTATGTACCCCACGAGGCGTAATCCTCCAGCTCATCCATACATAGTCTTTCCATTATCCCCATTGTTCTCAGCCTCCATGTTGTTCTCTGTTGGAACGCCGATTAGCGACGGAAGTCGTTGACGGTGATGTTGATGAGTGGCGACTGAGTTGGTCCGCGACAGGGGTTAATGATGATGATGATGATGATGATGATGATGAGTCGCGACTGAGTCGCTGGGCCTGTATACGCGTGGATACTAGGTCTGTCAATGAAGGATTCATGACCAGCTGGGACCCGGCTGGAACTGCTTTGGGCAACTCAACCGAGGTGGATCGTCTGGGACCTGGTCTGGAAGGACTAGGCTGCCTTCGGACGGCCGATGTACATTTGTTAATCAACTTAGAACCGGTACAGACAGGGGGAATCTGACTGTCCAAGTAAAAACAAAGCATTGCGATGGCCAGAAAGTGGTATTGACGCTATGTGATTTCTGCCCAGCGCTCTATTAATACCATGTTGTAAGCTGAGAGCGTACCAACAGCACGAGAGAAGATCAATATCTGTATCTAATGAGTGTGTGGTAAAGCTCCCAGGATCAAAGGCCTAACTCCCTCCCCATCTTTCCTCATATATCTGAGGTTGGTAAGGCGGGCAGTAGAGAAAAAAGACGTTTGAGAGAAAAATAAGGACGCGAACAAGAAGTGAACAATAGTAAGGTGATTGGTAAGTGAGAGGTCGGTAATGACCTATCATCTATAATCAACAACATGCCAAAGTGAAGAAATTCAACCTCGTGATCCCTATATGCGATCCGGAAGCTGCCCTGGACAATAGGATCTTGTCGTTGAGTCGATGTGTGCTTGCTTGCATTCTTCTGCGGATGGACGCGATTCAATCTCGTTATCCACTTGCCGGGACAGCGGCTTCCTTTGTCTCTTGAAGACTCCGGAATCGGCTCTAATCATCGATAATAAATGGTGATGGTCAAGCTGTTTACCAATGCCGAGCCGTTCAAGTTATACCCTTAGACCTCAGGCGAGTCCTCGCATTTGACGTGCACTTCCGGAGACTGCTTGGGAATGCATACCAGTATGGATGACGCCGAGTGTGGTTTGTGCTCTGGAATGACATCCATTACGAGTCAGCTCAACATTACCAAAATCGTTTATACTATTACACAGCCACGAGGCAACGTTCCGCATTGCTTACCTTGGTTTTTATCTTCAGTGCTGATCTTCACTTTAAAGTCGTCTCGCAAGTACTCATGTGGCGGCGAGATCCTGACGCCTGGAGGTTCACCCTGATGGAAACAGGGCAACTCGTTCCGAAGAACCGCGAGGGCGTTCTCACCAAGTTTCAAGCTGTTCTCCAAGACAAGTCTTTCCAAGCTGACACATAACGGTGAGCGTTGTCGAGTACGGACGAGTTGCGCCAAGCTGTATTCAGTCGCAAAGCATCCGTCCAGTTCCAAATCTCGAAGCTTTGGACACCATTCTGGGTGATCGATAAGCATTTGCACAACGGTCGACCAAGGTTCGATCTTCACTGCGTCTTGGAGAGTTTCTCGAGCAAGGGCCCAATCCTCAAAATGCATGTACAAGTAGGCTAGCTATATGTACGGCAGAGCCTCTCTTCCCTTGCCTGCGAGAATAGCCTGTGGGTGAAACACGATTCACGTTAACATTCAAGTTTTGATTCGTCGTTCGCGCCTCCTATCGGTACTCACTTTTCTAAAGTTCGACTCGGCCGTTTGTTCCACCTCCAGTTCGTCTGAAGCTGGATTTTGTATACTCGATTGACCTGTTTCACTTGGAACATCCATAATAGAACTGATCTCCGACAGCGGTGAACTTGAAGGGGCTCTCTGGTTCCTCGCTTCTTCTCTGGCTTCCCCTTCTTTGCCATTTTCCGCTTCAACTTTTTCGATGCCCAAAAGTTGAATCCCTTTCAGAAACGGTGGACACCATTCCGGCAGTCTTCCGCAAACCTCTCGAGGAGGACAGTCCGGATAACGGAAGTCATGCCGAGGTGAGGGACCCAAGGTAAGACTGATGGAACGCGCTGTCGTTTGTGTACTCCGTCTTCCGCGGACTTTATACAAGAGAACCAGCCCCTGAGCATCTGGGATCGAACGGGGTGTAGGGGAAGTGACAACGACACCGGGTTGTGAAGAGGAAACACAAGAGCTGATACAATAGTTCAAGAACCAAATCCCAGCATGCTGCTTCCATTCTCCCTACGCGAATTCGCATTCTCATCACTGTACCGGCTCTTGTACGAGCTCGGCGACGCCGTCGTCCACTAGATATATACAACCGGGTTGAACATTAGGGTTGGCTGATCTTTAGTTAAATCTGTTGAACAATTCCAGGAAACACTCAGTTTCTTTTCTTCTTTCGGTCCCTTTCTTCCTTTTCCTGCTTTTCCTTTACTTTCTTCTCATCCTCCTATCGCTCTATGCTTTTTTCCATCATCGGTCACCAGGAGAGGCAAGGCAAGGTGACTACCTAATCATCATCAACGACCCTGCCCGCCCTACTCCTCGTCCTCACTCCCGCTCCTGCCCGGCCTGCGGACGACGAAGAGGATGTCTCCAACGGCGCATCAAGCGCGACTCCCGTCACGGGTTTCGGGTTCGTCGATGCCAACCCGTCCGAGGCCGGTGCTTGAGCAGCAGCGGAGGCGTATGAGTTGGTGCTCTTCAACGGTTGACGACGGGCGGAGGAAAGGACGGCGTTTGCCTTGTCTTGCGCCGACTTAGCAGTGTCTGTCGCGGATGATTGAATGCTGTCGGATCGTTTCTTGGCAGCAGCCGAGGAATAGATCTTGCTCGTGAACGGTCTTCACAAGCAAACGAGCGCATAGTCAGCGAGTTTGATCGGCATGGAAATCCGCTGCGCGCGCCCGCTCCCTAAGAACTCACCCTTCATAGACCAACGCAATTTCATAAACGAGGGCCACGAGCGCGCTGATCACCACCCCAGCGGGCCGGGCATACCACAGCGCCGTGCCGAGGAAACACAGCGTGGATCCGTTGTACATCGGGTTCTCGAGGATGTTGAACGGGAAGGACGTGACACGGTGGGACATGAGGATACCAAAGTAGTCCCCGAGGTAGGTTCCTGAGGCAGGCACAAATGCGGACGAGGATCAGTAAAGGCAGCCAATCGGAACGGGATAGATCTCATAAAAAGACGTACCGGTGACGCCTAATGCCCAGATACTGGTGATGACCAGCACCTGACCGAGGACGAACATCCCCGCTCCGGCGTACCTGATCAAAGGATGGGCCATGGCAGGCAACACAGGCTGGGAGAGGAGGGTCCGCTCGTAGCTACAGACGATCAAGGCAGCGGTTAACAACAGCGCAAGAAGGTTAATGGTTGGGAGGGAAGGAGAGGACGTACATGATGTCCCGGATGATACCGAGGGAGAAGATAATGACCGCGAGGACGTAGGTGCCGTTGTATGGCCCTCCGAAGAGCTTGGTCATGCTTTTATTACGGTACTCTGTTGCAGGCGGTCGCGGTTATTACCGGAGCGGTAAGGAGCGTAGAATAAAGGTTGGGAGGAGCCGGGGTGGGAAGAATTAGATAAAGAAAAAGGGCGATCGTCAGTTACCATACAGTGTTGATATCTGTGTGCCCACTTGGCGAGTTCCGCCATCTATCCGTGGTCCTGGAAGCTACGCCCCAAGCCGGTGCTTGGACAAGCATATGCGAGCCGATTGAACCGCATACTGCCACTCTGGAAGAATATACCATGCCGCCCCCGCGAGGCTATCGGATAGTGGAAAGTTTGACAACGACTATGCTTGCAGAGCGTCCAGCCTGACCTCCTATCCTGCAACGCTCAAACCGCTCCCACCTAGTCACCATCTAGCCACCGATCAAACCACCCGACTCACCATTCCGCGCAACTGTATTCCAAAACACGGGATTAAAGACCACGCTCGCCAAACAGATCCAAAACCACGGCTGTTCCCAATTGACGAGGAACTGCTTCATATGCGCCGGGTCGGCGTAGTTGATCCCTTTTGAGCCGAGGGCGGAGTACGCGGGGAACGCGAGGTCGGGGTTGAGGCGAGACTTGAGGTAGTCCATTGCGGGCGGTTGGAGGAGGGGACGGAGGGGCGGAGGAAGAAGGGGGAGGGAGGGTCAGCTTGAAGAAGAGGAGACAAGTCGACGTTCGTCCGCCGGTCAGCCAATCGCGGGGAAGCGGCACCTCGGGCGGCACCTCGGGCGGTAAATGGCTGGAAATTGACCGCCAAATTAGGGGACAATTTGCCATCTCCGATTTTGAAAATAAATCTGACTTGGGCGCACCATCTACTGGAGCTGTGGAGCGACGTGGATATCATCAACACGGCGGCGCCATCACTCCCCACGCCCCGGCGTAGGCACAACCCCCCCATACACCATGACTGCCCCCAGAGACTTTCTATCCGGCCACCCCGGCCACCTGTACGTATCGCCCCTGCTCCCGTCTCTGTGTGGGTCCGCTCATCCCTCCCTTCCTATTTCGCAGCGATGAGGCACAACAAACAGCGCTCGCCCAGTTCCGCGCCGTCCTCGAGTCACAGGACCTGATCCCCTCCAGCCCGTCCGACCCGAGGATCAATCCCGGCCCGGGGTACGATCGGTTCACCGACGCGCACCTGTTGCGGTTTTTGAGGGCGAGAAAGTTTGATGTCGAGCGGGCGAGGGTGATGTGGGAGGGATGTGAAAAGTGGAGGAAGGACTTTGGGACGGATGAGGTTGCCAGGTGAGTCTGAAGATGGGCCGCTGCGGAGATGTGGAGTGTGCAAGCGCGATTCAAGCGCCATGGGCTACAAGATCAAGACTCCCTCGAGGCCGCTTAGAGCAGTGATGGAGAAGGCCGATCAGCCTCTCCACGGCCCGAACTTGCTTCCTCAGCCTTTCAGCGTACCACATTTCCCCCCCTAAACCTCATTCACTAACGCCCTTACCTCATCAGAAACTTCCAATACCCCGAGCAAGTCGAAGTGGACAAGTACTACCCCCAGTTCTACCACAAGATGGACAAGGTCCGTTTCCCTCTTCCCGCTTCCCCTGGAATCTCCCCGCTTACCCCTCCCTCACGGCACAGGACGGCCGACCGATCTACATCGAGCGCCTCGGCAAGCTCGACGTCGCCAAGCTGTACGCGCTCACCACGCAAGAGCGCCAGCTGCAGCACTTGGTCTCCGAGTACGAAAAATTCCTCAGGGACCGATTGCCGGCGTGTTCCGAGGCGTCGGGCCAGTTGGTAGAGACCAGTTGCACGATCATGGACCTGCAAAATGTTGGGTTGAGCAGCTTCTATAGGGTCAAGGATTATGTTAGTGCCGCTAGTACTATCGGACAGAATTACTGTGAGTCCCGTATGGAGGTAAGGATGGGGAAGACGCGCACAAGCTTATCGCCACGATTCTTGCAGACCCCGAAACTATGGGTAAATTCTACATCATCAACGTAAGTCCCCCGGGTACCCCATGCCAACACAGCACACTGACCTCCCCCGCATCTCAACCGCCAGGCACCCTACCTCTTCTCCACTGTCTGGTCCCTTATCAAGCCCTGGCTCGACGAAGTCACCGTCTCCAAGATCTCCATCCTGGGCAAAAACTACAAGCAGGAACTGCTCAAGCAGATCCCCGAAGAAAACCTCCCTGTTGATTTCGGAGGCAAATGCAGTTGTCCTGGTGGATGTAGTTTGAGCGATGCGGGACCTTGGAACCCGAAGCTTTAATCTTGCATGGTCGCGCAGAAGCGGCGAGACAGGGAGGAAGGGGAAAGACTGTGTAAAAGCTAGAAGCTAGATGCCCGATGCCACGCCTAGTTGTCAACCCGTTTTGTAGACCCTCTAGGGCGTTCAACCGATATCTGTGAGCAAATTCGAAAAAGGATGTCGACGAGCAGCCGAGGAACCCGGAAATCAGGACTTGTTGCTCCTTGCTCCTTGCTCAGTAGTGGGGTATGAGAGCAAACGTCGTGTAAAAGAAAAGACTAATGGGATGATAAGTAGGTAACGCATCTTTCACGTTTACGGACAAGTACAGTTTCCGGTGCACAAGCTGGGATTCACGCTTCACATTTGCTTCAATTTCACGTTCTCGGGTTTTCTAAATTTTCAAGGATAGCTCATGTCGCTCTTCACCAGCATCTTCATCGAACCAATATCATCTCGTCGATTCCCACACCAAGTAATACACGAACCATTTGATCTCAATGTTAGACTGTACCGCAGAGGGCTATGGTAGAATCAAGCACCAATGATGATTAGCGCAGTCGCAGTATTCCGTCACAGGAAAACTCACCTGATCTCTTCTGACCTGTAGGGAAGCCGATCTCAAACTGCTCTCTCCAATAGAAGATCTTTCCAGTCCAAGTTCAAGCGATGCGCCATGCACGTGTCAACTTCCGTGCCCATTGATTGATCAGGCTTCATTTCAGACGAAGGGTCGAAACCAAAGTCGTCCCGCATGTACTGCGTCTTCTCACACTGTTTTCGGAAACTCCCCAATGTTGCTAGGTAAGAGGATTCTCGATCCAAGGAAATCGAGAATTCTTGTACCCCGCGGCTTAGTACCATAGTAGCTCTTTCTGTGAGACACATGTTGCCCTCCAAAACCAGTCGTCGGATCGTAGCGCATCCGGGCAGACATCTCCTTGTTCGTACGAATTCGACCAACTTGCTACCCGAAGCGAAACACGCATGCAGCTCCAAATCTTCGAGGTTCGGGCACCACTCGGGATGATCGATAAGAAGCTGCAAAACGTGCATCCTCGCACGAGTGTCAAGCGATTCTCCTTGGTTTTCTTGATTGGGCCACGGTTTGCCAACTTTTGCAGCCACGATCTTCAGTTTGGTCACACCCTTCAATCGAGACAGCCATTCCTCCAACCTCGATACAAGATCGTACTCGTAGCAAAAGAATTCGACGTGTTTCAATCTAGACAGTGTTTCGAAGGTGGTCGGAGCTTCATCTACTCCGGGTATCAATGTCAAATGGTGTTTTCGAACCAAGGGCAGACACCATGCAGTCCATTCAGCTCCTACTACTATATAGCTCAGGCTTTCGAGGTTAGGCGCAAAGACATCGATGCACCATATTGAGGGAGAAGGCAGAACGAGTTTTCGAAGATGCATCAAGACGATTCTTTTTCCCACTCCAAATGGTGCCATGTGTTCTCCCAGAGCAAGATAGGTAACCTCTAAGGATTCGAGCGCCGGCGCGCCCCGTAAAGCAGAATGAAGCTGATCCACCTGATATGCTGTTAGTAATCCCAACACTGAGGGAGCGTAAGAGTTATCGAACGCGCATCCGTGCACTTTCAAACGTTTTAAGGAAGGATACTGAATGATGCTATCACAGTTCTGGTGGATCCTTGGGTCGTTTGCCGACATAAGACTCTCCACCAACCTCATTCGAAAGTTAACGCCGACGACTTCCAAAGTCTTGAGTTTTTGAGGAATCACCGAGTCCAGACAAACGAGCAAATTAGGAGGCTCGTTAGCTCTGACAGGTCCACAGTGAATGACCAAATTTTGAACGTTCAGCACATTCTCTTTAAACTTTGTCTGCACAACTTCTAGAGCTTTCAAACCAGTCAGGCCAAGATGAAGCGTTTTAGCAGTCCAAGCATGATCTTGACTAAACTTCCACAGCCGGTTGATTCCGGGCTTGTCGAAGCCTTGTATCTTCATAGTGTCCAGATTACCATTTGATCGCTTGATATAGGTTTGAGCGATCTCATATTGCCATTTTTCGGCGGGTTGCTTAATGGTAACACCTCTGCTTAGTTCGACCTTTTTCCAAAGCGACCGACAATTCTCCGTCAGGGATTTTCGCCACTTTTGGTTCACCCAACTAGATTGCCACACAAATTTGCTGTCGGAAGCCAGTCCGAATTCCATGATTTCGACCAGTAGCTCCAAGGGCAAGATATCGAACGGATCCGTGCTGGTTAGGCGAACTTTCTGGTCGTCCAACTGTTCTTTGAGTCGAAAAAGCTTGCTCCAGTAGAACCCTCTCTCTTCCTCCGGGATAAGGCAAACTCCTCGCGCATAACTGGTATACGCGTTACCGAAATCTTCCAAACGCTCGTAACACACAGAGAGCTGGAAAAGGGTTGATTCAGAGAACGGAAGGAGCTTCAATACTTGCAGGGCAACTTCCTTTGCATCGGACCATGCTTCACGTCTCATGTGAAGGGGAATCAGCGGCATGAGGCTATGTGCCTCGGTTCTGTCCCGATGTGATACAGCCTGTCATCAAGACATCATTCATTCAGTTTTCATTCTCCGCGGTGAAAACCATCCAGGATAGACTTACAGGATGCAAGTCGGCTTGAGATTGTCCTGCCAACAAACACTCTCCTCGTCTTCTGCATTTCTCCAAGAGGGTAATTGCATCTGGTGATACTTGATGGGCTTGTGGAGAAACGGAAGGACCAGCCGAAGGGCAATGCTTCGTCTGTTCTGACAAATTCGTTCTCTGCAGTTTCAAGGAAGCACGCTGGGAGTGGTCTACCAAGTCAGAAAGCTTGACACATAAAGGGAAACGGGTATTTTTGGATCCTTCGGACATCGTGATAGCATTCGGAGACAAATTCGGTAGTATTTGCGTGAACCAAGTTTAGGAGTATCACTGCGAAGTCCCACAGTTCCAAGGGATTTAACCACAGCGGCCGCAGCGTCCTCGAGAGTCTCTGATGAAAAGCGCAATAGACAAGGGGTAAGAGAGTTAAAAATGTCAGATATGAATGATGGGTTTGAATGTAGCGCTGTGACTGGCGTGGTTCGAGCTGAGGAACTATTTGAACTGCTGATATGATGAAGTGAGGATTCCACTTGCGCAAAGCAGCCTACAGTGGATATAGTTTCAGATTCTACACGGTGCCTGACAGGAAGTATGACTTACGCTTCGAAGCCTCTGAGATGAACGAAGTTGCGTTCGGTAGGATATAAGGGTACCGCTGATCCCAAATTAGAGGTAAGAGGATCACGAGAATAGATTGTCAAGAGGATTTCAACCTCGGCAGCTGATCTGATGAGCAAGGGGTGACCTTCGACGGTGTGACAGTTCTACTAGCTGCTCTACTTGATTTCATGTGATTCCTGTCAACAGCTCCGTCAACTCGATACGTTCTTGGAAACCAAAAGCCCCGGCGGCCGCTTCGTCATCTCGGCCCCGCTAGGTGCCCCGCTTTCGAACAACATTTTGATTCATCTCCTATATCCCTATTCCCGACCTCGTCTTCATGAACTTCTCTCCTAACTGCGGTCGCCTTCCCCTAAGTCACATTTCCCAGATAGCATCATCCCTATCATATTATCTCTTAGCCACAAATCATCCAGGAAGAAGGGACCTTAAACGGAAGCGCGTCAAATCGGGCCGCATTCGGCTCGACATGACATTCGTCATCAGGACTGTCCTCCTTGAGAGGTTTCCGGAAGGACTGCCGGGATGGAGCCTCCCCTTGTTGGAAGGGATTCAACAACTCGGCGTCGAAACCGTGCAAGGCCTCGAGGCGGAAAATGGCATGGAAGAGGTTACCAGGGATGAAAGGACACCTTCAAGTTCTCCGCTATCTGGGAGCAGTTCCATGATGGACTTGAGCAGCGTAGAGACGGAGGACAATGTAAAAGAAGAACCGCCAGAGGAAGCAGAAGGAGAACAGACGGCTGAACAGCATTTCAGGAAGGTGAGTGTCGATAGGAGACGTGATTGGTAAACCCCACAGCTTTAACTTTGATATCGGTCATTGCATCCCATAGGCCATCATGTTGAGCAAGGGAAGAGAAGCCCTACCGTACATATGGCTAGCCTACTTGTACATGCAGTCTGAGGATTGGCAGTTGCCCTGTTTCCATCAGGGTGAACTTCTACGAGTCAGGATCTCGCCGCCACATGAGTACATGCGAGACAACTTTGAAGTAGAAATGACTGCTGAAGACCAGAATCAATGTAAGCAACGCGGAACGCTACCCTCTTCATGTCGAGAATGAAGAATGACCTGAGAATCCCATCCATATGCTGACTGGTGATTCATGCCATACCAGAGTTTCACCCACGCACCACGGCTTCCTTACAAGAAACAGGTGCCTCGATCATTCTCACGAGGCGACCTCAAACATGAAACCTCGCCTGATGTCTGAAGCTCACACTGCATCATATTGGCATTAGCAAACAGTTTTCTGCGCAAAACCGCTGGCTATTCGGTATGCTCACGACACAAAGCAGACAATCACTCTGACGAAACGAAGTAACGGGACTTGATATTGTTTATTCGCAGAAAGCAAGCATGGACACTACATCCACTCGACAACAACATTCTATTAGGCTAGATTAGTTTCTGGATTAGCAAATGGAGACTGCAATCGTGCAAATAGGTATCGTAGCAATCGTTATTCGGTAGAACAAAGAGACCAAGACATCTATGAAGAACAGCGTCTCGAGAGTTGCAGTAGTGCCCGTAATAAAGGCCATTAAGATGAGATATTGTGCGCTACGATTTTGAGCAACCCTTCTCCTGAACAGCCTGCTGCTTGTCCATGCGCATCGTATACGTTGGTCCGTCATAGTCGTGCAGAAAGGCTCTTGTTACACAACTCTGCATAGATTAACGATCATATCTGTGAACTGTTTTTTTATACGACAAGCTGGAACTGGACCTTGTTGTTATATGACGATATACGTATACTCGAGGTAATACAAGCCAGCCTGATCATTTTCTCCTTTCGACCCATCGTACAAGATGAACTTAAATGTCTCTTCGCTTGATCGCCACATTGAACTCCAACGGCTTCCTCAAGAATCCCTCGGCGGTAGCCAACTATTGACAGAAAGACGTGTAAGCAGAATCACGGGACATCTAGCGACATGTTCTACTGACCTTCTTTCCAGGTTCGAGTGGTTCGATGTCATATCGGTGAATAACAGAAGAAATAAGGAGCGCCAACTCCATGGATGCCAGGCTGTAAGGAATAGTACGTTAGTCCTCAAGCTGATAGCGGCGTCCGTCAAACGATACGTACTTTCGCCCAACGCAAGACCTGGGACCGTAACTGAAGGGCACAAAGCTGGATTGCAGCAACTTCGAGTCTCGTTCAAACCAGCGTTCCGGCCTGTACTCCTCGCTATCCTCGCCCCAGACAGAGGTGTCTCGGTGTATCGTGTAAGCCTGTCGTATGGAAAGTAGGTTAATACATGATTGATTGTGGCGCGTAGGAGTGCACTTACTGGTACGCTGACTGTGGTTCCTCCTGGGAAAAACTCGCCAAGGATCGTCGCGCCACCTTCAGGTACAAGTCGGGGTAGTCCAATAGCAGAAGTCGAGTGGAGTCGGAGGGCTTCATCGATGCAGGCTTGCAAGTAGGGCAAAGACTTAACATCTTCGTAATCGAAGTGCAAGACCTCTTCACCGTCAGCTTTCTCTTCAGCCACCTTGTCAAGTTCATCTTGCAATTTCTTCATTATTCGGGGGTTGTTGGACAAGTAGTAGACAATAGCACATGACGAGTTGGAGGTGGTGTCGGAACCCGCGATGAGTTGGGTCAAGGCTTCAGCAGTCAACTCTTCTCGACCCATGGGCTTTCCGGTCTCGTCTTTACCCGCTTGCAGCTTGGCCAATAAGTCCTCTCGGTCGCTCGGGTTGTCCAGTCGGTCACCGACGGCAGCAATAGCGATACCTGCTAGATTCTTCACACTTTGCACACCTCGGCGGAACCAAGGTAACTTCTGCGCCAACGGTCGCATCCACATTGGCAAAACACCGAGCGTGGCAGAGTATTCGCCACGGTCGTTCAGGATCTGAATGGCGGGGAGGTAGACGGTTTCGTTGCTTCCCTCCAGCTTGACAGGCGCGATGTCTTTGGCAGACTGAAGCATGCCGAAGGCTTTGCCGAAGCAAAGCGTGGAAATTACGTCGAATGCAAAGTAGTTGAACCCTGGGGAACACGAGATCAGTCGATGAACACGCTGCAGCTAATTGGAACAACTTACAGTTCAAGATATCGAAGACGGCCCGGCCATTGGCAGTGTTGCCATCTACTCCTGGGAACTTAGCTGCCTTCTCACACATGCCATCCCATTGCTTGAACATTTCGACGATGGCTGCAGTAATGTGCGGTTCGAAGGATTGAACGTTTTTCTGAACGAAGAGGCACCATTAGCAAAGTTTCCCAATGTAGATATAGCCTCCCTCATGACTCACCATCGAGAAGACATGGCTAACAATCTTTCTCTTCCTGGTGTGTTCCGCTCGGTCCCTCGTGTTGAACAATCCTCTTCGGATGCTGACGAACGCATCGTAGAACTCGGTCTTGACGAAACCGTTTCCGTGGCCATAAACCTCGTTGATAGCCTTGTGGTCGGCAATGGAGACATGGTCGGGGGCGATTCGGACAAATTTACCATGCTTCTTGTGTTGGTCGTGCACCACTTCGTATCGGTTTCCGTTTCCGGCTTGACGGGCGATCCATAGCTTGGAAAGCGCTGCCGGGAGCGGTCCTGGATATTTGCGGAAGCCGTTGGGGTCAAGGACGTAAGGGATGAACACCGAGAGAAGCTATGGTCACAGGGCACAGGAGGCACTGATGAGCTTGCGGGACTGGGAGAGACGAACGGAATGGAGAACTTACAGCAATTGCAATTATCACAGGAATTCCGACCATAGGGTCGGTCAACCTGTTGATCAGATCAGACACCTTTTGTAAAACCAGGCTGTCGGACATGTTGGGAGGTGGTTTGCTCTGAAGTGGGGCGAGGGCTTGAAGGTTGCGCTGCTGCCGTATGCGACGAGTGGTTGTTGGCGGTAGTTGCAGACCAAATTTCAACAGAACTAATCGTTCAGAACTTTATATCTTTGGAGGAAGGGCAATAGAGGTCCACGGAGCACACTCCTCCGACGACAGCTGTTGGCGTGATGTTCCAAACTGAATCTTAGCGACCACTAACCTTAGTCGGAGGATATGAGTACACGGTATGCGTGAGCGTCTGGCCGTCCAGAGCCACGGACGACATGCCGTGTCGAGCGTAGTAGGGATGCTACGGCGGACCGGTGACCATGGCATGAGGATCCGGCGCAGGTAGCGCAGACCCGCCTAGGCCAATAGGCGTGGAGAGGTTGAACACGAATCCGAGATCTTGGTGTTTTGCATCCGAGACGGGATATCTTCTCCACGCTCGTAGACGGCCGTTGTCTGGAGCTCCAGAGTTCCTCCAGCCAGGATACCCGATCATCCGAACACCTTGTTTTCGAAGAGCTGAGCGGCTGGCTGCGCGGGGAACTGCCCCAGGTAGCGGGTACATAACTGGTGAGGGTGAGTGGAAGACTGAGCTGGAGATTGCATCTGGGAGTTTACTTCCCCCGCATATCCTGAACCAAGGCAGGGAGGGTCCCTTCTTTCCGCAGTTCCGAAAACGCTGGCATTTTGCTACGGTAATCACTCGTCTAGCTTAACAGCTTACTTGCGAGATCTTACGCCTTTCCCTATATGAAGTGTTCATCTCTACCGGATAGCTGTGACAGACCGTATCGCTTGCAGGCAGTGGGGAATGACCGATATGTCCAGAAGAAAGGTTTATAGGTGTAAACCTGGTCGTAATGGACAGCGACCATCTTGAAACCAGTATTTGCCTGCTTTGATGGCGGCGAAAAGACCCACTATCCTGTTGTCGGTTGTCAAGAGCATCCTGTCAGAACAAACATATAGTGATCAACTTGGATACTCACCTGTACGAGCTGCTATCCGTTGAAGCAAGGCGCCCCCAGGAACCGGCTACGTTTCAGCTTGAAATTCGACGGCATGTTATTCGGACAAGATGAGCTACGAGAGCTGCTTCTAAATTAGTGGACCACTCCGGTACTTGATGCAACGATAATAGGCTAAAGACCTTGCTCACACACCGGGCAACATATTGCTCGGGTTGCTTGGAAGGATTCTTGATGAGTTCTGGCCCACATCACTGTGCACCCGCTAAGCCGCTTAATACCTAGTCGGGTAGTTGAAGATCATTATAGGCTAAAAGAATTGCTCACAAACCCGGCAAGATGATGCTCAGATACCTCAGATGTATTCCTGGTGAGTTCTGATACACTTCTTGCCTTGGTAAGCCACCTAGTACCTGCTCTCAAGCGCCTCCCCACACGATTCGCTCGTCTCTGGCAGTTTCACTTCCTGCGCTACTTCCTGAAAGACGACTTCCCGCTGACATGTACCCCTCCGCACTATACCCCAGGGCCCCAGAAAGCTTCCTCTCAAGGGCGTCTCCACCGGAGCCCCGGTTGGGGCCTTCGAGTGGTTCCTCTCTCTAGTTGTATTTCGAGCGATTGTCTTCGACATCTATTACAGGTAAGTGTAAATTTGTAGTATATATGGCGGGATGGGCAAGCCAGTATTCAGTCAACCCCCTTACCTGCATTCGGTCGGAGGAAATCAAATCGACAACGTACCTCCCGAAACCTCGGTATGAAGCCTGACACGACACTTCCACCGTATGGGGATGACACCATGAAACCTGAGCTGGAACATTTGGAGTTTGGGTCCAAGGAACATATAGACATACGCGAAGCCATTGTCACGGTCTTTCCTGAAACTGACGAGAACGGCAACCCCGTGGAACCAATTGACCAAGCTGCCAGTAATCGTCTCGCTCGGAAGGTATGTTGAGGGCAACTCTAGTCCGACTCACGGTAACGACTCTTATCCGTCCTCAATTTGCCAGATCGATTTACACATCGTTCCCATATTGGCTTTACAGTACCTGTAAGTCCCATGACAAAGATTGACTGGGATTCTCCGTGTTCACTAAGACTTGCGATTTACTTGATAGTTTCGCCTTCATTGATCGAGCCAACATTGGCAACGCCAGGATAGCTGGACTGGAGCGGGACTTGAAGCTGACAGGGAACCAATACAATATCTTGTTGTCCAGTAAGTGCGCGCTTGAGCCGAAGCATTCGAAGTAAAACACAGTCCTGACATCCCAGTGCTGTGACCACAGTCTTCTACGTCTCATATATTGTCTTTGAGATCCCGGCAAACTTATTCACGAAATGGCTCGGACCAGGCAGGGTCATCCCTCTGTACACAGTCGCCTTTGGGATTCTTTCCCTTTCTTGCGCCTTCGTGAACTCATACGAAGCGGCTCTAGCAGTACGGTTCCTGCTAGGTCTAGCTGAAGCGGGCAAGTCTTGGTCTTACCTCGTCCGAGCTCTACTAACCCCTTTCCCCCTTTACAGGGCTATTTCCCGGGATCGCTTATTACTTCGGGCGCTGGTATCGTCGGGAAGAGATCACGTTCCGAATGGGTCTATATATTGCTTGCGCACCGCTTGCGGGAGGGGTCGGAGGGTGAGCTTCGTTTTTGTTCGTTGAGATTCGGTCTATATCTTTACACTGTTGCCTGATCCCTTTTAGATTACTCGCTTCGGGTATCCTGAAGATAGACGGAATCGGACAGGTTCATACTTGGCAGCAGATCTTCTTGATTGAAGGCATTATTACTACTGTCATCGGTATCGCTGCGTACTTCTTGATGTCAGACAGGCCCGAGACGGCTCGATGGCTGTCTGAAGACGAAAAGAAGCTTGCGGCACGCCGGCTCAAGGCAGATCAGGTCGGATCCAGCGTTCTTCTGGAGCAGATGAACATTCGAGCTGTCAAGCAGGGGATCTTCGCCACGACCACCTTGGTTAATGGGTTCATCTTCTTGCTCAGCAACATCACCGTCACAGGTGTAGCGTTCTTTGCGCCTACGATTGTCAAAACTATATATCCGACTAAATCAACGATCCAGCAGCAACTCTATACCGTTCCACCATATATCTTGAGCACGGCGTGCACATGCTTGGTAAGTTTGAAATTCCCTTGTATAATCCTGGGCATTTAAGCTGACCTCGTTCCTGGAAAACATCGTGTGCATAGATTCCATATTTGTCGACCAGGGTCAAGAGGAGGGGGATCGTCATGCTGTGCACCGCGCCACTGATGATAATTGGCTACATTATCTTCGTCTCGACTACCAATGCGACAGCTCGTTATGGTGCCCTCTTCCTTATCTTGGCGGGAGCTCCTAGCTTTGGAGCATTCAGTACGTCCATGCGCCTTATTTGATGCCTGCCCCAGCTCATTCTCGCCAATTTCTCGTTGTAGCGAATGGTTGGGCCGCTATGAACGTTGCAAGCGATACTGCCAGAGCTGCAGCTTTGGGATGCGTAGTCATGATGGGTAATTGCGGAGGTCTCATCAGGTAAGGCCCAACGAAAGACCTTTCTGAATAGCTCGGCTGAAATATGAATCTCTAACACACAGTACCTGGTCATTCATGCCTTCGGACGGACCAAATTACCCGTAGGTCTAAATTTATAAAGAGAAATCATTCCCGACTTCACAGCCAGTCTCACACCCGTTGCCGTCTTTCCCTGTATGCTCCGGTGGATGCGCTCTCCAGTATCGGAAATTTTCTCAACCTTGCAACCAATTCGACCATATTCCTTGCAACGGCCTATTTGCTCTGGTTTATTCAAAACAACAACAAGAAGAGGGAAGCTGGGAAGTACGATCACTACCTTGATGCCGTGCAACCCGAAGAAGCATACAAGTTGGGGAACAACCACCCTGGCTTTAGATACAAGACTTAGGCTGCCTGACAACTACCCCTTCTACGAATTTCTTGTATTGACTATCAGAGCCGTATTTCGGAAATCAAACCTATCCACTTACCTCACAACGAAATCACCCTTGTTAAAAAAGGGCGAATGACTATATTCATGCAGCGATACACCTCTGCTCCGCTTGAAATTTCGCCTCCAAGTGTCTGTTTTGTAACCAAACCCCTGACACGGTCCACGAAAATGGCAGCATTTGATTACCCACAAGCATCCATATTGACTGACGCTCACATACGCATACGTCGCATAGCCCGTTACATTTGCTGTTCCTTTTGTCACCGAGCTTCCCGCAAGCTTCCTAAGCCTGCCCACATCCCATAGCATTATCTTACTATCTATACTTCAGGATCCACATAAGACGCCCAACTTGTGCCCTCCTTTCACGTCAGTGCCTAAGTCTTCATGTCCTGTATATAGAAAGCTATGTCCAGACCGGAGATATCCGGTTCATAGCGTGGCAAGTGATGCGCCAAGGACGACCATTTACCCTGGCACTCGTCGTTCTGCCAATCAGGGCCTGTCCGAGCCGTTACGCCTTCCGCCTCTGCTCGAAGTCGTTGGAAATCTTCTGCTTGGATTTTCGCGTTTTGTGTCAGAGTAGATTACACACCATGCTGATTGGAGGCATTTGTGTATGTTGTGTTGGAAGACAGACGAAAGCGCTACCAGCTGCGCTACCCCGCAAAACGGATGCTGTTACCTGTGTTCCATCGGACAACCGGTCGAGTGCGGAAACCTGACAAATGATTTACGCGAGGTGTTTCCAGCTGAGACAACTAGAATGAGCCCAAGTTCGAGACCCAGGCAGATATCCACACGAAATAGCCTGCGAAATGGTAATTGATGGAGATCCATTCGGGATGGGCGTGCTGGGCGAACTGCTGAGCGGAGGATAGCTATGCGGTGCTTTTGTTCTCCAAACTTTCTCCAGGCATTCGCTTCGACTGCTTCTGTGGGGGTGGCTGATGGGGCTCAACGGAGCCTTGAGCTGCGGTTCTCCATCTAGCTTGCCAGATCTCCAGGAAACGTGCGGGTCTGCACATACAGTACATACACCAAAGGTTGCCCCGCTGCCTAAGCAAACAGTAACTGGTTAGGCGGCCCATCAGGGGTGAAGGGCAGCAGGAGCTCCGGATTTGCGAGGGAACTCATCCTGGGTCTTGGCGTCGAAGGATCAGGAGGAGTATATAACATACCCTTCAGTTTCCCTTCTCCGACCTCTTCCAATCCCTTTAAGCCAAGCCACCTCACACTTCAGCGAGCAAATATCGTTTGCTCCAATGGCGCAACATACGACACTACCAGCATACGATGACGAGGCGATGAAGCACGAACTCTCCCACGTAGAGTTCGGGACCAAGGAGCACGTGGACCTCCATGACGCCGCTGCAGCTGGTCATTTGGCAACCGACGAACACGGTCATGCTCTTGTGCAAATTGACAAGGCCGCAAGCGACCGTCTGGCTCGAAAGGTATGCTCTGGCAAAGCCGAGGGCGTGGAATGCGGTAATAACGCGTGTTCGCTTTCCCGACCGACAGATTGATTGGCACATTGTCCCTATCGTGGCTCTACAATACCTGTAAGCACTTACAAGACTTGTTTGTGGCCTGGATCTTCTTGAGCTGACAGCCTGTTCTACAGTTTCGCTTTTATCGACCGAGCCAACATCGGTAACGCAAGATTAGCTGGTCTGGAGAAGGACCTGAAATTAAAGGGGTTCGATTACAATGTTTTGCTTTCTAGTGAGTCTCCCAGGTTTCGGTTCGTAAGCTAGACATCATGTATACGGGACTGATGTTCGAAATTCAGTCTTCTACGTCTCTTATATTGCCTTCGAAATTCCCGCCAACCTGTTCACTAAATGGCTAGGGCCTGGGAAAGCCATCCCGTTGTACACTATCACGTTTGGGGTACTTTCTCTCGCCTTCGCCTTCGTCAATTCGTACGGTTCCGCTTTGGCTGTGCGATTTTTGTTGGGCGTCTCCGAAGCGGGTAAGTTTCTGTGGATTCTTTTGCCATTTAGTAAAATTCATTGACCTTTGAAACGATTAGGTATGCTTCCCGGTATCGCCTACTACTTGAGTCGGTGGTATACGAAAGACGAACTGGCATTCAGATTGTCTCTTTACATCGTCTGTGCGCCGCTTGCCGGTGCTTTCGGAGGGTAAGCAATTCGAGAAGAGCCTTTGGCGCCTTCAGCGTGATGATGCTGAGTGTCCCACATTATTTTAGTCTCCTTGCTTCCGGCATCTTGAAATTGCACGGCATTGGCAGCGTGCACACTTGGCAACAAATCTTCTTGATCGAGGGCATCATCACCACGGTGATCGGTCTCGCGTCCTATCTCTTGATGACTGACAGGCCAGAGAAGGCCCGATGGTTGTCCCAGGAGGAGAAAGACTTGGCTGCCAGCAGAATCAAGGCTGAACATGTCGGAGCGACTGTCGTGTTGGACAAAATGAACAAGCGAGCCATCAAGCAGGGTATCTTTGCCCCGACCACATTGGCAATCGGCCTCATCTTCTTATTGAACAACATCACCGTGCAAGGCGTCGCCTTTTTCACCCCTACAATCGTCAGAACGATCTATCCCAAGAAGTCGACAATCCATCAACAGTTGTTTACGGTACCGCCCTACATCGTAGGAGCTGTGTTCACTGTCTTAGTTAGTAATCTTTCCTCTCTCGGTGTTACCTATATCCCTGACTGGATCTTGCGTGAATAGTTCCCCTACGTGTCCATGAAGATCAGGCGAAGAGGAATCATCATGATGTGCAGTGCCCCTTTGATGATGATCGGCTACGTTATCTTCCTTGCCACCGAGAATGCCAAAGCCCGTTACGGCGCAATCTTCCTCATCATGATGGGAGCTTTCAGTTTCGGGGCTCTTTGTAAGTATTTTAACGATTTCGCTTCGGTTATCGAAATCGCATCGCTAACCCATTCCATAATCCTGTGTTTCAGGCAATGCCTGGGCGGCCATGAACGTTGCCAGCGACACTGCGCGAGCGGCAGCTCTTGGATTCGTTGTTATGGCGGGCAATTGCGGCGGTTTGATCAGCACTTGGTCATTCTTGCCAAAGGATGGTCCAAATTACCCGTAAGTTCATTCGTACACATACCTGGCTGAACGGGACTCACCGTTTCGCTCCATTTGTGTTGTAGGATCGGCAATGGACTCAATCTTGCCACGTCGAGCTGTATCTTTGCGATTTCGGGTGGTCTTCTCCTTTTCATTCGAAGCAACAACAAGAAGAGAGACCAGGGTCAATACGACCACTACCTGGACGGCGTGCAGCCCGAGGAAGCTTACAAACTCGGAAACAACCACCCTGGCTTCAGGTACAAGCCCTAAACAGCCATACCAGAGTTATATATTGATTCTACAAGTTGTATACATCATGTCATTTATCGGGGGCTGCATGGAGATGGTCAATTGTTCGGCGCGGCTATTCAACAGGCGCTGTGCGCTGGCTACAAAACGATGGCGATGATCTCGAGTCCAAGTGAAGTACAGGGCCATTCTATCGGTCTAGCTTCACGTCAAGAGTGAGAATGATATCCTAGATGTATAACCTGCTACAACTGTAGCATGAGCGGCAGCCTCGGTCGCGGACCAATTTGGTCTTACCCAGCGCCCAAGTCGCTAGTATTCTGCGATCTTGAATTTTCTTTTAAAATGCCTGAAGAAGCGATCAACGATACTTTCCTCCAACATGGTCAGGACGAAGGTACCAATATCTATCTCACTTTCTCCTTGACGGTTTGTGTTTTACGAAGCATGGCGACACATCTGCTCCCCATCACAGAAGCGACATTCTCCCGCTAGTATTTCGCTTAGGTAAGCCAGACGAGTAGCAATCACGCGCGTGGAATTATACAAGGGGGCCCCGCGAAGCAAGACAGGAAGTGTCGAACGACAAGGTAATAGCAGTCTAGAAGGTAATGGCAGTCCAGTGCTAGAGCTCCTTATCCCTGTCGCAAGCCCTAGGAACACGAAGCCGCAACCGACTTGCTCTTACAATCAGCAAACGCTTACAAAGCAGAAGGAAACTTTGCATCGGTGGGGCTGGCGTTTTCACGAGAAGCGACGAAAAGGATCAACCAAGGTGATCCGCAGCACGAGGCGGAGTTATACGTGCAACCGGGAAAGCCGGTAAAGATGTTGGGCATGTCGTTGAGTGGGATTGACAATGTACGGCATAGGGACAAGGAGGTGTGTCACGTCCGACCGGTTTACGAACGAAAGCAAGGAGGGAGGAGCGGAACGGCTTGCGCTGCTGACTAGGAGTCGGGAGTGTTCTTACCGATGCCAAAGGCCGAGAACAATGTGGTCAGAGGGCGGTGTAGGCCGCCCGAGGGTAGACGCCTTCATCGAGCGCGGTAAGCGCGAAACTCAAGGTCTTTGTCTTTTCGAGGCTGTCGTAGGACGGACGACTCTCGTGCTTATACTGAGCTCGGAGAAGCATTAGTATCATCGTTCTTCAAGGCCACCGTAGGGCAGGTGGGATTCATTAGCATCGCAGAGACTGATGAGGAGGGAGTTGGCTCTGGTCACAGACAATGCTGGACATCTGCTGGAAGGTGCACTCGCTCATTATCAATACTCCGGATCCCGGCGGTTTTTGGACGTAATGATCAAGGTGAGCTTACGCCGCTCTTGGTCGATGGAGACCTACTTGCTTATTACAAACCTCCTGCAGTATGTCGAATGCTTTATGAAACATGGAGGACCCAACGAGGGCCAACTACACGGGTACCCTGGTCATCCGTAACTCGAACTTGCCGTTCTCCGTTTGTACGCTGTCACCAAGAATCCTGAGCATCTCGCATTTGGCCAGTACTTGTTTGCTGCTCGTGAAGTCAAACGTGAGGATCAAGGAGGGGACCACTATTTCGTATATGAGGCCAGAGTACGCAAGAATTCGTTGCATTATCATACCATGGATTCGGTTGAGGATCAGGGGTGAGTACGCAACGATGCATAAAAGTGTGCGGGAATTAACAATGTTGGCTAACCTTCGACAGCTACAATCAATCCCTTTCCCTGCATGACCCAGATACAAGAGTTAGACATGTTGGGCCGAAGGTCGGCATTGTCTGTCAAAGCGCCAACAGCAATCATGCCACATAGTATACTTTCGAACACCAATGGCCATACTAACGGGCACAATCAAGAGGGTCAAGCTCCGCCCAGCAAGCGTTATTCGCCTCACGACCAAGTGTGGGATCCCTGCACCAACTCAAGCTCTGACGGATGGGCTGGAAGCCTTTGTTGCATTCAGGAGAGAGTTAGCGAATACAAACAATGCCGATTCTTTCATGCATATTGAGCTACAAGACCAGAGGCTGGTGCAGTTTCTTTGCAAGGTGTTGCCTACCGAGTCAGGGCTGTTCAACAAGCCAGGAAACGTGAGCCATTCGGTGGGGGTCCTTCGTCTTGTTTTTCTGCTGATACAAACTATGGGATCTCGTACAGATCAACGCGACGCTCAACTACTTTACGTCAGTCGTAAGCGAGTAAAGAAGGGTCGGCCGGGCCAGAAATCTCCATGGACCTCCTTGCGACCATCGAGACGCTCTTGTCCTTTGCGGAAGCTATGACTCCAAAGAGCCTCTGCGCTGTAAAGGACCGCTCCTGATCAATGTCGCATGGCATAGAGATCATTATTCATGACCCAAAGTTGCGGATAGGAGCCAACAGCGGTCGGCGCGAACGGAAACCCTTCAGAGCAGCAGGCACGAGACTCGTAATGTTCTGGGCCCGTCCGATCGTGCTTGGTCCGCATGAAGCTCTTTCCACACAGGGTTAAGTTTGCATGATAACGACGGGAACAAACCAACTCGGATACTATGATCATCTGGCTTCTGATAGGCAGGCTAAGCGTGACAGTGAGAGGGTCGAATGTTGACAATATAGCCGGCAATCAGGGTCAAGCTGCATCTCACCACGTTACGTTATTGATTCCTAACAAGGTCTATTTCTACTTGGACAGTTTCCGCTCCCTCCGACCTTTCTGATGGCTTCCATCTATTTCCCAATCAATCGGATCCTTGCTTCCACCCAGCAGTGTTCTGTAACAATTGATAGAAGAATTCGATAGTGGTCAAATGGCCCTTGATAGACATCGCTTCGTCCACGGTATGAGGATTACGGAAGTCGGCTGTAAAATGGCCCCGAGGCTATCAGATTCATGAAGGAGACGTATCATTGACTTTCTAACATACCGATCGAGGTGGGCGCGAATCTGTACAGGTTGCGGGTGAGGTTCCAATACGCGCGTGTATCTGTGTTCAGGAAAAGGCGATGAGGCAAGGGATACTTTCCCGGCGAAGCGCTACACGACTTACCCGTATTGGCAAACATCTACAACCACCGAAAACCCGACAACATGCTCAGTACACGTCGCGGGCACGCATGTACATTTCCACACAGGGGACTCACCGCGGATGGTGCAACGACTACGTTGTCCCCGAAAACCTTTTTTATAGTGGCGCCGATCAACTCAAAGCTCTCTGTATCCGAGGGCGTGATCGGGGCGGGTTCGAGCCCCGGTGTGCCCTTTGCACCACGGACGATATCCAAGGTGATTCGCCTTCCGTCTGTAGCGTGTCCCGACGATGCCAAGGGAGAGGCATGATGGCAAGAAGATGAATCACGGATCGTCTTGTTGAATGCGATGAATTCGAACCCTAGTTTGTGCGCCACAGGAGCGAGAAGGACGCTGGCGTGGTGCGTTGTTTCTTCAATCGATGAGGTGCTGGTCCGAGGGGAAGGGTCAGTACAACACGGACGGATGGCGAAAATGTGGACAAGCTCACAAAGCGATTCGGTGGTTCACGGTCGCTAACAGAGGTACACCTAGGTATCAACATCTTCCGACCCGTCGCGCGACAAGGGCAACGCCACTCACCCGTTGCAACTTCAGGTAAAGCGTTAACCTTTACGCCACCTTGAATCAGATCAATCGCCTGCACACCCGCGCGCGCGAGGGCCCCCTGATCAGCTGTACCCGGGGCGTGAAGAGAGAGGCCTTGTGAAGACGGGCGTGCGGGGTGCTCACCTGAGTCGTCGCCAAAAACGCACGATTCTGTGCACTCTCCTTTGCCAATTTCTTGGCCAACGCGGACCACCGTTTCGGGTCCTGTACAGACTTGACGAACCCGCTGTCAACATCGGGTGCGTGCTCAGCGAGGCAAGTCAAGTACTTGAGGTACGGCGAGGCGGCTGTCAGTGATGGTTCGAACGGATTGGCTTCTAGATGTACGAGAAGCTGGGAGAGGATTCCAACTGCGAGGAGGAAGGCGATCTGATCAGCTCGCCAGGGGCGATGGGCGACGGATGGAAGGACGACAAAAGCGGGGGAGACGTACTCGCGGTATGGTCAGGGGGAACACTGGAATGACCTCCCGGCATCCTACATCCGGAGCACGCGCGACATCAGTCCTGTCCGCTGCACGGGCCTGCCTCCAAGGGCAAAAAGAAAACTCACTCAACGGTAAGCTTCAAATTCGTCGCACCCTTCTCGGCCATTCCAAGACTCGCAAACGTTGCGCCGTACGCGGTATCCACGCCGCCAAACCCTTCATCGATGAGAAACGCGATCGAATTGGGACCGTACCGCTTGGTAATGGTGTCCGCGAGGTAGGATGCGCCCTGTGTAGGTAGCGAAACGTTCAAAAGCGAGGGCCGCGCGGTCAATACCGGGATCAAAACGCAATGCAACGCGGCGGAGTAAGGGAGGGGGGAACGAACCTGGTACCCGCCAATCTCCTCGTCGAACCCAAAACTCAAGATGATGGTCCTACGAGAGACGAACAAGCCGGGAACGGACGCTTCCATCAGCACCCTGCATCCCGTACGAGAAGGGAGGTGGGGGGGAGGGTAAAACATACCGTTCCGGCTTGAAACCCTCTTGCACGAGTTTCTCCACGGCGTTCATGATCCCCATCAACTGCGGGGGGAGGGGGGGGGTAAGCACATCGAATCAACTCGCCGCTGCTGCAGGTGCAACAGGCAAACGCCAGACGTACCTGGTTCTTACAGTCGGCCGAGCCTCGACCCCAGACCCACTTGTCGTCGATGGTGCCTTTGAACGGCGGGTGGGTCCATTTATCCAATGTGGCTGGGGCAACGGGGACGACGTCCTACGGGTAGATGAGGAAGAACAAGTCAGACGCAAGGGTTGAGCGAGGCGCGGTGGGCTCATTGGATGGATAGAGAAGGGGACCTACGGAATGTGCCATAAGCAGGATAGGCTGGAGTGCCTCATCCGAGCCTTGCCAAGTGAACAGATGACCATACGTGTTCACCATCTCATGGGTAAGCGTGCCGTACACCTGCGGAAACTCATCCTCTAGGAACTTTTGAAAGTCCACGTGTGGCGCCCATCGAGGGTCGTCCCCTACTGGTCCCATATCGTCGTATGACACGGCCTGTGCGCAGAAGGGGAGGGTGGGGGATGAGTAGCGTGTCCCAGAAGGATAGCGGCGGACGGACGGACGACGTACGGGGATTTGGACGGCTCGGGAGAGACGAGAGGTGACGAGGTCTGTGTAGTTATCCGGTACGTGCTGCGTGACGACGACGGCGGGGGAGGGGGGAGGGAGGGAGGGAAAAAGATCAGCCTCGAGGGGACGCCTGTGGTCCGTTATTGGCCACCCACCCATCCGGGTCCTTTACCCAGTGCCTTCATCTGGACGGGACACCTCACGCGGTGCGATACACCGTTCCCCGCTCCGCCCCCGCCGCCGAGGAGTTCCCGAGGCACACCTGTGAGCCCCAGCCCGCCGAGCGCGGTGCAGACGAGCAGAACGGCCGCTTTGGTCGTCCAGCCTCGGCTCGCCGGCGGCGGGGCCTGCTGCTGTGTGTGGGGAAGAATCCCGGGCTGCTTTTCCGACATGATGAGTTGGTAAGCAGCGGGTGTGCTGTGTATGGGAGGACGAGAAGGGCGGGCTGATATGCGTGTGGGAGGCTGTCGCACTGTCGGCCTTCCCCGGCACGGACATACCGGGTGATGTCCGCGCACGGTGAGGTCATTTCTGCCATATTCCCGTATGGCTTGGCACAGATCGCAGATCACAGTGTGCCCAGTGAAACATCTCCCAGCGCCCAGAGAACATCGCCCAGCTCCCACCAGCTTAGCTAATCCATGGACGGTACGTACCCACCCGCCGCCACGTGATATCCGAGAAGCGGTCTTGGCTGGCTTGGCACTGACCGTGCTCGCTTGGCCCTCCCCAGCGCCAGTGCAGGAAACCACGGGGACACCGCCGGCAGACGGGGAGAAGAGCACGCTTGAGCGAGCAGACGCTGGCACGGGCGTCGTTCACCCGCCGCCGCAGCCTGGGAAACGCGGTTCCACTGCCACGCCACGACAGCCCTCGCGAGCTGGAACAGATGCCACTACCGCCGCCACCGCCGCCGCTGCTGGCCCCTCGACCGTGATCAAGCGTATGACGACGGGGCTGCTCACGCCTGACAAACCCATTCGTGTCGTTCCCGGCTACCGACGTTCGTGGATCAATATCGCACGTAGCTCGTGGCTCAACCTCTTGCTCGTGTTTATTCCCATCTCGTGGGCCCTGCATTTCACCGTCGAGGGCT